>BSBK01004187.1:0-585000 GCA_027943335.1 Chamaecyparis obtusa | reverse complement strand
ATAAAACCTTCTGGTTGTTCTTTGTAAACTTCTTCTTCTAATATACCATTTAGAAATGTAGACTTGACATCCATTTCATAAACCTTGAAATTTTTACAGGCAGCATATGCAAGAAGAGTTCTTACTCCTTCCAGTCTAGCTACAGGGGAAAATGTCTCCCCATAATCTATTCCTTCTTCTTGTGCATAGCCTTTGCATACTAGTCTAGCTTTTTTCCTAGTGATTTCACCATTTTCATTCATCTTATTTTGAAATACCCATTTTGTTCCTATAACATTCTTATTTTCAGGTCTCGGCACTAGTGTCCAAGTATCATTTTTCTCGATCTGGTCAATCTCTTCATTAATTGGTTGTATCCAATCTTCATTCTCCAATGCTTCTCTTGTTGTTTTAAGTTCAAATTCACATAGTAGGCATGTTGGATCCTTGATCTTACTTCTGGTCTGAATTCCAGCATCTTTATCTCCAATTATCTATTCAGGCTTGTGATGTCTTCTTACATATTTTTCCAAAATAGGTTCAACATTTTTCTCTTCTATTTCATCAGGTTCCCCAACAAGATTGTTAGATTTAGCTTCTAAATGCTCGACAACCTCTTCCTAATAGTCAGCAGTACCATTCTGTAGCTTGGCATGTTCTTGTTCTTTCTTGGCACTATTTTCCTAACGCTCAGCATTACCTATCTGTTGCTTGGCATTGCTTACCTGAGACTCGGCATCAGGTGCAAGTCTGTTACTTGCCTCTTCTTCTTGTTCAATGTACACAAAGGATCTGTAATCTTCTGGTTCTCTTTTACTATTAGCTTCGTTTCTTTCTGCATACTCATCAATTCTTACATTCACACTTTCCACTATTTTGTCACTGTTAGAGTTCAAACACTTATAAGCCTTACTTTTCATGGAATACCCTAGGAATATGCCTTCTTCACTTTTAGCATCAAACTTTTCATTCCTAGTATCTTTTAGTATATAGCATTTGCTTCCAAAGATTCTAAAGTATTTAACATTTGGTGCATGTCCATACCATAATTCATAAGGTGTCAAATGTGTACCTTTTTTTATTTGTATCCAGCTAAGAGTGTAAATAGCAGTGCTTATAGCTTCTTTCCAGTATTTCTGAGGCACATTCTTTTCAATCATCAATGTCCTCGCACAATCCAAGATAGATCTATTTCTTCTTTCTGCTATA
This sequence comes from Chamaecyparis obtusa, assembly GCA_027943335.1. Taxonomy (NCBI): domain Eukaryota; kingdom Viridiplantae; phylum Streptophyta; class Pinopsida; order Cupressales; family Cupressaceae; genus Chamaecyparis; species Chamaecyparis obtusa. Next base: position 583,812 of record BSBK01004187.1, on the reverse strand, counting down.
CATCTATCTCCTAATACCTCTTTCATTACAAAATAGATTAAATTCATTTGATGTAAATTATCCACCTTGGTCAGATCTAAGACATTTTAGGTTCCTACCTGTCTCCTTCTCAACTTTAGCCAAGTACGACTTAAAGAATTGAAAAGCATTAGATTTCTCTCTTAAAAACATTACATGCATCATCTTGGTATGATCATCAACAAACAAGATAAAGTATCTAGCACCACAGTAACTTTGTATACCCATAGGTCCACAATGGTCAGTATGAACCAGATCTAAAATGTTTTCAAAAGTAAAGGATTTTCTCTTGAAACTTGACTTTATCATTTTTCCTAACTAACATTCCTTGCACATTATATTCTCAAGTTTCTTCAGTCTAGGTAGACCTCTTACTTTCTTCTTCTTACTTATCTCTACCAAATTGTCACAATTCACATGACACAGCCTCTTATGCCATAACCAAATATCATCAAGTTGTGCAATTAGACATGTTTCTTCAGATAGGTCAAGATAGAACAAATTACCTCTAGTCTGCTCTCCACTTCCAATTAGTTCACCAGTGCCATGAAATATTTTAGCTTTCTTGTGATGAAATTCTACTCGGTAACCAATTTTGTTTAGTTGAGCAACACTTAACAAGTTATAATTAAGACCATCAACACAATAAGCATTTTCACAAGATATATTATCAATCAATTTAATCAAACCTTTTCCTCTAACAGGACATGCTGCATCATTACCAAATGTTACACTTTTACCTCTGTAATGATATAAAGTTTCAAACTTATCCTTATCACCAGTCATGTGATGTGAACAACCACTATCAATAATCCATTTATCATTCTTGTTCACATAGGAAATCAATGTAGTTTTCTCATCCTCATCAGATTCATCTTTCATTGCAACATAGACAACTTCAATTTCAACATCATCACCATCAGTGTCAGTTCCTTCTTCAGCAATATAACAAGATTTCTTACCTTTTCCCTCATAGTCTTTGTTCCTTCAGTAGCTTCTATCATCTCTTCTATCTTTGTGTTTGCTTTTCCTTTCATCATCTTTATCCTTCCTGTCAGGACATCTAGCAGCTATATGACCGACCTTATTACATGCAAAACATATGATAGGGAGTTTACCTTTATACTTTCCCTTTCCTCTTCTTAGTCTTCTAGCCATAAGAGCTTCTAGATCTTCAAGTTCTTCGTTAGAAGTGTCACTGTCACTTTCACTTTCACTTTCATTTTCACTTTCACTTGTGCATCTTTCTTTTTCCTTCTTAGGTTTGTTCAAAACTAATTATGACTTAAAAGAAGATTCCACATTTCCAATACTTCCAACAGTGAAATTATCATAATTAGAGAGTTCAAAAGCAATTAGCTTACCAATCAAACCTTCCAAAGTGAGTCCATTTGCAAAGTTACATCTAGATTCCTGAATAGCTGAGATCTTGATAGCATATATAGGATGCAGAGTTCTTAGTACTTTTCCAATAATGGTTTCCTCATCAATAGTTCCATTGGCTCCCCTAATAACATTTACAACTTCTTTTAGTCTACCACAATATTGTGCAATGTTTTCACCTTCTTGCATTCTCATTTCATCAAACTTACCTCTAAGACTCTCGGCTTTTTCTTTCAGTAAAAATAAGTCACCACCATAGATCCCACATCTCCTTAGTAGTTGTACAGTCCTTAATGTCTTCAAATTCTTGATAGCTTAGGGTAGATGCAATTTCCAGCATTGCCTGATTATGTTCTTGCTTAGCTCTTATTTCTTCGGCAGTCATAGGTGCAATAGGTGAGACATAGTCATTCTCAATATAGTACTTTGCAGAATCACTAATACCAGCTAGGTATAGCTTCATCAAGCTTTTCCATGCAAGGAAGTTCTCCTTATTCAGCTTCGGTACCTCCTTCTTATACATCTTGATCATTTGCTTCAAGTCCCTTTAAACTTGATTTTTGTATACACCAATAAGAAACTTAGCTCTGATACCAATTGTTAAGATGATTTAGAACAACAGAGAGGGGGGGTGAATCAATTGTTCTCAGGTCCTGATGTATAAGACAAACATAAAAACTTTACTTTAAATTAGATCAAGCAACCAAAACAAACTCGATCATCACTGATTCATCAATAGAAACATATAACAATGCAATCCACTACCCAGTTGTATCTAACTTGTAAACCATAGAAATGTTCACACCAAAACATTCACACACAAGTATGACACTAGGATTTATAGTGGAAACCCAATATGGGAAAAACCACTTTGTAACATGCTACTATTATTTTCACTCTTCTAAAGTGAGCTCAGTTAAAAGCCAACCTTGTCAAAGGTTACAATGCACACTGTCAAGTGTGACCCGGTTAAAGGATTTAATCACCCTGTTAAACGTGAGCCTAGTCAAAGGACTTACATACACTCCATTAGAATGAAACCTTGTTCAAAGGATTTAACTTATGACTATTAGATCAACCTCTGTTAAAAGGATTTTGACTGTTACAATGGTTAGAGAGTAGCAGCAGTGTTGATCTGAAAAACATACAACTTACTTTGCAAATATCAGATCTAATTCCGTACACAAATATTGGTTTACTGACTTTGAAACTTTGCCATCTCCATCTTTGATCTTCTCAGAACTTTTCTTCAAGCGATCACCACACTTCACCTTCAACCTTTTTTCTTATAGAGTCAATAAAAATTATCTTCCAATATTTCAGTTTCACCCCAATACATCAACCTTTTTCTTCACTCTCATACTTCTAAGCCAATGTTCAGGTTCCCTTAATACTTTCCTCAATAAGGTTAACTCATCTTTTGCTGCTTAATCTCATTCGTAGATCTTAGGGTTAGGTCAGATTCATTGAATCTACCCACATTTTGTTCTTCGCCTCCTTTTCTAGAAACATCTCAAATCTCATAAAGATTTACAATAAACATTTTACAGTGCATTAAATGCTTCCATACAATCAATAAATAAAGTCAACACATTTTACATAATCCAAGAATTCAAACAATGTCATCCCCAAAAAGAATTCTCTTCAAATATAAAATTGCTAATGCTTGGTCAATACTGTGATCATCCACTCGGTCTTCATGTAGAACGCTCGGTCATTACTAAAACTATTTCCTCAGCATGCACTATCTCCTCAGCAATTTACTGATACTCGGTTAACATAGGATTTTTCTCGCCATCCACTAACTCGGTCGACACTACCATAACTCGGCTTAAAGATGATTTTATCCATTTTTTCTCGGTTAAGCCTACCAGTTTAGTCTTCAATCTCACTAAGATAAACAATACATTATCTCATCATTGTGCAACATAGTCAAGTACACTTTGTAGTATCAAGATAACTCAACCTTTCCCTAGGTGCTATTGTTACCAACCTTGCTTCACTCATTCACAACACTTCAATAGATATAGTACTTTCCTAAGTAGCAACAGTCTTACTAGTTAAGGTTTTGACATAAATGACAATACAACAATTGTTTCAATTACAGTTTCCAATATATCTATATATATATATATATATATATATATATATGTATGTATGTATGTATGCACCCACACACACAATGCATTAGTCACACTGATTAAATCCAGTCACATAGAAAAGATACATAATATATTATTATAGATTAACAAAAATAGATATATCATGTTAGGATATAAACCATATGTAAGCTCATCCAAGATATTGGAAGTTAGAAAGTCACGAAGGCATCCAATAACTATATATTTTAAAGAGGTCAACACAAGTCAATAAAGAAAACATAAAATCTCCTAACTAAATTTATTATAAAAACAAAACTCATTTAGAAAGACATCAATCAATGAGACCATCCAAGAATAATCATAATGATATATTGAACCATAACATGAATATCAAAAATCACAACTATGCCATCTGGGTGAGGTGAACCAATTTTTGTCACCCTAACAAAAAACCAACAAAGGAAGATGTCCAATGTTCTCAAACTAGTGAATGGTAATGAAGGACTCAAGTAGGGACCTTGATACTATCTTCACAACGACAACCACTAAGGATTTTTGGGAACACTCTGACCTATAGCAAGGTAAAGTTGATGGTTGGGTACCTACAAGATTGCATCAAAAATTTACTATACATGTGCATATATAAAGAACAAATTCCAAATATTGACAGGGTTTGAGACATCATGTGGACCTTCCTAGGTGAGAAACTATGACTCTACCCATGGGAAAATAAGAAAATCATAGATACAAGAGCATATGTAAGCACCCAATATAAAAGACATTATTAATAATATATAAAATAAATGTTAGATCAAGTCTTTAATATAATTCATCATTTTATTTGCATTACTCACGTAACCAACATCAATAATTAAGGAGATAATCATAACCGTACATGTAGTTATAGATGAAAAATAATCATGACAATGTAAATCATAACATTCAAAGAAAATAATCATCAAGGAGATATTTAAACCAGATTAAATAGCATTCATAAATATATCAATTAGGACATGAGCTTCATAGTATCTTAATCAAACCTTTAGTCATTATAATTAATTTATCCAATGGTAATCATAGTCATTGATACAGAGTACCTCACATAATAAACATATAAATCTATCAAGTGACCACATAACATGAAGGTCCTAAAATATCATGGACACATAAGAAGAGGGGAATACACGTGAAGGAATATAGCTAATAAAATCTATCATTGTCAAAAGTAGAATATGAAGTTATTACATAGTTGAAGAAAATGAGTTTGGTAAACACCTTAGGTCAAATCGTACTTTTATATACAACAACCAGAGGAAAAAGTCCCTACAATGTTCCCTAGCTTCCAACAAGCATATCAAAGGCATGACAGGGTCGGAGGGATATTAAATATGTACTTTGAAAATAATTGGAAATGTATATACATATTATATACCTTTTCCTCAACAATTTAACCTTTATCTATACCATGCTTTCATTTCCAAACATTCCTACTATTTCCTAAGCATCTTGATTGGATACAATTTTAATTATGTCGGCACTAAACATTGCCACAATGGAAAGGAATCATAAGTGGGATACACCATGCCTTGAATATGACCAAAATAACTAGTATATACATTATATTCCATCTCACATTCTCCAAGATAATAAATTAAAGTGTAAACACCCTAGGTCATCCAATCCTAGAGTAAGAACAACATTAAACATTCGAATCGTGTCTCTGAAACCAAATTCCTTGTGTTAATTGAATGGGATGGAGCTACATGGACATTAAAAGATTTTTCCTAAAACCAAAACATTAGAATACATCATCTAGATAAACGAAGAGGATCTATTTCATGTAGGAAATACTATTTAATATTGGACCATAATCATATGAATACCAATTTAACTAAACTATGATTCAAAACACAAAATTACGAATCTAACATCTTCAAACATTACTTAACAACATACATAAATATCATTATTAGATGTGTAAAATGAAGAGTATGTAGAGAAAAACTCTTAGCACCTTTATATAGGGAAATAATCGCTAACGAAAACAACAAAATGTTTACCTTAATTCCAACCTTACCAACTCAGCTAACAAATCATTTTTCTAAATAATACAATAATATTACCTTAGCAGACCATACCTAGAGATAAGGTTACACAGAGTGATTGTGTCCTCCTAATAAGGGTATGGTCAAAGAATTAAGTTCTAGAATACAAAGGAGAATTCAAAACTTGATCCATTGCAAGAAGAATCATACTTGATTGGGTATAAGAGGCTAGGACCACTAATTTAAGGCATTAGTGAGCTTTAAATTGTATGTGGATACCCTTTATAATGATAAATTTATTACTCATAGTAGGACGACTATGAACATACATTCATAATCGTAGTTCATAAAATTACCTATGAACATTATTCAATTGATAGGTACAAAGTGGTCCCACTATGAACATGTGAGAAGTACATGAAAACCTATAATTCTTTGATAAAATTACTTATTTAATGACCTTGATACAAGTTCATGGAGCATGTGCTAAATCAAATATTGAACAAACATTTGATTTAGGCAGATTCATCTTTGATTACTTGATAATAAAACACTTTATGTATCATCAAGAATTTAGAATTGTGTGTTACTGTTTGTTATGGAAAATAAAGGAAGAGGAACTAAAAGTCTAACTATTTAAAATCTCATTGGAAAAGGAACATAATAACATGGATGTAAATGCATAAGATTCTATAATAATTACAAAATTAAATCATGTTACCATTATGTCAATAGATGAAAGGTCGGAAGGGATTAAAAAAGTATTAAATTTTAGAGGAATTAGAAACTTTTAATAAAGAGAAGATAAATTTCAAGGATTAAGGATCTAAATAGTTTATTGATGGACTCTAAAAGTGGGAAAACAGAAAGAAAATATTATAAATATAGTATAGAGTAAGAATAATAACCAAAAATATAAAGATTTTGATGGGTGGTTGCACTAGAGGGAGAAGTTCAATAGAGATGATGAAGTTCGAAAGTTTGAACAAATGATGATGTCAATGCAACATCCACAATAGATCATCTTTTATTTTTATGAGTCTTGAGATAATAGACAAAAATGTGCTCATACCAAAATTGTAGTTTAACAAGGTGGCAGCCAAATTTTTGATAAAGAAAAAATGGTCAATTTTTAATTTTCAACTCATAGATAAATAATGTATGAACAAGGGAAATTAGACAAGCATTGATGAAGGGTGCTCCCCTTAATGCCACAAACACATAACAGAAACAGAGAAACAACAACAATTTGCAAGAACAAAAAATGGGCTTCTTATTATCTCCACAAATGTCGAATTACAAATTTTAGAATTACAAAATGCAAAGCCACATGGGTATTCCCTTTACAATATTCTGTAGGACAAAGCCTTGAATCATTACCCAGATCTACCCAGAACTGCTCCGAACTACTCCCCACTGCCTTAGACAACATTACGGGCCTTCCTTATATAGGCAATTTCCACAGCCCGAGAAGGTTCAAGAAATTTAGCCCTTAAGGCCGACTATACATAGAATTATTTTATTTACACAATTTTTACAATAGGGTCGGCTCAAAAGAAATACAAAATATGCTTTTAGGTAGCCCAACTTCCAGAGGCCATAACTTTTTAACCGTAGCTTCATTTTTCTATTGTAGCCACTTTTCAAAAATGCCATGATGAGATCTACAGTGCTTGACACTTGCAAACGCTAGTTAGGCAGGGGTCGATCATGATCCGGAGCCTCTAAGGCCTTCAAAATTGACCTAAAATATTTTGTACCCAAAACCCTCAATAACTTCACCAATATTGATGATGTGGCAATGAAACTCAATTGGTAGGCTGATATGACTAAGATGAACCTCCAAATGTGAAATCAGAACATTCTGAAATTATATGACCAACTTACTAAAAATAGTAAGTTTCCATAAATAGCAGCTCTGCACAAGATAGCCCTTATTGAAAAAGAAACCAGAAATATTTTTGGGTGATGCAAGATTGCTTTTACACCCAGGATGCTCCTTCATCAAGCATAGGTACAAAGACATGTGGAATGATGTATATGAGATCTTTAAAATTACTTATCATAAATACAAAATGAATGATGGCATGAAATTTTTAGAGTTGAAAAAACTGAACTACTACAAATGGATGACTATCATTCAAGAACTCAACTTCCTATAATACACTTTGTTAAAGAAAAGGTAATCACAACCTTAAATTTTAACCATTTAATTATAAAGTTCAAGTATGATAGAAAGAAATTTGTGAGTTTTCTATTTATATCATGAACATATAGAAGAATTAAATTTTAGTGTCTTAAAAAAATGAACATTTAGATGATGAGGACTTTTCTAATGGACCGTTGAGCTTCATATCTTATGTCCATATATGTGACACACTTGAATGACATCACAAGTGCGAATAATAGCATAAAAAATGTCTAAAATTAGATGTATTAATATATTGTATGGATAGAAAATATGTTTTTCATGAAATACCTCTATATATACCCTGCATGGGCTCTAAGGATAGATGAAATTAAATGTAAGAATTTAATATTGTATCAAATATTAAATATTAAAAACTGAAACTAATTAACTACATGGAAAGAAGAGAGACAAAAATCGCCTAAATATGTAAAATCTATAGGATTTTTTATGAGGTGATATTATTTTGAAACATAGAAATAGAAGACCAAGCAAAAAGGTTGAGGGTTCTAGTGTAGGGGATTGTTGTAGTTGGACCCCACCTTGGTGATCCCCACATACAACCAAGATGAATTTTAATACAAAATAAATAATGAGGCAAACACAAGAGAAAAATATATTTTAAAATAAAAGTTAATGCAATATATTATAAGGAAGCTGCAAAACTGCATATTACCAATCTCCCTACAAATGGAGGAAAATTATCCAGAGCTATGGTTTCCTTCTCACAAAAGCTACTAGAAAGTAACTGTAATCCCTGAAGCTAGAAATTAGAGAGGAAGTGTAATAAAAAAAATAGTAAGGAAGTCTAGGTCCTCTGTGATATCTTCCACTTTAGAATAGACGATCTTTAATTTTGCACTATCCCATTTCACCATGTTTCTCTTTATTTTAGTTTAGCCTTTAAACTTGGAATTATTGCCTTTAGATCACCCCTATTAATTGAAGCATTATTAACGTGTAGCAATAGGATATCTAACCATTCCAAATATCTTTGTATTAGACATTCAAAATGAATTTTCTCTAAGAAATGAGATAATATCACTAAACTCAAGCATGAAGATAACTATTAGTAGACAACCTATATTTCTTTAGCATGATTTTCGTCATATTTAACAAATCTAACATTTAGACACATGAATAAATTCATCAAGGAGTGGTGAAAGACATAACTACATATTGGGTATTCCCTATGTGAGCCAACAAAATTGTGATCCTTAATTTAGCTATTAAATAATTTAAAAAGCTAAAAATTTAAGTTACAAATAGCCACAGACAGGAAGCTAGTCCATGAATTCTATTTAACAAAATTCAATGTCCCTACAAGAATTAACATAATTCATTATATAGTCACATTCATAAGAAGTTAATAAATTGGGTTTATTTAAATCATATTACCACAAGGAACATAGATCATACTCATGACTATCTATCTTAAAATGATAGGCAAAAAATAATAAATTATCAGGGTGATGTATGATAAGCTAAATAATTATTAAGGCCATCTGCTTCAAGATAATTAGCGCATCTTTAAGACATGAAAGGTGGGTAATCAATCCACCTCATAGTTGGCTAATGTATCAGTCACCTCATTTTGTAGTTGGATCAAAGAAAAGAGAAACACAACAACCAATGTAATGAAAAATCTTCACAAAAAGAAAAATTGGACATTAGTTAAGACATTAATCTTTCACCAAATTATTTTTTTAAAATTATTTCATCTCTCTTCATCAAAAGTTTATGACAAATTCTAGTACAACCATTGGCATTTTATTATGAAATGTAGTCTATTTTAACTCACTATTTATTTTGTAACCTACCACACGTGGTCCACCATTAATGAAGGATATACCACACAACTTGTCCTAGCAAGACAAAAATTAAGAAAAAAACGAATGTCAAAATTTTGATTTCCAAATATCCTTCATTATAGACTTCCATTTGTCATTTCATATGATATTCCTTTTCACTGATAACCTATCAATAACAATGTTGAGGAAAATTTTTACAATCCTAATCAAAACCATTAATGTGAATGTCAAGGACAAATATTGTAAACCTACTCTAACACCACCAAACTTTCTTGTGGTCGGTTGTGTTGTGTTTTGCTGTATTAATAGTAAGATATTAGAAGCGCAGTTTAAAATCACCAAACTTGCTCATCGTTGGCTCTGTTGTGTTGTGATTTACTAAAAGCAGTAAGATATTACCTCATTAAGGGATTCATCTATTTTATATCGAACAAGTGTCATTTTTATCATTCAATGTCAAGCTTTGCAGGCGAAAATATTCCTTGGACAAAGGTTATTAGTCATGACTCAGTGACTTTTTCAATTGGACAACATTAATCTACTTGAAACAACTCAGAAATTCCTTGTATTTTATCTGCTTGAATTTCGTTTTCTCCACTATGATTTCTCAAGATTCTTCTGTACGACAATATTAGGAAACAAAATAAACAATTACAATAGGAAATAGCTGGTTTGTTTGCTGGTTTATTCTTTGTTTCCACAACAATATTTTGTACAATGCCTCGATGAATATTTTTCTCCACATGTCATGAAAATGGCTTCTTTTCCCCATGTGACTTGATATTTCTTTGAAGAAAATATTGAAATAATCTCAGTACGATGTCTTTCAGTAGCAATGGTTTGATTTCTTCCAATACAACTATTTTTCTACGATTTTCTTTTTGTTTTATTAATCCTTCAGTGCTTTGACGGTAGGATTCTCAAGTGGGACCTATGATAGTGGATTATATTTATGTTTAATGTGGCTGATGGATTGGATTGGAATTTGTTTCCTAAAAGCCTAATGAGAAAGTATAGATACCAGTTTACTGAAACCTTGTCTTTGTCTAATCTAGCTTCAAAGCATACTCGGTTGATATGCTGTATGAATACCTACTTTTGTGAATCTTCAAACAATTCATTAAAGTAATGTTTTGCTCATTTATTACACTTAAAACATGACCATGGGAACACTTAGACTTAGGGAAATAAAGTAAGAAGCCAACCTGGAATAAAAAATAAAACATTAGGAAATAAAGGTGGCCCCTCTCCATGATGAAACAACCCTTCACCTTATGAAACACAAAGTAATTACAAAACATAATAGACATAAGGGTTTACAAATAAGATACTCCAAATTCATAGAACCCTAGACTCTCAACTAGTAATAGAGCACAAATCATAGAATAAAAACTAGATTGTAGCATGGCAACTCGAAAAAAATGCAAGGCACTTTGAAGCACTACGATAATGGTTGTAGACATAATAATATTACAAAGTGGTAAATAAGATAAATTGTATTATTTGAAATGTTTCTATAACTATTTACAAAGCTATTAAACAATCATTTTCTATCCTAACCATAAAACATGGGAGAAGTGCATTAAAACCTATAATTCCTTGATTAAATTACTTATTTAATGAACATGATACTCATTGAGTTAGTGATAAATCACATATTGGAAAAACTCAGGATTTAGGAAGATTCATATATGATTCCTTAATAATAAATCCCTTTGTTTATCATAAAGCATTTAGAATCATGTAACCATTTACTGTAGAAAATAAAGGAAGAGGAACACTAAAAGTCTAACCCCTAAAAATGTCATTAGAAAAGGAGCACATTAACATGAATGTGAATGCATTGGGTTGGCTGATGTTAACAAAAGTGTATTATGTTATCATTACGTCAATAGATGAAAGTTCTAAAGGATTTTTAAAAGTATTAAAGTTCAAAGGAATTATAAAAAGTCTAAAAATAGAAGATAAATTTCAGGAATTAAAGATAAAAAAATTTATTGACTGATTCTAAAAGTGGCAAAAAGGAAAGAGAAAATTCTAATTGTAATATAGACTAAGAATAATAAACAAAAATATAAATACTTTAATGGGTGGTTGCACTACACAGATAATTTCAGTAGATATGATGGAGTTTAAAAGTTTGAAAGGATGATGGTGTCATTACAATATCCACAATAGATCATCTAGGATTATTATGAGTCATTCTAGAATTTCTAGTTTAACGAGGGGACTACCAATATTTTGACAAAGAACACGTGGCCAATTTCTAAATTTCAACACATGATAGATAAGTAAGGTATAAATAAGGGAATTCAAGTGATAACTAGAGGTACAAAGTCATGTGGAATAATGCATCTAAGATCTCTAAAATTAGTTATCATCCATACAAAATGAATGATGGCATAAAATATTTTGAGTGGAAAAAATGAACTACTACAAATGGATGACTATCATATACGATCTAAACTTCCTATAATATGCTTTGACTAGGGGTAATCACAAGCTTAAAATTTACCCATTTAATTATAAACTTCTTATTTGATAGGATGAAATATGTGATTTTCCTATTTATATCATAAATGTAGAGAAAAATTAAATTTTAGTGTCAAAAATATGAACATGTAGATGACAAGGACTCTTTCGATGGTCCATCAAGCTCTTAATCCTACACATTTACATGACACAAAAAGAAAATTGCAACATGCAAATGATAGAATGACACAATCTACAACTAGATGTGTTACTATATTGTAAGGCTAGAAAACGTGGCTTTCATGAAATAGGTCTATATATGTCGTGCATGGGTTCTAAGGATAGAAGAAATTAAATATGAGAAAATAATTACGTCAAATATTAAATATTAAAACTAAAATTAAATAATCATATGGAAAGAATAGGGAAGAAAGTAACCCAAATACAAAATATATATAGGATTTTCTATGAGGTAAAATATCATTAAAACCTACAAATATAAGACCAAATAAAAAGGTTGAGTGTTCATATATAGGGGGTTATTGTAGTCGAACCCCACCTTTTAGTGTTTCCACCCCCACAAAAAACCAAGATGGATTGAGATACAAAATAAATGAAGAAATACACACAAGAGAAAAATATGTTGTAGAATAAAAGATAATGTAATATATTATAAATAAGCTTCAAATCTACATATTACCAATCTCCTTGTAAAGCAAGGAAAATCATCTAGAGCTATGTCTTTTTCTCACAAAACCTACCAGAAAGTATGTGTAATCCCCAAGCTAGAAATTACTAAGTGTAATCACAAAAAAGGAAGGAATTATACATCCTTCATGATATCTTCCACTTTAGTATGCATGGCCTTTAAGTTTACCCTATCCCATTTTACTTTTTTACTTCATTTTACTTTAGCCTATAAACTTGGAATTATTGCCTCTAGATCATTGTTATTAATTGAAGCATTATTAACATGTAGCAATAGAAGTTCTAACCATTCCAATATCTTCATATCATACATTCAAAATTATTTTTCTCTAAGATATGACATAATATTGCTAAGTTCGAGCATGATGATATCTACTAGTAGACAACGCATATTTCTTTAGCATGATTTTCATCATATTTAACAATATAACATTTAGACACATGAATAAATTCATCAAAGAGTAGTTAAAGACATAACTACATCTTGAGGATTCCCTATGTTAGCCAACATACTCTTGAACCTCAGTTTAGCTACTAAATATTTTTAAAAGCTATAAAATTTAAGCTACAAATAGATACCAACAAGAAACTAGCCCATGCATGTCATTGAACAAAATTCAATGTACCTACAAGAATTATTATAATTCATCATATAGTCACAAGCTTAAGAAGTTAAGAATTTGGGTTTATTTTAATCATATTACCACAAGGCACATACATCATACTCATGACTATCAATTATACAATGGTAGTTGACAACCTATGGATTATCAAGGTGGTCTATAAGCTAAAGCATTATTAAGGTCATCTCCTAGAGAATTGGTGCATTTTCAAGACATGAAAGGTGAGTGATCCACCTCATAGTTGGCTAATATATTAGGCATTTCATTTTGTTCGTTAGAGAAAGGGAAAGAGAAAACCAATCAATGTGATGGAAAATCTTCACGAAAAGGGTAATAGGACATTCATTTAAGACATTAATATTTCTTCAAATTATTGTTTAACATTAATTGAGCTCCCTTCATCAAAACTTTATGACAAAATCTAGTGCAACCATTGACATTTTTGTATTAAATGTAGTCTATTTTGACTTAGTGTTTATTTTCTAACAAACACATTTGGTCCACCATTAATGGAGGATATACCCCCACAACTTGTCTTAACAAGAAAAAATTAAGAAGAGAAAAATATGTCAAACTTTGATTTCCAAATGTCCTTCATTATAGGCTTCGATTTGTCATCCCTTATGATAATCATCTTCACTATCAACCCATCAATAAGAATGTCCAGGCTAAATATTACAATCCTAATCGAAACCATAAATATGAATGTCAAGGATAAATATTCTAAACCTATTCTAATATCACCAAACTTTTTTATGGTCGGTTGTGTTGTGTTTTATTGTATTAATAGTAAGATTTTAGAAACGTAGTTTAAAACCACCAAACTTGCTCATCGTTGGCTCTGTTGTTTTGTGCCCACAATAAAAGACTCGTCTCTTTGATATCTAACATGTGTCATTTTTATCATTCAATGTCAAGATTCGCAATTAGACAAGATTAATCTACTTGAAACAACTCAGAAATTCCTTGAATTTTCTTTTCTCCACTATAATTTCTCAAGATTCTTTTGTACGACAATATTAGGAGACAAAATAAATAATCACAATAGGAAATTGCTGGTTGGTTTACTGGTGTATTGAACAATATTTTGTACAATGCCCCGATGAATATTTTCCTCCATATGGTACGAAAATGGCTTCCTTTCCGAGATGACTTGATAGGTCATTGGATAAAATATTGAAATACTCTTAGTACGACGTCTTTCATAGCAATGGCTTGATTTCTTCCTGTACAACTATTTTTCTACCATTTTCTTTTTGTTTTATCAATCCTTCAGTGCTTTGGCGGTAGGATTGTCAAGTGGGACCTATGCTAGTGGATTATATTTATGTTTAATGTGGCTGATGGATTGGATTAGAATTTGTTTCCTAAAATTCTTTTGTCTTGAATAGAGCAAGTATAGATACCAGTTTACTGAAACCTTGTCTATCTAGCTTCAAAGCAGAGTCGGTTGATGTGCTGTATGAATACCTACTTTTGTGAATCTTCAAACAATTCATTAAAGTAATGTTTTTGCTCATTTATAGTCACAAATTAAAGCTTGATTTTGTTGACACTAGGTATAAGTTTGAAAATATCCATCTTAACCTGATAGGTATAATTTTTAAGTTTGTTTATGAGTTTGATGTTTCTAAATCATGGTTGGCTTATTTTGTTTGATTAAACAAGGGTGCATTCTCTTTGAATTATAATGTTTTATAAATTATATTTGAAATTTGATGGATTTTTTTGGGTATTCTTTATAATAGACCATATAGGATGGAATTTATTGGAGTTTTGTTGTATAAAGTTTGGAATATCTATTACTATTATTTTAAAGAGTAATATGAATGTACTAATAGTTCTATGTAAAATAGTGCTATAAAATATAGGATAGATTTTGTTTTACATATGATTTCAATATTATTTACATAGAAGACTTGATATTCTCTCTTGTTTTAAGGTTATCCACAGTTGTCAATATAGACATTTTTCATATGTTATTTCTAGTTTGATCATTTCCTCACCATCTATTGCCATATTATTAGACAATCTTCGTAGTGCCTCTCTTGTTTTCTTTCTGCATGACATCCTGATGGATGTCACTTCAGCTTTATGTGTTTTATAGCTTCTGAGAAGTTGGATGGAATATTCTGTGATGCCTTGTTTGGCTTTGGAAGTTTTCTTGTTTCTATATGTGATTGGTTGAGCTCACCTATGCTAGGAAGGATATATGTGTGTATTTTGTGATCATGTTTGCCCCATGAGAGGTTGTTAGAATTGGGGTGATCTAATTTATGTAGTTGCATTGGCAAGTGCATATGCTCTTATGCCTAGTTGTGAAAACTATTGTGATGTGGTTTGTTGCATACATGATTAAGGGTTCTAGACCTTCTAAGGTTATGATGGTATTTGGTTTATTTGATTTATACGACATTACAGATTATATGGATTATGATGTGATTTGATGGTTTCACTGATATATGTGTTAGCAATTACTAGATTATGATTTTTCATCATGTTTAGATGTTATGTACATCGGGGATCATTATAAATGTTATCATGATGTTATCTAAAATTTTAATAATATTATACTTTATCATGTTGATGGATATACATTTAGAGTTTTTATGTAGTCATGGCTGGAGTTCCCCAATGGAGATGGCCTAACCAATGAAACTAGAGTAAACACAGAAGAAAAAATTCATTCAAAAACATAAAGAGCTCAACAATGAACATTAATCATGCCAATCAACCCTTTGCATTATTAGATAATCAAGATTTACAACATACATGCCCAACAACATGCCATCTTACATTCTAAGATAGACATGCCTAATTACACAAAAATCAAGATCCATGATGGATGCAAACCTCTAAGAATACTTCCTAGTGAAGGATACATCCAGCACCCAAAACTAAGGAACCAAAGATATAATACATACAAGATCATAATCCATAAATCTACCAGACCGATTGCATTCTACAAGAACGAATAAAATATATTACAACATATAGGGCATGATCTAAATCATTAAGTAGCACCTCCAAATTAATATAAAAACAAGTGCAATCACACAAGGAGGTCATCCATGAGCATAAGATCAACAAATAGTGCATCAATTAGATCGGCAAGATATGGGGAAGCTTCGCAAGATCTAACAACTCATAATTAGCCATTAGCATGAAGAACATATACAGGTCTGAACCAGACTTAATAAATCTCCACCAAGATAGAATAGATCGGGATGCAAACTCAGCCATAGATTCACCATAATGACAAAAATATGTCATCAAGATCTCATGGAATAATGAGCCAACTAGAAGGATCTCTACATGAAACAAAGAAGTAGAAAAACAAGAACATACTAAAAGAAATTATTTTTGGGTGATGCAAGATTGCCAATGATCCTAGGATGCTCCTACATTACACACCCTAGGTGAGAAGAAGATATTCCATAAGAGGAACTTATGAACATCTTGCGGGATTCAGGACATAAATCTCATGCACATTCTTAACCCACATATCTTCTTTATCTACAACTACATTTTTTTGCAACTCAGCTCCACCCTCTGCCAAATCCATTAATCCAATCCTAATGCAGCAGCATCTCAGGTCCTTGGCAATCCTGTGTCAGCAAAAAGATGTTTGAAGTTTTTTTTGTTTCTCGGTTCCTTCTTTGACCGAGTTGGTTCGGCATTGCTTGATTTCCTTTGTTTACCAGTGTTGGTCATTTATCACTTCGGTGCTCAATGAATTTCCTTGGCACTCGGTTCCCTTGCTTACCGAGTTGTTTATTTTGGATTTCTGTTGAAACTGACTTGTGCATTTAATTTTGGTCACGGATTTAATGTTGGTATATATCATTGGGAAGCATGTGGAAATATATCTAGTTGTTCCTTCTATTTATGGTGGATCTGAAGGCCGACTTGGTTTGGTAGCCTCTTGTATAAATGTAGTTGTTTGGTTAGAGTTTAGAGTCAGTTTTTGGGATAGAAGATAGAAGATAGAAAATTAGAGTTTGTTGGCAGATCCTCACATGTTGGAGGACTTCTATACTTGATTATAATATCTAGCCTAAACTGGGAAGGCCTTACAGCCCTTCTTGTATGAATCAATTTGAAGTAATATATGAAAGTACTTGCATTCTCTCTCACTATTGTGTGTTGTTGCTTTCTCGTGTGATCTCTGCAAGGTGGATCTAGTTAGGGTGTTCTTTTTTCCCCTCTCCCCATCCCCCCTTCATCAGGTGGTATCAGAGAAAGGTTAGATATGGATCTAGGTTTGTGAATCTATGTTTGAGGGTTCCTTCTTGTTAAACTCTAGTTGAATTATTGTGGAATAGAAAATTGTGATCTGGCCTGCAATTGTAGATGGTTTCAAGATGGTTCGTGGGAGGTGAGATGTGGATCTAGGATTGGAAGACATGTTAAGACAACTTGCTGCTAGATTAGAAGTTGTTGAAATGGCCCAGAGAAGAGGAAGACATCTAGAGATATTAGTTTTGATGAAATTGAGGAAGAACAAGGTGATGTAGAACCTACACTGGTGATGGATCAACGTGAGGAAAGATTGTTGAAAGCTTTGACAAATCTGAAGTCTACACCATAATTTAATCCTCCTAAGTATAGTGTAAAATTGAATTCTAATGAATTGGTGGATTGGATCACTAAGATGGAAAATTATTTTGAATATGAAAATGTACCTGAGGAAAAGAAGGAGAAAATTGCAAGCACAAAGTTGAAGAGTCATGCATCCTTGTGGTGGGAACATCTGCAGCTAGACAGAAAGAGGAAAGGCAAAGAAAAAATTAAGGTATGGAGTAAAATGGTGAATAAATTGAAAGGCAAGTTCTTACCTTGTGATCATCAGATTAACCTAGTTAGGCAAATGCAAAGTTTGAAGCAGAAAGATAGCTCGATAAAAGAATATACTGAGGAATTTTATAGACTAGATATCATATCTGGACATGATGAAGATGATGTGGAAAGAATTGCTAGATACCTTAATGGTTTGATAGTTTCCATCTAAGAAGAAATCAATTTGGTCAAATTGGAGAACATTGAAGAGGCTTATCAATTTGCATTGAAAGCTAAGGAGAAATTGAACAAGAGGCATGAGTAAATTCAAAGAGGTAGAGGTGGTAGATTCCCTAGGGGAAGAGGTAGATCTTATGGTGAAAATAGTATATTTAAACCTAAAAAGACAACTTTTGATAAAGGCAAGACTGAGTGGAAAGGTTAAAGTTCATCTAGAGGTAGAGGCAGTAACTACCAAGGTGGGTATAACAAAGGTATTTTTTGAGGAACTTATTACAATTGTAGAGAAGAAGGACATAGATCATTTGAGTGTAAACATGCAAGTAAGAAGGTCGGTAATAGTAGAAATGCTTTTGTGCAAGAAGAGTCACCGAATTAACCTAAGAAGGAAAATAACTTGATGGTAAGGAGAGCACTTTGGAATGAAATTAATCAGGAAGATCTGGTAAGGAAAATTTTCTTCAAGACCAGATGTAGACTTTCTGATGAAGTTTGGAAGGTAATCATTGACAGTGGTAGCTCAGAGAATCTGGCATCTGAGGAAATGGTCACAAAGTTGCAGTTGAAAAGGTAAGAACATCTGAAGCCCTATCATATTTCATGGATCAAAGATGTGCACGCACTCTTGGTAAGTGAACAATGATATGTGAATTTGAAAATTGGAAAGTACTATGATAAGGTGTTATGTCATATCATGCCTATTGATTATTGTCATATTTTGTTGGGTAGACCTTGGCAATATGATAGACATGCTATATATGATGGGAGATTGCATAAATATACTATTTGGGCTGATGGAAGAAGACAAATCTTGTTAACTTTGATTGAAATACCTATTAGTAATGTTTGCACATCTGTGAAAATTTTCTTAATGGGATGAAGAAAGTTTGTTAAGCATTTGAAGAAGAATGATGTATGTTTTGTTGTGATTCCTAACAAACTGAGAAAGAAAATAGAGGATAGTGTCCCTGAGGAGATTGATAAGTTACTCAATGAGTACAGTGAAATTATTTCTGATAATGTACCTGATGGTTTTCCACCAAAGAGAAGAATTGATCATTGCATAGATCTTATTCCTAGAGCTAGTTTACTAAATAAGGCACCACATCGGTTGACACCTATCGAGAATCAGGAATTGAACCGACAGATTCAAGAATTGTTGCAGAAAGGTTTGATAACAGAAATTTTAAGTCCTTGTGTAGTACCTTGTATATTGGCACCTAAGAAGAATGGAGAATGGTGAATGTGTACTAATTCCAGAGTAATTAACAAGATAACAGTGAAATATAGGTTTCCTATACTGAGAATGGATGACATAATGGATGGATTGACTGGATCAAAGTATTTTACCAAAATTGATTTGAAAAGTGGATATCATCATATCAGAATCAGAGAAGGTGATGAATGGAAGACTACTTTCAAGACAAAAGAAGGTTTGTATGAGTGGTTGCTTATGCCTTTTGGTTTAAATAATGCACCAAGTACTTTTATGAGATTGGTGATTGAATTTTTGAAGAAATTCTTGGGAAAATTTGTGATGGTATATCTTGATGATATTTTGATATCTAGTAAGACCAGAGAAGAAAATTTGTTGCATGTTAAACAAGTATTGCAAAGATTAAAAGAAGAAAAGTTGCTGATAAATCTAAAAAAGTGTTCATTCATGAAAGAGGACAATGTGTATTTAGGATTTGTGATTTCAGTTGATGGTTTGAAAATGGATCCCGAGAAGGTTGAAGCTATTTTGAATTGGCCTA
The DNA here is from genome assembly GCA_027943335.1 of Chamaecyparis obtusa. Classification (NCBI taxonomy): domain Eukaryota; kingdom Viridiplantae; phylum Streptophyta; class Pinopsida; order Cupressales; family Cupressaceae; genus Chamaecyparis; species Chamaecyparis obtusa. The sequence goes on along the minus strand of BSBK01004187.1, from coordinate 563,686 downwards.
CACCTAAGAATGCTAGTGAGGTAAGATCATTTCATGGTTTGGCAAGTATTTACCAAAATTTCATTAGGAATTTTAGTTCAATATGTAATGTGTTAGGAATAGTCCCAAGAGATAACCGAGAGGGGGGGTGAATCAGTTATCTACAAGTTTCAATTCTTTATCCAATTAAGTATACTTAAACATAAAGCATAAATACAATGAAAGAATACTTGAAAACAACACAATATTTTGGTTACGGGGAAACCCAAATAGGTAAAAACCCTGGTGGGAATTGACACCCACTAATATTCTACACTAGTGTATTATGATCCTTGTTAGTAGATCCTTAACCCTGTTAGGAGTTTCTTTACTATATATTTAGTACAGTAGACCCGGTCAAGAGTCGAACCCTATTAGGATTCTTTTACAATAGTCCTTGTTAGGGGAGAGGATGCACTATTTGAGAGCTCACTGCTCAAAGGAGTGAAGGCTACAACCTTCTGAATAATAGATAGACACTATATCTAGATCTTGGTGAACTGTGCTTTGACCTGTTGTCTAGATCAGTTCCAATATATAGCACAAATACTTTTCTTGGTCACATAGACCTTCTTTTGATGGCTCAACACTTCACACACTCTACTAAATTCTTCTTCATCAACTCTGCACCATCCTCAAGAAATCACAAATGATTATCTATAAATATCTTTCCTCTAAATCATATAATCAAGTCGGCCTATTAGAACCACCTTGAAATCATATTAGAGAAACCATAAAAAATTCCAATAACAATTCATTCGGCTCTACTAAGCACGGAACACATTCTAGGACCTGTTCAATAAGACAATTGTAGACGCACGCTACACACTGTCAGCTCTACCAAAATAGCTGGATCTTTCTCCTCAAGCTGAATTACTTTATGCATTCTTAACCGAACATCACTAACTCTTTTCCAAGCTTAATTCAAAGGGTGCATACCCAAATGATGGGTGCAACTCAAGAACCAATATAATCTTTGTTGGCTCTTCTGAACAATCACAGGAAACTACTACTTGTGAATAGTGACTGCATAACTTCACTTCTACTAATCATCAGACTATGCATCCATGAATGTAATCCCACTAATATATCTTCAACATATATCAAAGCACTCAAGGCTACATGATAACTATACAGACAACCATACATAGAATACTACCTATTACTCTATCAAGAACACTCCTAACACCAGCTGCTATATAACTGTATGTACTAACAATTAACCTTTGCGTCCATGGTATAATGCTGATATCATGTCCATGATACATATGTTGAAAGCTTATTGTATAAGACTTCCATGCATGCTACTTTCCATATGTTGTCATCAATGACAAACATACAGTCAGTACTTGCCTACTAGCAAATCTCCAACAATGTCCCCCTTTGGCATTGATGGCAACATGTAGAATGAAAAACCACCACCAACCCAATGAGAAATAATTTTATAACATTCTCCATTTCCTCAACTGAACTGCTTCCAAGACTAAATATTGCTCCCCCTTAGTATGCTACTCCTTTTTTTTTTCATGAGTTTGTATATTACTCCCCCTTTGACATCAATGGAAAAGGTTGGCATTCATTTTAAGCACCGGGTGGTCCCACAATAGTGTGTTCCACTTTTTTAGACATGCTAGTTTGTGCTGAAATAACACATTTTTAATAAAATATGATGATTTAAGCCTTGAGAGGTTCTATTTGAAGGAATTAATTACAAATGGTTAGCTCAAAGCCTCTTAGATTAAAAAAATATTGATATAACATTTATACTCTGCATTCATACCTACAATGGAGTCTCCTTCGCACCTATTAAAATGCTGACAAAAAATCACTTCGACTTTATGTTTTGGCAGATCAAATGAATCCATTTGAAAAACCTATCTATGTAGTATGATGCTATTTGGAACAAGCTTTCTAATGAATATAATTTTAATACATTTGAGTTCATTATCACTTTTAAATGTTACTTTAACTAAACATAGGTTGTTTGGTCATTCAACAACCTATCTCTTCAAGACTTTGGGAAAAATAGTAAATTACAAAAAAAAATTATGAAAAATATGTAGGAAAGAGTATTTGTGTTACCTTTTTATTAAAAAAAAATTTTAAAAAATTGATATACATAGATCAAGCTAGAGTGATCCAAGTGATCTTATGTCTAAATTACAGTTATTATCACTTTAGAACTTAATAAACTATGAAATATTCACCCAAAATGAATGAAACCAATTGCATCCTTTAGATATTGAAGTTACAAATATAATCTTGAAAGTCTTACATCATTATCATATTTTAAAAAACAATTATGTTGATCCAAGTGATAGTAACTCCTTAAAAATATAATTTTTCACACAAACCACTTTTCGAAGGAGAAGGAAAAATGAATTTAAATGAATTTTTTTAAAAAAATATATATATATTTAGAAACTAGACATAAAATTCTTAAATACTCTAGTTCACATAATCTTCAAATTCCTAATAGTTTTGCAGCTTCAGGAGTTCTAAAGTGAAGTTTTTTCTCAGAATGTTGATCTCTGTGTCAAAGTTGGCCAAAAAGTGGGACACGCTATTGTGGGACCACCCCACCGGTACTACTCCTGAGGTAGAGTAGTCAACCTTCCATCAGTCCCTGAGGACTGATGCCTTTGCTTCTTTCTTTTAAGAAGAATTAAGGAAGGGAATTACTCCCAACTTCTCCCCGAGATACTCAAAAGTATCCTTAGGCAAGGGCTTTGTGAATATATCTTCCAACTAATCTTTAGAACTCACATAATCCAACTTGACTTCTTTCTCTACCACTTTCTCTCTTAGGAAGTGATACTTGATCTCAATGTGCTTTGTCTTTGCATGCATCACAGGGTTTTTAGACATATTGATAGTGCTAGTGTTATCACAGTAATAACTATAGGATAATCAATCTAAATACCAAAGTCCTTTATCATTTGCTTGATCCAAACAATTGTAGAATAATTTAGGGCTGGTGCAACATACTCTCCTTCTATTGTTGACTGAGAAATACAATTTTATTTCTTTCTTGTCTAAGTGACAAGTCTATCACCAAGAAACATTGCTCCACCTGATGTACTCTTTCTATCATCTATGCATCCTGCCCAATCAGCATCAATGTATACATGAAGCTCAACATTTTCTAAATTAGGATACCATAAACCATAATCTATAGTGCCTTGCAAATATCTAAATGTTATCTTTACTACCATGAGGTGACTTTGCTTAGGTTCTGTTGCAAATCTTCCAACTATGCCAACTACATTGGAAATGTCAGGTCTAGTTTGAGTAAGATATATGATTTTACCAATCATAGACTTGTACAATATTGTATCCATTGCTGGTGAGTCATCTTCTTTTGTAAGCTTGCATCTAGTGATCATAGGTGTTCCTACTAGCTTGCAATCATCCATCTCAAATTTCTTCAGTATCTCTTTCGCATACTTGGACTGATTAATAAAAATTCCTTTTTCTGTCTACTGCACATTTAATCCCAAAAAGTATTTGATAGGACCAATCATACTCATCTCAAACTCATTCTGCATTTCTTTGGCAAATTATGCACTTAGTTTGTCATTACCTCCAAAGATAATGTCATAAAAAACTATAGCTACAAGTAGTAGACCTTCAAATGTCTCTCTAATGAATATATTACAATTTGCTGCACCTTTCTTGAATCCAGTCTTAGTTAGATATCCATCAAGTATTTCATACTAGGCTCTAGGGGCTTTCTTAAGTCCATAGAGAGATTTCTTCAATCAAAATACCATATCGGGTCTATCTAATAAATTGAATCCTTTTGGTTGCTCAATGTATACTTCTTCTTTCAAATCTCCATTCAATAATGCTGACTTGGCATCCATCTGATAAACCTTGAAGTTTATGACTGTAGCATAAGCTAGAAACAAATTAATAAATTCTAATCTTCTTACTGATGCAAATGTGTCTGAATAATCAATCTGAATAACTTAGTTGAATAAGCATGATCATATTCCTTCTCTCTATAATTCCATTCTACTGAGGGGTTCTAGGTGCACTCAATTGTCTCTTTATGCCATGTTCTTTGCAATACTCATAGAATCTATTAGAGGTCAATTCTCCTCCTCTATCCAATCTCAAACATTTTATCTTTAGTCCAGATTCATTCTCAACCTTAGCTTTGAATATTTTGAACTTCTCAAATGCTTCTGACTTATCTTTCAAGAACACAACCCACATCATCCTAGTGTATCATCTTAAAATGGAAACACTTCCATCTTGATAGGTTTAGCACCCTCTTTTAGTACATTTATCATGATAGACTTCCATTTAGGATGCATTTTGCCCTTATCTTCTTCATTTTAGGTGAAATTAGCATTAGGATCCCAAGGATTCTCCTGAATTTCCCCTTTTCCCATGGCTCTATTTTCTAGGTAGGACTTAGAAATAAGTCCTCATGGCCTTCATTATAGTCATCATAGGATTTTATGATTATCCTTGGCATTCTATCTTATTATGATATAATTTCTAGGTCTTTAGGCATCCCCGAGACCTCATGTCTTGATTCTGATTGGATCTGGGCCTAGGGTCAAATTTCAAGTTGATCCTGACTAGGTTAGGATCTAGCTCAAACTTGACTAGGTCAGGATCAAGGTCATACCTGACTAGGTCAGTCCCAACCTCAATTTTGCCCCCTTCCTTCAAATCATCAAAATATTTGATTTCTGGTTCTCGGGCCTTCGGGATACTTGTTTTCCCACCTCTAAGTCAACCATTTCGGGTTTCGGGATGGTAAATCCTCTAATTGGATTTAATCTAGGTATATTTTCTAAAGGGTAGGACTTAATTGGGATTTAATTCTCCAAGGTGGCCCTTCTAGAGGAGGCCCTAGTTCACTATAAAAGGAGGTCTTCCTCTCTAATTTTATCATCCATTATTCACATCTCTCCATCAAGTTTTGTGAGAACCAAGTATGATCAAGCATTCTCATGATCAAGTGCTCTCAAGGAGTCAATTTCATGAGCAAGAAGATTTCAAGCAAACAAGGAATAGTGAAGGTGCAAGATAGCAAGAGGATGATATAGAAGATCAAGCCATTGTTGACATCAAGTGCACCTTTATGAACTCATATTTGGAGCAAGAGAGATCCTTTCTTCCTTGAGCCACCATTATCAACTTTCAAGCATTCAACCATGGAGTAACAATTATAGATTGTGAGTTTGGTAGAAGTACTTTAGCCTTGGGGGATTGGTATACTTTTCTATCTCATTCAAATCTATGCATTGTTGTTTCATACACATTCATGCTAGGGTTTTGATCTAGAGGATTAGAGCTTGGCATTACACTTTCAATACATACACACACACATTCTATTTCAATCAGCTATTCATGGAGGTGGAGACCACCAAAATGGGGGTTTGACTAAGGCAAAACCCTATATAGCCACCCCAAAAATCCCTTTTTTAGATATCTACAGTCGATGTTTCAGGAATTGAAGGATAAATTTGAGTACCCTTTTAACCAAACTTCCAGGATCTGCGAACAAAATTAGAATCGGGCTTCAGAATAAAAATGTGGTATTTGACCTTTTATGAGGGTCAAACTCGACCTGCTACTGGAAAGACAAAACTTTTTTGGGTTTTCTCCATCTCGACTTTCTGATCATGGATCTGGTTGTAAAATCTTCCAAAACCTCACATAGACTTCAGAAAAGAGGTATTTCTAAATCAATTTCACAATGAGGTATGTATCTTGACCTAATTAATTTTCAAGTATTTTTAGATTTACTTATGCTACTCCAATTCCAATTTCAATTCAAATGAATAAGTGTTGAATGTTAGGTACATTACTAAGCTTCCATTTTTCCACTATTCATTTTGGTGAACCCATTTACGAAAATTCTTTCTTTTATGGTGTTAGATTTAAATCTTGTATGCTTAAAAGATTAGATTTTTTGCATTTTCTTGCATTTATATCTAAAAATATAAAAACATTGCAAAATTCCTTTAAAAATACAAAAAAATTTACATTTTCATGCTTTTAGTTCTTTCTTTGTATTCAACATGTATGATTCTTGTTTTGAGTACTTTGATGAGGCTTTTATTGTACAAGAGGATAAATTACCTAATGAGGTATGTAGTAGTGAGGATGAAAATGGTTCAAATATGATCTCCATGGATCCTATTCCTATTTCACGCTCCTCCACAACCTCTCAACTTGACCTTTACTATAGGGTGTGTGCATGGTTACCTTCATGTCCCACTATTTGCAACATTGATAAACCTAAAATGATATATCCTACACCTTTGATGACAGTAAAAGGATGTCCTCATATAACAATTAATGGTAAACCTAGAGATCCTTTGGATTTACTTGATAATACTGATTCTACTTCACATGCTTATCGCACATGGAATAACCCTCACCCTACTGTTCCTATTTCTTTACCTCCTTCTCAACCTATGCTTCCTCAAGCACCTAGGTATCCATCTACCTTTAAGGAGTACAACTTAGTTGACTAATTACGTGCTACTCCTGCTAAGATATCTTTATGAGAATTACTTCAAACCTCCTCGACATATCATGAGGCATTGCAAAAAGCTTTATCTACTCTTCCTGCTTCACCTCCTAATCAAGAGTACATTCATTCTATTTTGGATTGTATGCATACTATGCCTTTTGTACCTCCTATTGTGTTTTCTGATAATGATTTACCTGCCCTAGAGGTGCATAATCAATATGATGCTCTTATGGTGGCTATCTCTATTAATCAGAGTATCATTCGAAAAACCTTAATTGATAATTTGCATTTGGGCTTAATGTTTGTAGCATGGATATGCTCAAGGCAATTAAGGCTGATCTATCTACTATTCAACCTGATAATGTGCCTATACATGGATTTGACAATATTGTGAAAAGAACTTTGGGAATTATTACCTTATCTGTTAAAGCTGGTCCAATTATTCTAAATACTCTTGTTCATGTTATGCCTAGACTTCTCAATTATAACCTTCTTTTAGGAAGACTGTGGTTACATACTATGCATGCACTTCCTTCTACACTTCATCGCAAGGTTAGGTTCATTTATAACAATCTAATGTATACATTACATGCGGATGATGCCCCGAACCCTTGCTTAAATGAAGAATATGCCAAAATCTTTGAACCTCTTCAACCTAGTAAAGAGATTGAAAAACAATCAAAGATACAACAATCTGAGATAAAACAACCTGAGATTCAACAAAAAGAAGCCCCATCTTCTTCTTTTTTGACTGAGGATGATTCGGGGACATTGGATTTTAATCCTACATTTATTGTAGAATACAAGGTCTCTAATTTGGAATTCATGAAGCAACATAATGAATTTGAGAAAAAGGTGTTTATTTCTTCTCCGTTGTCTAAAGAATTAAAAAGTAATTTTGTTTCCACTTCGATTAATGAAACACTTGACACTATAAAGCCTGATTGTTATGACATTGTGACATATGCCACTCTTTGGACTCCCTCTCACATGACTGATTGATATGGTCCTGGTTATCATTTTCTTAAGAAATTAGGATTTAATGGAAAAGGATGTGGTAAATATGAACAAGGTATACAAGTACCTTTGGATAATGAAGTTTATGATCATACATATGGACTAGGTTTCAATCCTTATAGACAACCATCGGATTTTTCTCTTAATGTTAATTATATTTGTAGTGGATAGTTGAAGTTGGTTAACCCATTACTTATTGACCTTAATCAAAAATCCTCTTTGGATATTTTTCCTAAAGATGAAGCCTTAATGGAATTTTTAGGGGTTTATGAGGATTTACCTAAGTTTCATCACAAACGAGGAAAGCCTTATTGTTTGAAAACTGATGCTTATTTTGGCAAACATGAAGAACATGATATTCTCTCTTTACCAATGGACCCTCTAGTAAGAAGTGATTTTTTAATTATTGAAACTATTGATATTCAAGTGGATGAAAATGACTCTAAAAGGATGATAAAAATTGGGAAATGTTTAAATCAAGATGAACGTGATCAATGTAGATCTCTATAATTTTGTTGACAATTAGTGTCTTACACTTAGTCATATATCTAGGCAAGGATGGTCGGTTGTCACTATGACCAAGTCATTTTGTAAATGCCGAGTTTTGTATTGTATACTTACCGAGCAATAGTACTGCCAAGTAAAGTCATGGTCACAATATGTTTGTAATATGCCGAGTATAGCTATTGCCGAGCTACATATATCAATGATTATTGAGTGACAGAGAAGTTCAATAGATGCCAAGTACAGTAGATGCCGAGGATAGTTGATGCCAAGTGCCAGGGATAACTTTTGTTGAGTTAGCCAGAATTGACATACAAGTCTGAAATGGCACAATGATCGAGGTAAACCATTTTTTAGGATAATTATATTTTGTATGTTGTCTATTGAGGTAATCATGGAGGTGGTTACACATCCATATTGCTATCATTGATCCCTATGTATAACCTTTAGCCAATCAAAAAATTGTATAGTATAGGCGGCAATAGGAATATATCTGGACTGTAGATCTTGTAACAGTAAAACATTTTTGTTACTATATAAAGGAAAGATCTAGGACAAAGATATGTGTGTGAATTAGAGAGAGAAATAGAGACATTGAGATTAGATGAATACTATGAGTATGTGTGTATGAGGAAATCATAAGGAGAAATATTCAGATTGAGTTCAGTGACCGAGCAGAGAAATGAAAGGATAGAATCAAGAAAAATTAGATACTAAGACATTTTAACCAGTGTATCAAGGTAAATCTCTTAACTGGGTAGTCTTAGCAGACTTTTGTAAATCTCTTTATTGAGTGCTTACTTTATTGTAAGTTTAGAAATCCTCTAACAAGGTAGACTGAATAAGTCTCTTAGCTTTTAACAGAGTAGACCTTTCATAGGGTAGATCATGATATGATCAAATTTTGTAAGCCCTAATAGGCAAACTTTATTATGTTACCAAATCTATTGTGTTATGTGTGATTTCATGTATGCTTCTTGACATGATATACTACTCAGATTGTTCAAGTTATGTTTACATGATGCATAAAGTTCTAATAGTTTAAAAGGATAGAAGTTAGTAAGTTTTGATTCACCCCCCCCCCCCCCCCTCTCAGTACTACTTTCCCATTTTTACTTCCAGTAATTAGTTGATTTCCCTTTTGCTTGAATTTAAGGATATTTTTGCTTGGACATACTCAGATATGCTGGGTATAGATTCTCAGATTGTTACTCATAACATTTTTTTAAAGCCAAATATGAAGCCTGTGAAATAGAAAATTCAAAAGATGAATCCATGAATTGCTTTATTAGTCAAAGGTGAAATTGAAAAATTATTGGATTCTAGATTTATCTGTTCTATTGATTACTCAGATTGGATTTCAAATATTGTTCCTGTGTCAAAAGGAGAAAATAAGATAAGAATGTGTACTGATTTTAGAGATTTAAATAAGGCATCCTTGAAGGATGATTTCCCGCTACCTAATATTGATATGATTGTGGATTGAACAACAGGCCATGCTTTGTTATCTTTTATGGATGCTTTTTCAGGATACAATCAAATCTTTATCCCCCTTGAAGATCAATTTAAGATTGCATTTATAACACCTTAGGGAACCTTTTGTTGGGTCATGATGCCCTTGGGATTGAAAAATGCAAGAGCAACTTATCAACGGGCTATGACTTTGATTTTTCACGCTTACATTCATAAGATCCTTGAAGATTATGTGGATGACATCTTGGCAAAATCTATACAAAGGGAAGATCACATTACTATTTTACGACAAATATTTGAAAGGATTAGAAGTTATAATATGAGATTGAATCCTAAGAAATGTGTCTTTGGAGTTGATTCTGGTAAATTATTAGGATTTATAATCTCTAAGTTAGGCATTGAAGTAGATACTGAAAAGATTGAAGCTATTGTTAATATGCCTCCTCCTAAAAATATTTCCCAGTTACGAATCTTACAAGGAAAAATACAAGTTATTTGTCACTTTATTTCTAATTTAGCAGACCGAACTATCCCTTTTACTTCCTTGCTTAGAAAGCATACCACTTTCTCTTGGAATGAGGACTGTAAATAAACTTTTGAGCAATTTAAGGAGTATCTTACGAATCCTCTTATCTTGTAGCTTGGAAATTTTGATAAACCATTTCAATTATACACTTCAGTGACCCCATGGGCCATGAGTGTGTTGTTAGCTCAAATTGACGATAATGGTAAAGAAAGACCTATGTATTACATTAGTCAGACTTTACTTGATTATGAAACATGATATATAGATTTAGAAAGACAATGTTTAGCTATAGCTTATGCATGTCAGAAACTCATGCATTATTTAATAAATGCTAAAATTAATGTGATTATCAAATTTGATCCTTTGAAACATCTTTTCTCACAAACTAATCTCTCTGGTCGATTAGAAAAATGGGTAATGTTGCTTACTGAGTTTGATCTTAATTTTATTTCTCAAAAGTCTATTAAGGGACAAGCATTGATAGATTATCTAGCCGAAGCTCCTTGTCCTCACTCCGATGAGTGTTCTACTTCCATAGAATTTCCTGATGATAATATTCTAGCTCTTCAATAGGAGGATATTTGGGAATTATATTTTGATGGATCTAAATGTAAGATAGGTTCTAGTGTGGGTATCATCTTGATTCCCCCTACAAAAAAACCTATCCCTTTATCATATAAACTAATCTTTCCTTGCACTAATAACATTACAGAGTATGAAGCTCTTCTAGCTAGACTACAAGCAACTTCATCCCTCAATATCAAACATTTAAATATATATGGAGATTCACAACTAATAGTTGAATAGATTAAAGGAGGATATCAAACTAAAAATGTTGAAATGACACAATATAGAGATTTAGCTCTTGATGTGCTTTCACAATTCTACTCTTATACGATTCAGACTTTACCTAGGAAGGACAATCGACATGTCGACGCCAGGGCCAGTGCAACTTCCTTGGTTTGTCTTGAGAACAATGTGGAAAAATTTCAATTTACTATAAAAACTCTTAAATGCCCTGCAATTTTTGATAAGATTACCTCTGATTGTTTTAACTTGCATTCAGATGAATGGTATTCACATATTTTTCATTTTATGAAGGATGGTACTTTTCCTGAATCAGCAACAAGGAACATGTATAATAGTATTAGGAAACTTGCAGTACAATACATCATTTTAGGAGATACACTTTAAAAATGCTCTTATGAAGGATTATTATTAAGATGTCTCAATAGAACTAAAATTCATGTAGCTTTAGCAGAAGCTCATTTTGGTTCTTGTGGGGGACATTTTGGTGGAAAATCCCTGGTTAATAAATTATTTCAAATGGGATATTATTGGCAAACAATGGAACAACATTCTTTCATGTTTGTTAAGAAATGTCCTCAATGTCAACAACATAGTAATTTGATTCATGCTCCTGCTCGTGAGCTTCGTAATCAAGTTTCTCCATGGCCTTTTAGTGTTTAGGGTTTTGACCTTATTGGAAAAATCTCACTGACTTTTTCTCAAGGACATACTTACATTCTCACTGCTACAGATTACCTCACAAAGTGGGTTGAAGCTATCCCTCTTCATTCAACACCAGCGGATTTTATTTGTGATTTCATCCTTAATAATATCATAAAAAGATTTGGTATTCCTTCGACAATAATTTTGGATAATGGAACATCTTTTAAAAACAAAGAAGTTGCAAAATTCTTGGAGAAATATAGGATTCAACATCAATTTTCAACTCCTTACTATCCTCAATCTAATGGACAAGTTGAAGCATCAAATAAAATTATTGAACAAATTTTGAGAAAATAGTTAGTAAGCATGTGAAAGATTGGCATACTCAACTGACTTATGCTTTATGGGCCTATAGAACTAGTGTTCGTACTGCCATGGGTACTTCTCCTTACAACCTTTTTTATGGTATTGATGCTATTATGCCTTTGGAACTAGAAATACCCTCTTTACATGTTTCATTTCATGGGATAATTGATAAAGATACTTTTCATGAGCAACGCTTAAAAGAATTAGAATTGTTAGATGAACAACAAATACATGCTTTAGAACATATAAAAGCTTATCATAAATCTCTTCAGAAAAAATACAATCATAAGGTAATCAAATGAACATTTGTGGTTGGTGATTTAGTCCTTTATGAGAATCAAGGAAATGTGAATGCTTTACCAGGCGAAAAAGGAAAATTTAGTCCTAATTGGCTTGGACCTTTTGTTGTTCTTGAAGACTTTGGTTTAGGTGCTTATAAACTGGCTAATATGGATGGTGTTTCTTTTAAGGAACCCATTAATATTATGCATCTTAAACATTATTATCCTTAATTACATTTGTTCCATGTGCATTTATGTATTCCTTATAAATATTTGTTTTATATATTATGTAGTTTTACCAAAATTACATATTGAATATGTTTATGCAACTTCTTTTCTTTCTTTCTTTCTATTAAGTTTTATATTGATGAAAGCATAAGTAATCAAACATAGAACTAATCAGTAGAGAAAGATTTTCATTCATCAAAAATGGTTTTCAAAGTTTTTGATACATAAGTGGCCAATGGCCCTATCTATCACTACGTCTATCACTATGTCACTCTGATGGCCGATGACTCCCAAATCTCTCTACTCTCCAATGGGAAGATGAATATTTGTGTGTCTATGTATGGCTCCTGGATATCCTCATACCCTGTACACATCCTCAGAGACTCTGTACCTCTACCATCAGCTTCTCCTCTCTCTCTCTCTCTGCACATTCTCAACTCTCACTGGATACATACAAAGATGTCGGCATGTCTGTTGAGATCTTTGTGACCAATGGAAGACTATCACTTGTCAGCTAGTAGTCGATAGGATATAATGGTATCCTTGAGAATCTTAGATACAAAGCTCCTCCACTCCACTACACTAGTTGTAGAAAAAAAAACTTTTATCAATCGAGTATCCTGTCTATTCAAATCATATATTCAACTAAATTTCAATCAAGTTCATACCTAGGTCTCCCTCCTAGATGTCACTAAAGTTCCTAGATGGTGGGAGCATGGAGTGACTACTCTCTCCATGCTTGCTATATCTTGGTCTCAGTGGTGGTGTCTCTATGTGAGGCCATGGGGGCCGTCATGATCTCAGTGGTGATGCACAAGTAATAGGTATATCTACACCAATATCACCACACAAGGGCATGTCCTCAGCTCTCTCCTCTCCTCTCTCCTCCTCCTCCATGGGATCTCCCTTGGAGATGTTCTCCTCCTCATCTTTGATATCCTCATCCTCCTTGGTGGCTCCACTATCCCAGTGTGTTCCCTCTATAAAGCTTGGATCACCTGTAGGATAATCCTCAGGAAAGATAAGACAGGTCCCCTCCAAACTCCAGTACCTGATGTAATCTTAGCTCACGCTTGAATAGGCTACATCTTATGGTACCTCTACATCCTCTATCTCCTCTACATCATTATCCTCTATGTCTTCTATCAATGGTCGACGTATGGCACCAGGTCTCTGATAGTATCTCGTTGGATGAACATAGCAAGGTATTGCCTTAGGGACTCCCTATAACAGGTCAAACTACCTCATCACTTGATCATAATAGTAGGGCATCACTATATGAATCTAATGACCCTCTAGTAACTTACGCTACTATGAATGTCTCATCTAGAATCATGTATTAGGCCACTCTATCATCTGACAATAGGGTCTCCATATCACATCAGTACTGGCAATATGGTTTAGATGTGCAATCTAGTAGAGCATATCCCCAAACTGCCAAACATCTCTCAAAGGATATGCAAAGGCTCTCATTTTTCTCACATCTACCATCACAAGAACTCCCTATGGATGTGTACATGTGAAATGCTAAAAAATCCATATCGATAGAACTGTGCATGTCAACAAACTCTACCGCTGATACCTCACTAGCTGACCTAGCTCATGGTATAGCTGAGCTAGCATGTTGCGACCCCATGAGAACATGGTCCTCTCTCTCTCCATCCTCCATATGAGATGTGTCAGAGGTGAACAAAATATGGTACCCTTTGAGTTAGGTAACACAACCAAGGCTACTATACATAACATCACCTTCTCTACTAAAGGTGTAGGGCCTGATAGTATGGAAGAAAGTGGAATCTGATCTAACTGGGTCCACATCAGTGGATGCACTCCTATACAATACTCTATGTCTCCATGGATCTCCTCAAAACCACACTATGCTCTAGGTCTAATGGTCTCCCCTCAGACTGGAAGTTGCATGATCCTTTAGACATCCTCTAAGGTCACTGTGATCTCACCAGAGGGAAGATGGAAGGAGCATGTATCCTCATCCCACCTCTCTATCAGAGCCAATAAAATGGCTCAGTGTAGTCTAAGCTATGGAAGGACTAATACCTAGTATAGTCCCACATCCCTCAGTAACTACATCCCCTCATCATCAAGCTCAGACAGTCTCTCTATGACTTTGACTAGAAATTCCCCAAAAGGATGCTCTCAGAAGTAGACTTGGTCCTGCAAGCACAAACAAAGATCATATCAGTCATCTACATCATCAAATCTACAAAAAATAACTAAACTAGGTCAAAGTCAACCTCAGTTAGGTCAATGTCAACCTTACAGGGTCAATGTCAACTTTACTGGGTCAAGGTCAACCTCATCTCAAAAATTGACAAAAACCCTCTAGTCAATGTTGACTTTCATGGGTCAAAGCTGACCTAGATGGGTCAATGTTGACTAAAGTGGGTTAGGGTCAACCTAAAAGGGGAAAAATCAACCTTGCCTATAAAAAATAGGAATTTGGAAAGTACAACGGTGGATAATAGTAAACTCACCTCAGGTAGTGACCGTTTGGTAGCCAAGCTGAGTCTCAAAGTCTCCAAGTGTGTCACTCAAAGTTCCTCTCTTCTCGACATCTTACTTCCTCATTTCAAATCTAAGAATGGTAAGAATGAGTAAGTATTTTTCTCTTTCACTTATTTATAAGTTCAAATTAGTGTTTTATTAGGGTTTCCTTAGGGTAAACTTGGATTTTCCCTTATGCATTTAGATAGACATCCACTCTTTTCATCATGACTTGAGTTCGGTAACTTTGTTTTTAGTTCCATTAGTGGCGTTGGAATCATGATTAAGATACTTAACTCCTTGAACTAATTTAGGAAGGTTAGGAATCCTTCTAATTGGTTTAGGAAAGGACTTTTCAATAGTTTGCATATCTAGTATATAGAGTTTTTCTTATCACCCTGTTTCACCCTTTCAAAGTAGAAAGTTGAAATAGGGGGGGCATAAGGGGCTCTATACACTTCTCAAATTATCATATAGTAAGATTTAGGTGATTTATAGATTTTCATTAACCTTGTGTGTTATAGGTTCTAATAGTTTTTTGCAGGATCTTTACATCGAGGACTTAGCTATATCCTTTTTATTTACTATGATGTTTTCTTACTTTAGCTTGCATATTCACGTAGTGTCATATCTAAGCTAAAGTGGGGGAAAAATGTATCATCTTAAAATGGAATCACTTCCATCTTGATAGGTTTAGCACCCTCTTTTAGTACATTTATCATGATAGACTTGCATTTAGGATGCATTTTGCACTTATCTTCTTTATTTTAGGTGAAATTAGGGTTAGGATCCCAAGGATTCTCCTAAATTTCCCCTTTTCCCATGGCTCTATTTTCTAGCTAGGACTTAGAAATAATTCCTCCTATCCTTCATTATAGTTGTCATAGGATTTTATTCTTATCCCTAGCATTTTATCCTGTTCTAATATCATTTCTAGGTCTCTGGGCATCCCCGGGAGCTCCTATCTTGCTTCTGATTGGATCTCGGCCTAGGGTTAAATTCAAGGTTGATCATGACTAGGTCATGATTGAGCCTGAACCTAACTAGGTCAGGATCGAGGTCATACCTGACTAGGTCAAGATCAAGGTCATACCTGACTAGGTCAGTCCCAACCTTAATTTTTCCCCCTTCCTTCAAATCTTCAAAATCCTTGATTTTCAGGTATCAGGCTTTCGGACTATTTATTTTCCTACCTCCGAGTCAGCCATTTTGGGTTTTAGGATGGTAAATCCTCTAATTTCATTTAATCTAGGTATATTTTCTAAAGTGTAGGACCTAATTAGAATTTAATTCTCCAAGGTGGCCCCTCTAGAGGATTGTGCCCTAGTTCACTATAAAAGGAAGCCTTCCTCTCTCATGCTATCATTCATTATTCACATCTCTCCATCAAGTTTTGTGAGAACCAAGTATAATTAAGCATTCTCATGATCAAGTGCTCTCAAGGAGTCAATTTCTTGAGCAAGAAGATTTCAAGCAAGCAAGGAATAGTGAAGGTGCAAGATAGCAAGAGGATGATATAGAAGATCAAGCCATTGATGACATCAAGCATCTTTATGAACTCATATTTGGAGCAAGAGAGATCCTTTCTTCCTTAAGCCACCATTACCAAATTTCATGGATTCAACCATGGAGTAACAATTATGGATTGTGAGTTTGGTAGAAGTACTTTAGCCTTGGGGGATTGGTATGCTTTTCTATCTCATTCAAATCTATGCATTGTTGTTTCATACACATTCATGCTAGGGTTTTGATCTAGAGGATTAGATCTTGGCATTCCACATTCAATACATACACACACACATTCTATTTCAATCGACTATTCATGGAGGTGGAGACCACCAAAATAGGGGTTTGACTAAGGCAAAACCCTATATAGCCACCACAAAAACCCCTTTTTTAGATATCTATAGTCAATGTTTCAGGAATCAGAGGATAAATTTGAGTACCCTTTTCACCAAACTTCTAAGATCTATGAACAAAATCAGAATCGGGCTTCAGAATAAAAATGTGGTATTTGACCTTTTATGAGGGTCAAACTCGACCTGCTACTGGAAAGATGAAACTTTTCTAGGTTTGCTCTGTCTAAGCTTTCTGATCATGGATCTGGTTGTAGAATCTTCCAAAACCTGACACAAACTTCAAAAAACAAGTATTTCTAAATCAATTTCACAATGAGGTATGTATCCTGACCTAATTAATTTTCAATTATTTTTATATTTACTTATGCTATTCCAATTACAATTTCAATTCAAATGAATACGTTTTGAATGTTAGGTACATTGCTAAGCTTCCATTTTTCCACTATTCACCTAGTATAATCGTCAACAAACAAAATTAAATACCTTTCACCATAGTATGATCTTGTTTGAGTTGGACCACATAGGTCTGTATGAATCAGATCCAACTTGTTCTCTACTAAATTTTTCTTTCTCCTGAATGAATTTCTCACATGCTTTCCCATCAAATATTCCTTGCATATACTATCAACTGGCTTTACTATGCTAGGTAGATCTCTTACTAGTTTTACATTGCATATCTTTACTATGTTATCAAAATTGATACGACATAGTCTTTTATGCCACAACCAATAGGCATCAAATTTAGTAGAAAAATAGCTTGCTTCTAAATTGAGTTGGAAAACATTACCTTTAGTCTTTGAGCTTGATGTAATCATAACACCATCCTTGTTGTTAATGATGCATTTGTCATCTTTGAACTCCAACTGATAACCTTTTCCAAGGAACTGTCCAACACTAAGAGGGTTATGTTTCAAACCATCTACATAGAGAGCATCATCAATACTATTATTTCCATCCAAGGTGATGGCTCCTCTACCAACAGTGAGTTTAGGAGTGTTATCTCCAAATCTAACCATGTCACCATTGTATTTTTCTAGATGAACAAATCTATTTTTATCACCTGTCATGTGATGTGAATAGCCACTATCTATAATCCAATCTATCCTTATATCTTCTTGCAAAATTAATGCTAGCTCTTGATTCTCTTTCTTATCTTCATGATCTATCTTATTGTTCATTTTCTCTATGATAGAAATGAATCCTATTTCTTATTTAGCTGAATCATCATCTAAGACTCCATCTCTAGCATAGTAACATTCCTTAGAGAATTTAGGCTTGTAGTCATTTTTGAACTTTCTAGCTCTTAAGGGACATTTAGATGTGAAGTGACCAATCTTATTACATGAAAAGCATTTAAATGGTAATTGACCTTCATACTTTCCTTTTCCTTTCTTTTCTCTCTTGCAATCATAGAAATGAAATCATCTAAATTTTTCTCTTCATCATCATCATCAAAATTACCAGAAGTGTTTGCATATTGCTTACCATGAACTATTGCTTTGAAGGTTGTCTCTCTTTTAGGTTCTGTCTTCAATCTTGAAATCTCAAAAGCTGATATTTTGATGATCAAGGTCTCTCTCCTAAAATTTTATGTAAGTTGCATGGTCTCATCAATGATTTTGATCTTGCTTTCATATTCTAGAGTGAGAGTAGTCATTAACTTGTCCATAATGTCCTCCTCTGAAATCTCTCCACCATTGTTTCTGATTCCAGCAACTACTTCATTGAGCCTTTGATTGTAGGTTCTAATTTTTTCTTCTGGTAACATTTCTAATGCATTGTATCTTTTCTTCCATGTCTTTCTACCCCCATCCTTTTCTTGTTTGTCTCCTTCAAATATGTCTTCTAGGTGCTTCCATATTTTGTGAGTTGTATCTACCTTCTTTATTTCTAAGAACTCACCATCAGATAGGGTGTTGATAAGGGCTTCTTTGGCTATTGCATTCTAATGAAATAATTCTTTTTACTTATGAGTAACATCATCCTTTGCAAGGTCTTCCAAGGAGGGGATCTTGACTACTTTGATAGTTACATCAAAAACTTCAAAAGCAATGCACTACAAATGAGTCACCATCTTGTTCTTCCAATCAAGATAATTCTCTCCATCAAACTTAGGACTTTCTTTCTTGAAGTATGCCATCTTATCAACCTCAAGTTTTTAAAATTTCTCTCTAAGGCACTTGGCTCTAATACCAATTGTTAGGAATAGTCCCAAGAGATAATTGAGAGGGGGAGGAATCAGTTATCTACAAGTTTCAATTCTTTATCCAATTAAGTATACTTAAACATAAAGCATAAACACAATGAAAGAATACTTGAACACAACACAATATTTTGGTTACGGGGAAACCCAAATAGGTAAAAACCCCAGTGGGAATTAACACCCACTAATATTTTTCACTAGTGTATCATGATCCTTATTAGAAGATCCTTAACCTTGTTAGGAGTTGCTTTACTATATATTTAGTACAGTAGACTTGGTCAAGGGTTGGACCCTATTAGGGGAGAGGATGCACTATCCGAGAGGTCACTGCTCAAAGGAGCGAAGGCTACAACCTTTTGAATAATAGATACACACTATATCTAGATCTTGGTGAACTGCGCTTTGACCTACTATCTGCATCAGTTCCAATGTATAGCACAAACACTTTGCTTGGTCACATAGACCTTATTCTAATGGCTCAACACTTCACACACTCTTCTCAGTTCTTCTTCATCAACTCTTCACCATCCTCAAGAAATCACAAATGACTGCCTATAAATATATTTCCTCTAAATGATATAATCAAGTTGGACTATTAGAACCACATTGAAATCATATTAGAGAAACCATAACAAACTCCAATAAAAATTCAGTTTGCTCTACTAAGCACATAACACATTTTGGGACCTGTTCAATAAGACAATTGTAGATGCACACTACACAATATCAGCTCTACCAAAACAACTAGATCTTTCTCCTCAAGCTGAATTACTTTATGCATTCTTAACCAAACATCACTAACTCTTGTCCAACCTTAATTCCAAGGGCACATACCCAAATGATGGGTGCAACTCAAGAATAAATATAATGTTTGTCGGCTCTTCTGAATAATCATAGGAAACTGCTACTTGTGAATAGAAACTACATAACTGCACTTCTGCTGATCATCAAACTCTGCGTCAATAAATGTAACATCACTAATATGTCTTCAACATATATCCAAGTGTGCAAGGCTCCATGATAACTGTATGGACAACCATACATATAATATTGTATGTTACTCTATCAGAAACACTATTGACACCAACTACTATATAACTATTTATACTAATAGTTAACCTCTACACCCATGATATAATGTTGATATCATGTCCATGATACATATGTTAAAAGCTTACTATATTAGACTTCCACACATTCTACTTTCCATATATTGTCATCAATGAGAAACATATAGTCAGTACTAGCCTACTAGCAAATCTCGAACATAATGCTATGACTAATACTATGAGAGGAGATAAAAGAGAATTCAAGTGGACACATTGTTTCATGCCCCACAAGGGAACCAAGGAAGAGAACAAAGATTCTCTTTGTAAAAGAAAACCTAAGTAATGATTTATGAAAAATTTTGAATTTTTAAAAGAATTACATAAGCAAAACATAGTTTGACTTAGAGTCCTCCAAGGTTCACTTCTTATTTAATGCACAATTCTTTTAAGTTGATTTAGTGTACTAACAACTTGATTTACTTCTTAAGAAAACTACATCACAACATTTATAGATTCTTTATAAAGAGATACAAAGTACTTTCATTTCAATTTTCCATTTAAAACCATCTATATTCCTAAGTATCCTTTATGAACATTATAACATTTAACACATTAATACCATATAATAGAATCATCTGAACATTTGATACATTGCAAATATTACATTTTTTTTCAATAGCTTTTCCCTTAATCAACAATAATGAGAAACATACTACTTTACTTGAAATGTTACAAAATCATTTTCTTTTCCAACATATATCCTATGCATAAAGTTCATGCTTTCCCTTTTCCTTTTTCCTAAGTCTACCCATTCCAAATACATCATTTTTAAATACATTAATGATTGCATTACATTCATCTCATCTTGGGACTTAACAATAATTTTACATCATGAAAGATAAATACAAGTCTTCATTCTTCATAACTGGAACATTATGCAAGCATTAATCCTTAAGCATTGCATCTGCAAAAGGTACCTCAATAAAAATATTTACCACTCAACCACATGGATACACAAAAGGCCCACTCCCCTATGCTAGGAGATAAACACCAAGGTCCACAAAGTAGGGATAGCTAGGCCATACCTAGGGCTAGGTAACCTTTCCCAAATAGAAAATGAAAATAAGATCAAGTAGAAATCTTTTCCCAAAGGTTATAAGGCTTGGTAGAAACTCTAAGCAATAAGCTAAGTGAGTGTCATTGCATAGTCCTCACCCCTTGGTTTGTCCTGGTACTAGCCACTCTGGGCCCTAGCCTCCAAGTAGGCACATGTGGAACTGAATGCCTTTCGTACAAACAAGTGTCATTCGATCATAACTACTCCTAGGCACCTTCTCCCACTCCCATCCATAGCCTTTAATAGCACTAATGGCATGGGCAAGGTATACATTAATATTTTTAGTGTTTGAACCCATTCCCATAAGTTTTAATTAAATTATCACTTGTTAAAATAAATCTTCAGTCAGTTATCCTAGTACTAGCCACTTAGGGCCCCAGCCCTGCACTAAGAGCCACTCACTTAGTGTTCTTAGGTTTTCTACCCTTAACCCATACATCACAAATACATCATACATGAAATAAAACACATCATAAACACTTTCAAGAACTTGAATCAAAGAATAGAAAATAATAGGAGAGTTTAGGGATGCTTAGGAAAATTAGGAGCGTTTAGGGAGGCCTAGAATAGTCCTGATCCTCCAAATAATCCTAAACCCTAATCCTACTTCCTACACACATCATAACCCTTATTAAAGCATCTAAATGCCCCATATAACCTCCACTAAATAAGTAATGAACATATATAGTTTATACAAAATTCCATATGCAAAACACAATGCTCCATCTATGGAACCCTCCTGTGCCAAAAATTTAACTAAGTCTGAATTTTTAGAAATCTCTAAAATACAATAATATAGCAACGGCTAACAAAATAAAATAATATAGCAACTTATATTTGTATAAATGGCTGATAGAATACAAGGATATAGCAACGGCAGGCAGAATACAATAATATAGCAACGACTGACAGAATACAATAATATAGCAACTTATATTTATATAAAAGGTGGACAAAATACAAGGATATAGCAACAGCTAACAAAATACAAGAATATAGCAATGACTGACAAAATACGCTAATATAGAAATGTATATTTGTATAAATGGCTGACAGAATACAAGGATATATCAATGGCTGATAGAATACAATAATATAGCAATGGGTGACAAAATACAATAATATATCATAAACATTAAATGGCTGACATTTGTATAAACGGTTGATATTATATTTGTATAAACGGATGACAAAATACAATAATATAGCATAAACATTAAATGGTTGACATTTGTATAAATAGCTGACAGAATACAATAATATAGCATTAACATAAAATGACTAACATTTGTATAAACGGCTGATACAATACAATAATATAGCATAAACATTCTGCAACATATGGTGACAAACAAAACATATAGAGATTCATTCAAATAGATCTAAGAAAAAAATATTCATAATAAAAAAAAGAATTATCTCTTAGGATGGATTCCAACCTAGAGTCTTGCGAGAATCGGTTGATGAAGAAGAATCCTATTCTCTTAGTCTCCTTCCAGCATTCCTTATATTCCTTCTGGATGCAATTTCTAGCCTTCCCCTGGAACTCTCAATGAAAACTATATCTTATAAATGGAACATCTACTATTCTCAGAGATCAACCTTTCTGCCAACTCTCCCTCACATAGGATATCTCTCATATATATATATATATATATATATATATATATATATATATATATATATATTGGAGGGAGTAGTTGCATGGATAATTCAACTGATGCAACTATCCCAACTATCCATTAGTTATTAGTTAGACTTAAACAATATTAATAAAGCTTTTCCCAAAAGAGATATACCTATATTTACATATTACAATAATCTAATTTATGTTTCCTTTATTTAAGGAAGGTAATCGTAATTATTTCTTCCAACACATTTACCATACCATTAACTTATTTAATTGTTTATTAATATAATGCAATAATTACTTACTCCACAACAATTATATAAATATATGTATGCATATGCATATGTGTGCACCCATATGCCTATGTGTACATATATTATTATTATTATAAATATTATTGCAAACATAATATTATTATTATAAAACATATTATTTATTCATACACTAATCCATATTCTTTACAAAATACAATAGTGATGTGTGTGTGTGTGTGTGTGTGTGTGTGTGTGTATACATACATACATACATACATATATATATATATATATATATATATATATGTAACTACAAACATAAGTTGGACTTTACCACTATTATTAAAACATTTATCATTATTATTGCCATACATATCTTATTATTATGAATATTATAAAACATTATTAATACCATAAATGCTTTATTATTATTGATATTAAAATCACATGTTTTAATCACATACTAACTCATTCCTAACAAGATACACTAGTACATATAAGTAACTACTAATAAAGATAAATTACTAAATCATACCCTCATATGAACAATAATTCACATCAATAATCTACTAACAAAAAATGAACATACCATGAAGACATTTAGAGCTACCATACTCAAAACCTCATTCTCAACGAATGCAAAAGACAAGAAACCAGCTACAAGATCCACAAAACTAACAAACTGAGAGGACACAAAAATACATCCTCCACACAAGAGACTGACTCAGGAACTCCCCACCTAAGGATAAAAGGGTCAGAGGTAGAGTTCCTTCTTATGGAACCTTGGTGATATCTCCATAACAACAACAATGATTAAGGATTTTGAGGGATTTCTCAGACCTGTGAAGCCAGGTGGAGATGATACCCGGTACCTACAATCTTGCATCACCAAGAAGAGATACATGTATACATATAGATATACATACAAATCATATATATGCAAATAGATGACCAGGATCGATACATCATGTGGACCTCAACTAAGTGAGTAACTACAACTTCATCCTAAGTCATGAAAACACATCAGACACATATCCATAAAACATCATGATAACAGTTAGATTCAAATCCCTAGGTTAACTCCATAAAATGTATAAAGATATATGGTTTTCTAATTTCATAAACATATAAATGATAACCATAAATGAGCATATCAATCATCTCATAAACATATCATCATCCACAAAACATAAATGTAAATATATAGTTCTAACCATCATAATAAAATGTCCTAATCAAAAAGTCCAAGTATCACCATAGGAGAGGGTATTACACATCGAGCTAATAAAAATTTTGAGACTCTAAAGTAGAAGGTTTTTGAATTGCCTATTTTAGCATTGCCTAATTTCAATAAGGTATTTCAAGTGGAATATGATGCAAGTGGTAGTGCAATTGGAGCTTTGTTGAGTCAAGAAGGTAAACCTATTGCTTTCTTTAGTGAAAAATTGAATGATGCAAAAAGGAAATATTTTGTGTATGATCAAGAATTCTATGCTATTGTTCAAGCACTAAGAAATGGAGACATTATTTGATACCGAGTGAGTTTGTGTTGTATACCAATCATAAGGCTTTACAGTATTTGGGTAGTCAGAATAAGTTGAATCAGAGACATATGAAATGGGTTGACTATTTGTAGAGCTATACATTTGTGATAAAGCATAAAAGTGGAGTCACTAACCAAGTTGCTGATGCATTGAGTAGAAGGAAGATCTTTGTTGACTGAGATGAAAATTGAATTTCTTGGCTTTGATGACATGAGATATTCTTATGAATTTGATCCTAATTTTTCTGAGTCGTGGAGAAAGTGCAAAGCACCTATTCAAGATCATCCAAGTACTAAATGGGATGAATATTTTATACAAGGAGGTATGTTGTTTAAGGGTATTTAGTTGTGTATACTAAGAGGAGAAATGAGAACTAATTTGATAAAGGAGAAACATAGTAGTGATTTTACTGGACATTTTGGAGTTGATAAGACATCTAATTTTCTTAAGGAGAAATACTTTTGGCCATAGTTGTATAAAGATGTTCAAAAATTTGTGAAAATTTGTGGAATTTGTCAAGTTGCAAAAGGAGTAAGTCAAAATACTAGATTGTATACACCAATTTATGCTCCTAAGAAACCTTGGATTGACATTAGTATCGATTTTGTTCTTAGCTTACTAAAGACAGTAAGAGTTAATGATTCTATATTTGTTGTTGTGGATATATTTTCTAAAATGGCACATTTTATACCTTGTAGAAAGACATCAGATGCGGTACATATAGTAGATCTTTTCTTTAAGGAAATTTTCAGATTGCATGGATTACCAAGGAGCATTACCTCTGAACGAGACAATAAATTTGTTGGATACTTTTGGAAGACCCTTTGGAGAAATGTTGGCACCGAGTTGAAATATAGTTCTATATTTCACCTACAAACTGATGGATAGGCAGAAGTTGTAATACAAGTTTGAGAAATATTTAGAGATGTTTAGCTTGAGACACACCAAGTAATTGGGATTCTATGTTGGCACAAGCAGAGTTTGCATACAATAATTCAATGAATAGGAGTACTAGAAAAACACCTTTTGAGATTGTAAATGGCATACAACTGAGAGGTATATCTGATATGAAGGATATTGCTAATGAAAGAAAGAGAAGTGTTGAAGGAGTAAATTTTGCTGAGTACATGAAGACATTGCATGATGATGTGAAACATAAGTTGGAAGTAAGTAATCAAAAATAAAAAGATAGAGATGATAGATCAAGAAGACATAAGACTTTTACAGTCAGTGATGAAGTAATGGTTCATTTGAAGAAAGGTCGATTTCCTGTTGGAACATATGGGAAGCTAAAAATGAAGAAGTTTGGACCTTGCACAATACTGAGGAAATTTGACAATGGAAATGCATATGAGATTGAGTTACCTGATGACATGGATATATCACCTATATTCAACATTGCTGATTTATATGAGTATCATGAACCTAATGAGGACATGATAGTACTGATGGATTACCCAAAGAAACATATGGAAGAATTTGAGTAGATTTTGGAACAAAGAACTGGAAGAAGTACAAGAGGATAACAGTATATGGAATATCTGGTAAAGTGGAATAATAGACCAATTGAAGATAGTGCATGGATTTTACAATCTAAGTTGGATGTAGCTCAGATCATACCTATTTCATGATTTGGAGAATCATTTCAAATAAACCCAAGTGTTTGATGTAGGAGCATCTATGTTCCTTGGCAATCATGTGTCACCAAAAAGATGTTTGAAGTTTTCTATGTTTCTTGGTTCCTTCTTTGACTAATTTGGTTTGGTGTTGCTTGGTTTCATTTGTTTACCAGTGTTGTTCAGTTATCTCTTTGATGCTCAGTGAATTTCCTTGGCACTCAGTGATGCTTGTCCGGTGCTTGGTTCCCTTTCTTACCAAGTTGTTTATTTTGGATTTCTATTGAGGCTGACTTGTGCATTTAATTTGGATCATAGATTTAATGTTGGTATCCATCATTAGGAAGTGTGTGGACCTAGATCTGGTCGTTCCTTCCTTTGATGGTGGATCTAAAGGCTGACTTGGTTCAGTAGCCTCTTGTATAAATGTAGTTGTTTGGTTAGAGTTTAGAGTCATTTTTTGGGATAGAAGATAGAAGATAGAAAATTAGAGTTTTTTGGCAGATCCTTGCATGTTGGAGGACTTCTATACTTGATTGTAATATCTAGCCTAAACCAGGAAGGCCTTATAGCCCTACTTGTATGAATCAATTTGAAGTAATATATGAAAGTACATGCATTCTCTCTCTCACTATTTTGTGTTGTTGTTTCTGCATGTGATCTCTACAAGGTGGATCTAGTTAGGGTGTGCCTTTGTCCCCTCTCCCCATCCTCCCTTGCGTCAAATCTAGTTAGCACTTTGTATCATGTCATCAAATAATTGTAACAAACTATTACTACTACCTCTCAACCTCTGCACATCTGATTTACCTTTGTCACAAGACTTCCCCTAATCAAATTTTTTTTGTTCCAACACCTTACTCTTCTTATTATCTAACTCAAGTAGAAATTCTTATGAGATTAAGTTACCTTATGACATGGGCATATCACCTATATTCAACATTGTAGACTTTTATGAGTGTCATGAATCTGATGAAGAAATGACAATACCAAATGATTATCCAAAGAAGAAGATAGAAGAAGTTGAGAAGATTTTGGAACAAAGAGTTGGTAGAAGCACAAGAGAAAAAGAGTACATGGAGTATCTAGTAAAGTGGAGGAATAGACTGATTGAATATCATTCATGGAGTACACAATCTGAGTCAAATTCAGCTTGGGTTGTACCTATTGCATGATTCAGAGAATCATCTCAAAACAACCCCAGGTGTCTGACATAGGATCATCTCAAGTTCTTGGCAATATTGTGTCACCAAAAAAAAAAGTTAGAGTTGTTAGATATGCTCAGTAGCCTCTTTTGGGCTCTTAGTAATACTTTAATGTTTCCACCAATGAGGCTTGGCTGCTACTTGGTTCCTTCGTTCACCGAGTTGTCTCAGTTTGTTCACCAAGTTAATTTCATGTCACTCAGTAAGCTTGCTCACTGAGTGGTTTATTTTGGATTTCTATTGAGGCTAATTTGTTTCAGTGGCCTCTTGTATAAATAAAGAGATATGTTGTACTTGTTAGTACGATATATAATGTAGGAGATAGAATGTAGGATATAGAACATAGGAGATAGAATGTAGGATATAGAATGTAGGAGATAGAGGAGAGGTTTTGAAATTTTAATCCTTGCATATTGGAGGACTATTGTAATTGAATTTTTAATTTATTTTTCCATAACCGGTAAGGCCTTATAGCTCGGCATGTATAATATATGAATTCTTTGCATTCTCTCTCTCCCTACTTATGTATTTGCTTCTGTTTGTTGTTTCTACAAGGAGGTTGGTGACTAGGGTGTGCATTTGGCCCTCGTGGACTTCCCTACCTTGTATCAAATCATGTGTTCCTTATCAGGGCCATTAGGATTTACATTTGCTTTCATTGTTTTCATTATGTCAAATGCCATTATTGGCTTTAAGACATCATAGTTAGTTCCCTTGGACCCATTCTTCCACTTATCAAGCATTATTGGCTCCTTGATTCTTCTTTCTCAATTGGGTGCTCCTACGCAATAATCCCCCCTAAAAAAATTATCTTGTCCCAAGAGAATAGGGGCTTTGTCATCACACATCCCATCCTTCTAGATGGTCCCTTTCCCTTATCTACTATATACATAATTTGTTGTGATAAAAACTCCTTGTGAGTTAGGTCCTTTTTTATCCTCTTATGTACACCAAATGCACACAATGCATTACTACTCAAAAAAAAATTATTTTGTTGTTGTCTAACACAATCATTCTTGGACTTTTGTTGCACTATTTTTACTAATTTCTTGAGGTACAAATTACCCCCTATCCTGATCACAACTGAAGGGATTCCTCTATTCTTAACTTGATCAAACAAAGGGCATACAATATTCCCCACAAAAACACTATCATTATACATGTTCAATGGCAGCCCTATCACAATCATCTTGCTACCATTTGTCACTTCCTTCAACTATACACTAGGCCTCTTTCTAACTTCTTCATCCTACAAATTCACACACAATTTTTCTCTAAAACATATAATACTTTTATCATTCATCTTATCATCATTCATAGGGGTTAACACAAAATTATTATCATTCTTTTGCATAAAATAAGAGTTAGCATATCCATCATGTATATTTCTTCTCAAATATTTTCAAGGCCTACCTAAAATTATATGACTATGGGGCATAGGAACACAATCACATAAAAGTCTATCATTATACTAGATCTTATGGAAAAAGCCACATATGCTTGTTCCTTTACCACAATATTTTATTCCTTACTAATGCATGTTGCACTATATGGATTATTAACCATCTCATATGAAACCAAATTATCATGTGAACCTAAATCTATTATCACCTTGCAAATTTTACCTTGACTCCTGCATAGAGTATGGAATATGGATACCTTTGGTATTTTTCATTGTAGCCTCTATCCTTTTCTAAACATTAGAAACTCACCATCAAGTTCTAGACCAGCTTATAGACATCCTTCATCTTTTTCTTCTTCCTTCTCCTCTTGCACCATCTACACTCTTCTCCCTATCATCTTGTTGTCTTGTGCATTCAATGGACACCTAGGGGATGTATTCCCAACTTCATTGCATGTATAAAATCTACCATTGAATCCTCTACCAAATCCAAATCTTCATCCTCCTCTATAACCTCCTCTTGTTTCAAACATTGGATCTTTTTCCTTTGTCACCACCTTGTCCTTATTCATTGTTTCTACCAAGCTTGCTTCCTCTTCCTCTACCTCTATTGCTATGGTTGCCTTGTGTCTCTTGTCTTCTTCTTATCTTTTCTCTAGCCTGTATTTCCAACTTGTAGCATTCTTCTACATTCCTTGGTTTTGATAGACTCAAATCATCTTGAATATTTTATCTTAGACCTCCAAGATACCTTGCTACCTTCTCTTCTACATCTTCATCATGAGCAGCTTGCATGTCCAACTTATAAAACTCCTCAGTATACTTTTGTACATCCATCTCTTTCTGCTTCAATCTTGCAACTTCTTGTACAACTGAATTTTCTAATCTTTAGGAAGGAACTTTTCCTTCTTCTTCTCCACTATCCTTGGTCAAGATGTGATTTTAGGAACACCATTCCTCCATCTCTCTTCCTGTAGAAAATCCCACTATAGAAAAGCATGTCCCTTCAACCTAGACTTAGAACTTTTTAATTTCGCATTATCCTCAATATCTTCACATTCAAAAAAAAATTCAAGAGAACCAAACCAATCTATCAACTCTTCATCATTCATGTTACCACTATACATTGGTAATTTAGTTTTAACTCTAGAGTCTCCTACTCTAATGGCTTTTAGTAATTTTACCATCCTTCCATCTTTTGGATCAAGTTGCTCTTCTTTCTAAGTGGATTCTACGTCTTCCCTTCTTCTTCTTCCTCATATGAACCTTCATTTCTTCTTCTTCTTTCTCTAGCTTCAATTTCTTCCATCCTTTCTCTAAGGGTTCTTGATTCCCTTGCAACGGTTGCACTCATCCTTGGATGCATCTTGTCAATTCTCTTCCTTCAAAGTTTTCTTTCCAACAACAAGGATCTTAAGCCTTGCTCTGATACCAATATGATGTAGATAAATAAGTCCAATCCACTCCCTTGACCAAATCACTCTACCAATTCCCAATAACCTGATAGGATTACACACTTTCCCTTCAGGATTCTTTACATAAAAGCACTCAAATCAATTCCCAACAACCCAAGAATAATACAACACCTTATAGGGTTTATCTGATCACTTTTCAACTAGTTTTAACTAATTACAAACACTCACAACTCACTTGGTAACATAAAACTATCAAGAGTGGTTCATAGACTAGACATTCTCCCTTATAGCCCTTCAAAACCTTATCACTACAATTTTCACCCACTTTTCCTAAATAACTTAGAAATTAAATTGCATATTCTGATACCTATTTGGACCCTAAAAAAATATCAAAATTTTGGACCCAACTCCTTTGTACCAACTATAAAAAATCTAGCAAACATACCAAAAAAAGAGGGCTAATTAAGCCAAATTGTAAAGAAAGTACACTAGACAAACTTAACTCCAAGGCCCCAAAACCTATTACGATCTCATCAAATATTTTCAAACCAATTATTTTCCAGCTATTTTGGTCACAACAACTTTCTAAGTATGCTTTTTACAAAATCCTCACCAAATAGGGCCTAAAACTAGGGCCTTCTAGAAATGAGACATAAACCCACTTCTAGGGCTCAAAAAAAGTTCCAAAACCTTCACTTGGACATTTACAATTAGAATCTAACACAAAACTATACCCTTCTTAAGGTATTTTCTCTAGTGCAATAACCATACCACCATTTTATGCTCCTTTTAAGAAAAATTGTCAACTTTCTAGGTGATCACCATTCAAACTTGTCACTCTTTCATCAGATATTTTTAGTAATTCATTAGTTGGGTTGTAGGTGATTCATTCCCAAGAAATAGTAAGAACAAAAAGAGTAATGAATCATAAATACATATTAGACCCTCAAAATACAACGAAATGGTATCCTATCACAGACCTGTCAAATTAAATGATACAAAATGGATTGTTTATGTCATCAAATAATTTTAAAATTCTATGAAAAAACATATAATATTTATCCTATGTTATTTCCAAAAGATTTAGTGATCAAACTTTCAGATATGAACAAGTAACATGCAAACAAACTCATAAAATTTTATTCAATCATAACTTGTTTTCAATTGTCAGGATCACTTCCGTACAACATACCTTCATTAATGCCTTCTCATTACCTTAAATACCCCCCTAAATTTATTCCCCAACTGATTCCAATCAGTTTGGGTCATTACATTAACAAAAATAATCAACTCTAAGCTTGCCCGCCAAAAAGTGTAACTAGTCATTAGATTTGAATTTTTAAATTTAAAAAATCCTAACAAATTAACTTCTAATCCCTCAAAACCCATAAAAATGCATTTGTTTGGGCCTTATTGACTTTATTAAACACCTAAATACCTAATATGTTACTTTGGATCACATTTATGCCCAATTACATTGTTTGGATCCTATGGTCCTTATTAGGACCATTAGGATTTACATTCACTTTCATTGTTTTCATTAAATAAAATGCCACAATTGGCTTCAAGACATCATAGTTAGGTCCCTCGAACTCATTCTTTTATTGATCAAGCCTTATTATCTCCTTGATTTGACTTGATCAGTTGGGTGCTCCTACACCAATTATATACACCTTTGCCTATTCCTAGTAGACCTTGGGAAGACATTAGAATGGATTTTGTTCTTGGCTTACCGAAGACACAAATAGGTAATGATTCTATTTTTTTTTTTGTAGATAAGTTTTTAAATATGTCACATTTCATTCTTGTTGGATTATGGAGAGGGGTGGTGAATCAGTAATCCCTTATCCCAAATACCTTAATAACTTTTCTCTAATTAACTCGGTAGTAGCTCAGTAATACACAGTTCACTATTTACCAACAATAATAAATAAACTATAAAAATCAATAAATCATTGACACAAATAATTCACAACATGTAACACCAACATTTTAATGTGTAAACCCATATTTGGGAAAAATCACTATGGGAATTGTCATCCACTAAAAAAATATTCTTCTAAAGTATGCCTAGTTAAGAGCCAATCTGGTTAAAGATTACAATAAACATTGTTAGGTGTGACCTAGTCAAGGGATTTACCTCAGATCTATTAGAATCTTCACCATATTAGGAGTGGCTTTGTTAGACAAATTCAAACACTCTTTAGAATGCACAATTTTCAAGGATTTTATAATAAGACTGTTAGGTCTACTATGTTAAGAGATTTCTTTGTTAAAAATTCTAGTAAGAAATTGTAAACAAAATGACTTGTAGATTTTCTACTGTCTTTTCTCAATCAGATCCTTGTGCACTCTTCTATCTTCACTTCAATTCTTCTTTATCCATTGGCTTCAACACTTCATCATATCTATCTTTTCCACTCAAAATCTCTATGTTTCTTCTTTAGTGCAATAGTTGGTGTTGGAATTAGGAGAGATAGGTACTAAGAGGGGATGGGTGAATCAGTACCTTCAAAAAATTTTCTTGTAAAACCTTTCAGATCTATAACTGTGTACAATGATAACTAATCAAAATAACTTGAATCTAATTGCATAAATCAATCATCTAGTTAACTTGAGAAAGTAAACAGCATGAAATCAATATGACAATCACATAACACAAGTATTTTGGTAATGCATAAACCCTTGTAAGAAGGTAAAAACTACGGTGGGGATGACACCCACAAATTCTTCACTACTGTAGGTAGAAAAGGTTTGCCTGTTAAGGCTATAAGTTTTGATCACTTTTGGTGATCTTACCCTATTAGGAGTAACATATTAGATCAGCTAGATCTACCTAGTTATAGGATTTTGACAACACTAATGAAGTGTGTACTCGGTTAAGAGATTTACATAAGACTGTTAAGTCTACTCCGTTAAGAGATTTTATCAAAAACTCTACTACAATTGTCAGAAAGTAATAGGCAGTTATCTGCTAGTTGACAACTCAATTGTCTAAAACAGATCAATAAATGCTCATAAACATATCACCTTGACTGTGATGATTCACTACTCTATTCTATTGGGTAGCCTTCTCTGATTCTACTTAATCTGATATCCTTTGTACTCTGTTATGCTCTATAAACCAATTGACTTGAAGTTACGCAATGGCTTCAACTGCTCCATGATTCATATATATCAGTTCACCAACCCTTATAAAATGATGCGAACATACAAAATATATAGTGTTCTATTTTTGCCACTTTAGCAAAAATTAGGTTACAAAAATAATCATAACCCTAAGATCTACGGTACAAAATTAACCTAGATCAACTATTACAATAAGATAAACATTACATTTAATGAGTATCTTTTACAATAAATGCTCCTTGATCTTGGTAAACCATTTTATGATCTGTTATAACCATTTGCATAGAAGAATGTGTCATTTTAGATTACTATGCCATTTTTTGTGATCATCGGTAAACACTATATAATCTACTTGGTGTATACTGCAATGCTCGGTGTTTACTATCCATCGGTGTCAGTGTCACTAGTGCTCGGTAAATAGTGTGATGCTTGGTGTAAAGGCTTTATCGACTACTCTATCTTACTTCTAGTTACTGACCATCTCAATATAAGTGACCGACTGACCTATTTAATATCCTTTGATACTAATGGAAACCTTAAATGCTCAATAGAGATTAACAATCTCCCCCTTTGGCATTAGTATCAAAACTTTGAATGTATATAGATAAAATGTTTCTATATATTCCTTATGTCTCCATCATATACATATCCACAACAAAAAAATTTCTAAGTATAAAGTACTCCCCCTCGGTGCATGCTCCTAGTAATATGTACATATCAAAGTATACTAATTTGGCATATACATGTTTTCCCCCTTTTTGATAATAATGCCAAACAAAAAAAATAAAGTATACTTACATCTTATCAAAAATGTTTGGATGGGTTTTCTTTACAGACTCCAAGAGGTTGTCCCACTCCTCTTTCAAGTTGGTAAGAGCAATATGCTCAAGACTGACTTGTGCATGCATGTCAAAGATTTTATCTAACACCAAAATCTCTGGTGTTGCTACAAGTTGTTCAACTTTGACAATATGAGTTTCAACAATTTTCAGGTAAGGAGTGAGTTCTATTTGTAACTCTATGACCTAATCAATGATTTTCTCTTCTTGTTTTCTTAGATCTTCTATCAACCGCCAGAGTTCGTAAACTCAGTGAATATGCTTTAAGAAAGCATTCGGCTCGGTTATAGTTTCTTGTGTACTCAACTTTATTTCTGCTTCTCAACCTTTTATCTTTTCACTGACTTCTACAGTGAAGGTGTCTGAAGTACAAAGCTTGATAAAAAATTGAGAGATTATCTGGGTGATAGATTTTACCTTGGTAATGACCTCAGATAATTTTACCTTTTTCAGTGCCACTTCTATGCTAATCCTTTCTGCCAATTTGTCCTGAATCTTTGATTCTGCCTCTTCTTCTATTCTTTTGTCTACATCTCTATCGAGGGCATTGATTTTGTCGGAGAGTGTAGCAAGTTGATCTATGATGGGAGTATTCTCATCAATATTTGTCTCTGGTACTATCTGTTGCAAAATATCCCTCACATCATGTAACACTTCTTTGCATTTGTGTTCTTTCCTTAACTTTTCTTGTGCCACTTTCCTTCAACATAGCTACCCATATCTACTTAGTTCCTCAGGGCTTAGCATTCTTGGGCCACATTCTAGTATAATTATGACTTCATCAATGGTGACTGGCCCTTTTTCTTTCTTCTTCTTCTTCTGTGCAAGAGGTGACTTCTTCTCACTAATAACAATACCTTTTTCTCCACTTTTTAGAGTATCCTACCCCATTGACACCATATCTTCCTTCTTCTACTCCTCGGTAGATGGTGTGGGAGTCTCAGTTGTAGTGTCAAGTGGGTTCACCTCGGTTGACTTTGTTTCTTTTGGTTCCTTTATTTTTGTAGACTATACCTCTATTTTGGTAGGCTCATTTGTATCTACAAGTTGCTCAGTTGCTTGTATCCCTATTGTAACTTATTTTTCTCAGGATGAGAAGCATTAGGTTGTACTTGTGAAAGTATTTCAACTACCTCTGCAAGTACAAGAAGTTCACCCAGTAGAGATGTGAGCACACTATCAATTTCTAGTGCTTCATCTTTATTTGGTGCAATAGTCACATCTTCATCATCCTTATCATCAGGATCACCATTAGTGATGTCCTTAATGAGTATATCATCATTAGTTTTCTTCTGCAAGTGGTTCTTTACTTGATCTGGTGCATCTTGTGAAATTCTTATTTCCTCCTTTTGTTTGGTGATATCAATTACCTCGATAAATGATATACCAATGTCCTTTAGCTTCTTTCCCTTGTCATCATCAATGTAAATACCTTTACCTTTTGAACTGTGTCTCTTCTTAGACAATTTCAAGAATGCTTCCTATTCAGCTCTCTCTTTTGCTTTCAAAATTGATGTCCATAGAGAATCACATGTGACATATATATTAGCAATATTCTCATCCATTATCTGCATAGCTCTATTCTTGACTGTAAATCTTGCTTAGTACTTTGTCAAGCATTCACTTGCTACATCATAGCTAAAGTTTGAGATTGCATGAGCTAATGATTTTTCTCTTTTCCTTTTCTCAATATCTAGTGCAATAGCCCATCTCTTATTTATTTTGTCATCTAGTTTCTTCGGTAATTGACATGCGAATTCCATTGGTACTCTCTTGAATTTAATCATCATCTAGATGATAGCATGTTGTAGCTTTGTCTTGTCTTTAATTGACATTTTGTTAAATTTTCCTATGCCTGGATCTACAAGATTTCCATTTTCAATTATATCTTCAATTATTTCTTTTATTGTACTTTACCTATTACAAACTATCTTGAATTGATTAGGATCATTTTTAGTTTCTGTATCCTCTAGATCTTCCTTATTTCTTATGTATTTCCTCTTTTTCTTTGGTGTCTCAGCTACTTTCTTGTTCTTTCTCTTTATGTATTTCTTTGTTGGTGTGGTTGCTCTTCTTTTTGCTACTTTTACTGTCTCTTCTTTCTTGGTAGGTTGTGCTACAGTTGACGAACATGTCTTCATTCCTTCAGGTTTTGGTAACTACATTTCCTGTTCAACATTGGTGGTAGGAACCAGTGTGGGATCCTTTTCTTTATTTGACTTAGTTTCCTCGCTATCATAGGGCTTGTCAGCCAATTGTAACTGACCTTCAGTTGTTTCTTTAACTGGTGGCTCTGCAAATGAGGCTAATGCATTTCCATATTTTTTTGTGAGATCTTTTCTCATTTTCTTCACCCTTCTAGACATTTTTCCGATCTCTATGTCTTTAGTGATTCGTGACTTAGCTTCCTCATATGTGAAAAACCTAGTGGTAGTGATATCTATCAGTAATGCTAGAAATGCATTAATAGATTTCAAGGCAAAATCATAGTTCATTCCGTATCCCATCAGTACTAGCCATTTTGTTCTTAATTCTACTGCCTTTATCATTGAGTGGTCTATGCTCACTACAAAATATATGTCATCTTCAAATTTACTCACTAATTCCCTTGGAATTCTACTCCTTTGATGCATTTTTGTCTGAAATTCTTTAAATATGCATCAAATTCTTTATTTCGATTGTCTCCTAGACTTTTCATCATTTCACCTATTTGTGTAGTTATTGGTTTATCTGATTGCTAGTTTACTTTACTGATACCAGGCACATATTTTTGCAGATAGAAAAATGTATAGACAAGTAGTGATCTATACTTACATGTGTTGGACTTCTTTGATCTTATTGTCTTCATATTCTCTTGTAGTTGGTGTAGTAGCAGGTCAGCAAGATCTACCTGGTGATCTTTCTTTACAATTTTATATGCCATGTCCACAGCACTGCAGGGTACAATGTTTAGTCTGCTAGATTAAAATATCTTGTACCCAATGACATGTGCTGCAAATTTTACCGTTAGGTCTTTGATGATTGATATTTTCAGTGCCCTACTATCCCATTGAGCTCTAGTATTCTTTTCAACGTCAGGATGAGACAAACTTCGAAAGGCTTTTTCTTTGTTAGTTGTAGGGTGCCCAGTAACCCTACTGATAATCTTCTTTGTGACCTCAACAGGTTTGTCCAGCCAAAATTTCCCATCATGAAATTTGCTCAATACAATTCTTATCAAATCATTTTTGAAAGATTGCAGGTAGTGCATGACGCATGATAACCTTGAGTTCTCAATCTTCTCATATTCAAATTTTAACTTTCCATCCACTCTACAAACTTGTTGATAAGAAGCAATGGTCTCAAAATCACCTACTTCTCTAATTTTGCAATGAATATAGGCCCTAACATCTTCTGTTAACAAAACCCTACCTGGAATACTCAAAAATGTGCCCATATCATCCATTTGTGTTGCAACTTTGGGATGTGGTTTGAATTTGGCCTCGGCAAAATTAGCCCTAACAATTAATTCTACTTCATCCTCAATGTTTTGTAATTTTCTTGCAATCGATGTTGATGCCATAAATTGTTTCTAGGGTTTCAGCAAGCAATAGATAACCAATGTTCGATAGGCAAATGAACTTACTCGATATCATCAAAGAATTGTTGTTGGTTCGATCTATAGTAGCTTTGAATCTTTTCTAGATAATCTTTAGCTCAAACTCTTCTTTGTAAAATCTCTATTCTTTGAAATCGTAGTGTAACAATGAACTCTATTTCCACGTATTTATAGACTTTTCGATATTCCCGCTCAAACTTTGGTGCATTAAATGTGTGACCTAACTTTTGATATGAAATAGCTGTCAGCTTGGTAAAGTCTAAAATTTCCTTTGCTCAGTTAACATAGAATTTCTTCATTAGTTTTCACTGTTGTCAGTTAACCTTATATAGTGATTACCGACAGGTAGTCAACTCTCGTTTCTTCTTTTACCGACTATGTGACATTTGTAAACTCATAACACATAAACCATAGTGCATCTTTATTCATGCAAATTTGGTATTTTTACATCATATATAAGGAACTATATGTAAAATGTGATCATTTAAAAATGTCAATTCCATACATACCTTTGTCATCTTAAGTGGAGGTACCGATGTAACCCATTCTAGTGGATGAGGTTTCACCGACAGTGTTACTTGACTCAACATTCTCATTAGATGCCTTCTTCCACATTGTGCTCCTTAACTTCATGGTTTTTGCAATGTTATATCCACTCTCAAATATATGGTTTTCATCTGGTGCTTGGTCTTTGTAGTTCTTTCTTAAATGACCAACCTTGTGATAGTGCGTACATGCCATTCCTGCATTTGTCTAGTTTCTTGATTGTCCAATCTGACTCTTTCTGTACTAGTTTGCTGCAATATGTCCATACTGACCACATACAGCACAATTAGTCCATGTATTATAATCCCAAACATATGAGATACCTTGTCTCTTTGATGATATGGCTTTCATTTTAGTTTCTCTTTAGGTGGCCAGACTTGTTTCATTTTTGCCTTGTAGTTTGTCCATGCTTATTACAAGTATAGCATATTTTCTCCTCAGTAGTATTATTAGCAATTTCATTCTTCTTAGCTCTGCATTCATAAGCTGGATGTCCAAACTTACCACAGTAATAACAATATCCATTGAATTTAGGAATGACAGGAGGTTTACCTTGTGCTTTGCTTCTGCACACATTACATGTATATCCTAGTTTTCCACAGTGATAACATGTCAACACTTTAGGTTTTTGACTTTGATTGTTGTTGACTTTTTCAGCTTGTTGTGAT
Source organism: Chamaecyparis obtusa (assembly GCA_027943335.1). Lineage (NCBI taxonomy): Eukaryota > Viridiplantae > Streptophyta > Pinopsida > Cupressales > Cupressaceae > Chamaecyparis > Chamaecyparis obtusa. The sequence continues at coordinate 524,743 of BSBK01004187.1, read as the reverse complement.
CATTCTCCTTCACCGGTGTAGCCTATACCAGCTCTACTTCCGAATCTTCTCTGATTAGTTAGAAAATCATCAATCTTCTTAGAACTATCCTCAGCTATCTTCATCATTTCATTATGTTGCTTTTGTATCTTTATTTCATTTCTCTATTTTTTATTATCTTCTCTAAGTATTGCAACATCTTCAAGTCTTCTTGATAATTCTCCATTTACTCGGTTCATTTCTTGATTAACTGTCATCATCTAGTTTGATACTTGGAAGTGATGATTAGTGAGTTTCTGTATTTCACTTTCTTTTGCTTGGAGTTGTTCAGTCATCATTCTTCGGTCTTCAAAAGCTAGATTCTAATCTTGTTTAGCTTGTCTATCATTGTTCATGATTTCCACCATTCTCACAATCTGAGTGATTGATTTGAAGTGCTTTCACTTGCTAAGATAGATGTTGATTCTTTTCATACAAGTCAGAGATTATGCTTTCAGATCTGTCAGAGATGCTTCCAGAGCTTGATCAAATATTTCAATAATAGGCTCTTCATGATAACCAATTTCATTCTGTAGAATTGCAAGATTCTTCCTTTCAACTAGTAATTTCTTCAGTTCTTCCTTGGCTTGTTTATACTATTCCACAAACATCTGTATTTGTATCTTCTGATTCTCAATAGTCTTGTCAAGTTTGTATCTCTCCATGACTTAGATCTTTACCCTTCAGTGATTAGACTATTCAAAAAGAGAACTAAGCTTTGATACCAATTGTTGGAATTAGGAGAGATAGGTACTGAGAGGGGAGGGGTGAATTAGTACCTTCAAAAACTTTTCTTGTAAAACCTTTTAGATCTATAATTGTGTACAGTGATAACCAATCAAAATAACTTGAATCTAATTGTATAAATCAATCATATAGTTAACTTGAGAAAGTAAACAACATGAAATCAATATGAAAATCACATAACACAAGTATTTTGGTAATGCAAAAACCCTTGTAAGAAGGTAAAAACTGCGGTGGGGATGACACCCACAAATTCTTCACTAATGTAGATAGAAAAGTTTTGCCTGTTAAGGCTACAAGTTTTGATCACTTCTGGTGATCTTACCTTGTTAGGAGTAACATATTAGATCAGCTAGATCTACCTAGTTATAGGATTTTGACAACACTAATGAAGTGTGTACTCAATTAAGAGATTTACATAAGACTGTTAAGTTTACTCTATTAAGAGATTTTATCAAAAACTCTACTACAATTGTCAAAAAGTAATAGAGAGTTATCTACTAGTTGAGAACTCAATTGTCCAAAATAGATCAATAAATTCTCATAAACATATCACCTTGACTGTGATGATTCACTACTTTGTTCTACTCGGTAGCCTTCTCTGATTCTACTTAATCTGATATCCTCTATACTTTTTTCTGCTCTATAAACCGATTGACTTGAAGTTAGGCAATGGCTTCAACTACTGCGTGATTCATATATATTAGTTCACGAACCCTTATAAAATGATGTGAACATACAAAATATATAGTGTTCTATTTTTGCCACTTTAGCAAAAATTAGGTTACAAAAATAATCATAACCCTAAGATCTATGGTACAAAATTAACCTAGATCAACTATTACAATAAGATAAACATTACATTTAATGAGTATCTTTTACAATAAATGCTCCTCAATCTTGGTAAACCATTTTATGATCTATTTTAACCATTTTCATAGAAGAATGTGCCATTTTAGATTACTATGCCATTTTCTGTGATCATCGTTAAACACTGTATAATCTGCTTGGTGTTTATTGTCTATCGATGTCAGTGTCACTGGTGCTCGGTAAACAGTGTGATGCTCGATGTAAAGGCTTTGCTGACTGCTCTGTCTTACTTCTAGTTACCGACCATCTCAATATAAGTGACTGACCAACCTGTTTAATATCCTTTGATACTAATGAAAACCTTAAATGCTCAATAGAGATTAACAGTTGGTAACCCTTCAATTATTCAGTTTTCCATCCATTTTTCCATACAATATCATCCTTTGTATATAAAAAATTTGTCTCTTAATATCCTATATTATGTTTTAATTTGATCAATCTTGACCATACACTTCATTATACCTCAAATCTGGATCTCGGTAACATGTTTTCTTTTCACCTCAAAACTTGAAATTTTCTAGAAACTTGTTCCATCTCTTTTGTCACTCAGATCTTGTCGTAGATCTTCACCTTAAATTGTATTGTTTGTAGATCTCTTGTAATTAAATTTCATCATCATCATCATCATCATCATCATCCATCTCATCCTAGCTAATCATTAAATGTTGATTCAATCCTTATTTAATATTTTTTCCTCACTCAGTGTTCTTCATTTGAATTTAAATTACATCATTTAGTGCCTTGAGTTCCTTTTTCTTTATGGATTGACCTTTGTTTTTAACTTTACCTTACTGAGTGACTTATCCTGCTTAGTAGCCAAAACAACTTAACTTACCAAATTGTCAAATCTTCATCACCATGCTTTACTGACTGTAATGGATAAATTAGGGAAGGGGGTAAAATGTAAGATAAGAATATAGATGTGATATGGTGTGTGTGATTAGGAATGTGGGAAAAGTAAGATCTTCTTCTTAACCTCAAATTCCCAAAGGAAAGATCCAAATTGATCAACCAAAAGAAAAGGTTTAATGCACAAATGAATCAATCCATGAAGAATATGAAGAAAGGAGAAAACCCCATATTTCATTATAGAAAGGAAATACATAAATCTTAATTGAATTGAAGATAAGTACCAACCTCAAAATATGACAAATTTAGAAAATACTATTTTCTGGTGTCTGTATTCAGTTTTGGGAAATTCTGCAACCGAATCTGGCCTCGAAAGACAGAAATAAAGAAAACCCATAAACCTTCTTCTCAATGAGAAAGTTCATCCTGGACCTGCACTGTTCCGATGGAAATTCTACTTGTGGATCCTGAAATTTCACCGAAAAGGGTACTCAAATATGATCTACAATTCATTTTCCTACACCCGTACCTACAAATTTGATCTAAAATTTGTTGTCTAAAATCAATTGCATTAGATATTAAACACCAATCTTGAATGGATCTTGGAATAGGAAGAATCTTGAATGGAAATGGATGGAGAAATCTTCAACAAGAGGGCTTCAAAGAGATTGAACCTTCAATGGCTACCAATGGATCTCCTTGATGAATTGCATCTTGAATGACTGAATGCTTGAAGATGAATGAATGCTTGAATTCTTTCCTTCTCCTTCTTGCTTGCTTTCTTGATTTCTTGATTTCTCTTTTTTGAGGTGGATATGATAAATGGAAAAAGATGGTTGATTATGGATATGAAAAGATGAGAGGAAGGCTTCCTTTTATACTAGTCTAGAGCACAAACTTCTAGAGAGGTCAACATAGGAAAATTAAATTTTCATTTAAACCTTAACCCCTAGAAATGGACCTCGATGAAATATAATTTAAGAGTTTACCATTTTGAAATCTGAAACAGCCGACCCAGAACTGGGAAAATAAACTTTCCAAAGCCCAACATCCTAAAACCTCTGGAACTTTAAATCTGGACCCAGGGTGAGGATCAAGGTCAACTCTGACCTAAGTCAAGGTCGAGGTTGACCTTGACCCAGAAGGCTAACCTTGATGCTGAGGTCAAGAATCTCAGTTTCTCAGGACCAAGTGCCAAAAATAGGCTAGAAATAGGTGGAAAGAGAAGCAGAATAGGGGGAAAAGCCAGATCCTAGACAAAGACCCATTCAATGCATTTGACATGACCCTAGACCACTTACACAGAGGGCTAAACTAGTCCTAAATGGAAGTGCTTCCATTTTTTGACGATACATTTAGCCCCCACTTTAGCAAGAGTATGGACTTGATGTAAACTCTTGGTAAAGTAAATCATAATGAAAAAGATAATCTTATTGAAATCAAAGGGACAAAGGAATCCTCAAGCCCCCAGGGACTCAAGTCTTCCTCAACTCCAATATTACAATAAGAGAGACATCACTAGAAAATAGAGAAGAGGGTGTGATTATCTCACCCAATGAGAACTTATGTCCCATTATTAACCACACAAGGAAACAACATAATTGGAAAGATAGAATTGAACCTATTAGGAATGAATGCTAAAGCCTTTGGTAGTCATTCTATAGTAGTGGTTGTTGCATTCATGACTATGATTGTCATTGATGTCAACATAGTGATATTCTGGAGTTTAGCAGAGAAGCAAGCACAGTTTTGTTTTGTGCACATGTTATATTCCAAATTGATTTATGCACAATTGATGGTATGCTCTTGGGAGTGTTATTAACCTATGGTTAATAGCACAAAAATAAATTCATTTATTCGTGAAAGTTATAAGCATTTTGGTGGAAGTAGTATTCTGGCAATATTCCTGAGTAGCAGTTTTTGGTAATCGGAGGATATCTCCTCACCAGGATGGAATTTGATTTTGTGCAATTAAAGGGAAGTTTGAGACTCATTTGTGGTGATGTAGTTCATAGTGCAAACTTTGAGGTCACATGATTGGAAAGTTATTGTATCTGGAAGCCGATAGTTTTTATGTAATTTTGATGTAGCGTGTTGAAATTATTATTTTGTATTTGCATGCCGACTCATTTGTAATTATTTGAGTGTGGTATAAAGGAAGGAATGTTTTTCTTGTTGTAATAGGATTGTAATAGTTGTGATATGAAATTTTGAAAGTTGTGATGCGAATATATGCATGAGGTGAAGAATAGAGCTAATTCAGTGGTGAAGGAAGACTTGCTAAGTACAAAGATCTGGATTTGTGATCTTGTGTAGAAGAGAGTGTGGTTTTGGCATAGTGTGAAGGAGGTAACATATTTTATATTATTCTATTGAATAATCCTAAGATCTATTGGACAGTGAGTTCAGAGATCTTGCCTTGAAGCTGTTTGGGCAGTGGGTCCTTCTATCTTCCATAACTCCTAACAGGGTTAGAATCTTTTAACGGGGATTCAAAATCTCCTAACAGAGATCCATATGTACTGAATGTATTTCATAAGACTCCTAATAGGGTCCATCCTCTCACAAGGAACTTTCATATTAGTGCATCATTTTGTGGGCATCATTCCCACTAGGGTTTACTCTTTGATCAAGAGGTTCCCTAGTTAACATATCTTGTGTTATTATGTCATTGTGTATGATTATCTTTTTATGGTTGGTTACTGCATTGATTATATGATTTAAAGCTATTGAAGTTGATAAATGGTTTAATTATCAGATAACTGATTCACCCCCCCCCCCCCACCTCTTAGTTATCTTGGGGATCTTTGCTTTCTAACAATTGGTATCAGAGCGACAGGTCCTTGAAAGAGAAGTTTAACAACTTAAGGAGATCTATGGAAAATTTCAGGAAATAAAGCCCTAAGTTTGATGGAGTAAATTTTGATAGCTGGAAAGAAAAGATTAAGACACATCTCTTATGTTTAGGACTAGGTTATTGGTTGATTACAAAAAATGAGAGAACTATAATTGAAGAAGATAGTCTTGAATCAAGTTCTAAAGATGAGGTAGATCTATTCATGTGTAACATACTTGCAAGAGAAGCACTTTTATCAACAGTTCCAGAGAATGAATACAGTCAGGTAAAAGGTTTAACTAGATCTTATGATATTTGGAAAGCTTTACATTCTACTTTCGAAGGTGATGAACATGCAAAGAAAGCTAGGTTACATAATTGGACTTTTGCATTTGAAGACATAATAATGATTGAAGATGAATCTGTTAGAAGCTATATTGGTAGGATGTCAGAAATTGTTGCAGGAATAAAGTCTTATGGAGTTGAAAAGATAGAGAATGAAGTAATATGGAAGATTTTGAGAACATTGACACTGGTATTCAGGCAGACTACACAAATGATTGAACAAGTGATACCTTATACACCAAACTTTTCAAGAGAGACTCTTCTTAGAAGATTGGAAGTAGCAGAGATGAATTTGAGATTATCAGGAGAACTACCTAGAGTGGAGATAGCATTCAGTGCTCTTAGCATCAAACCTACTTTGTCTAGAAGTACAAGTGTGAATGGAGATTATGCCAGTAGTAGCAGATCCAAATCTGATGAAGATAAGAAGATTGAAGAAGGTATTTCCTTGCTTGTGAAAAGAGAACCAAATGGTAAGAAAATCTTTAAATGTTGGACATGTCAAGAATATGGTCATTTTGCATCTAAGTGTCCTAAGAGAGTTAGGAAGTATAGAAACAATTTTAAGCCTAGAAGATCTAAAGAATGCTATTATGCAAACAATGAAGAAATTGAAGTAGGAATTGAAAGACATTTGAGTGATAGTGATAATGATAACTTTGATGACATAGGATTTGTAGCAATTAAGGAAGACAATTTTGAATCTAATGTTAAGGAAGAGAAAGCCTTAGTTTCCCAAGTTGAAAAGAAAGCTGATTGGATTATAGACAATGGTTGTTCACATCATATGACTGGTGATAAAGGAAAGTTCATAAAGTTTAACAATCATGATGGAGGAATTGTTAGAGTTGGTAACAACGCACCTTGTTTGATCAAAGGTATAGGATCTATTACTCTTGATGGAAAGACTAATACTGATGATGTTTACTTTTTTGATGGATTGAAACATAATCTTTTGAGTGTTGGACAGTTAGTGGATAAGGGATATCAAGTTTGGTTTACTGAGAAAACTTGTGTGATAAAGGATAAAGATGGAAATCTAATTGGAACTGGATCTAGAACCAGAGGTAATGTATTTTAGTTGAACTCTACTGAGATGACATGTTTGATGACTAAGATTGATGACAGTTGGTTATGGCATAGAAGGTTTTGTCATATAAACTTTGATAATATTGTGAAAGTAAGTTCTACACTTGCAGTAAGAGATTTACCTAAGATTATGAAGCCTACTAACATGATTTGCAAGGAATGTGTGATGGCTAAGTATAAAAGGAGTTCATTTCCTAGCAAGAAGTTCACATATACAAAAAATTTGGAGATTGTTCATATAGACTTGAGCGGTCCTACTAGGACTAGAGGATTCTATGGAGAAAGGTATTTTATGATTCTTGTTGATGATTTTACAAGAATGATGTGGATTGCATTTCTAAATAGTGAATTAAAAGAAGAAGTCTACATTGAGCAACCTGAAGGTTTTCCTTTGACTCAAGAAGGAGACATGGTATGTAAACTAAAGAAAGCATGGTATGGACTAAAGCAAGCACCTAGAACTTTGTACGCTAGATTGGATAAGTATTTGTTAAAATTGGGATTTACAAAAGGAACAGCTGATAGTAACTTATACACAAAAGAAATTGAGAATGGATTGTTAGTTATAGTTATTTTTGTTGATGACATTATTTTTGTAGGAGAAGAAGAAGCTAGTGACAAATTTGCTGATGAAATGAAGATAGAATTTGAAATGAGTATGATTAGAGAAATGAAATACTTTTTGGGATTATAGATAACACAAAATAAAAATGGTATCTTTGTAAGTCAGACAAAGTACTTGAATGATTTGTTGAAAAGATTTGGTATGGAGAATTGTAAACTAGTTAGAACACCTATGGTTACAGGACATAAACTACCTAGTAAAGATGAAACACTAGCAATTGACCAGAAGAAGCATAGATCCATGATTGGTGGATTGTAGTACTTGACACACACTAGACCAGATATACAACATTTAGTTGGAATGGTAGCAAAATTTCAAGCTGAACCTAGAGAGTCACATTATGCAGTAGTAAAGAGGATATTGAGATATCTTAGTGGCACAATGGACTATGGATTGTGGTATGAAACTTCTGATGATTTTACCCTATGTGCATATACTAATGTTGATTAGGGAGGCAACATTGATGATAAGAAAAGCACCAGTGGTGGAGCCTTTTTTCTTGGAGGAAGATTAGTTTCTTGGTTGAGCAAAAATTAGAATTGTATCTCACAGAGTACAGCAGAAGCAGAGTATGTAGCAATAGAAAACAATTGTAACCAGATAATTTGGATGAAGCAAATGTTGAAGTATATTGGAATTTAGTTTGATGAGCCTGTTGTTATACATTGTGATAACACTAGTACAGTTAGTATGTCTAAGAATCCTGTATTACATTCTAAAACTAAGCATATAGAGATCAAGTATCATGTTGTAAGAGAGAAAGTTGCTGAGAAAGAAGTCAGACTGGAGTACATAAGCACAAAGGAGCAGATAGCAGATATATTTACAAAGCCTTTGCCTAAGGATACATTTGAGTATCTAAGAGGTATGCTTGGGGTTATGCCCCAATCTACTCTTGAGTAAAGATGTAGATGGTTGCATCCGTCTAGTGGTTTATGGCCCTATCTATTTTCTAGATTGGATGTTGGTACTTCCTCTATGGGGGAGTATGTGTATCTGAGCTGAGTCATGAGGACTCTTGTGAATATATTTTCTGAACAGTTTCTTTTGACATTGAGCGATTGTTTGACATAGTGACGGAATTTCTATCATTGATGTCAATGGGGGAGAGAGTCATGAAGAACATTAAGGAACTACATTTTTTGGAGAGACTGAATAGGAAAATGAAGCAAGATTTGATTGAGGAAGAGCAGCAGAGCAGTTGAGAAGCAATGATTGGATTTTTGGAACATTGGATATTTTTCATCTATGTTGCCATCAATGCCAATGGGGGAGATTGTTAGGAATGAATTTTGAAGCCTTTGGCTATCATTCTATAGTAGTGGTTGTTGCATTCATGACTATGATTGTCATTGATGTCAACACAGTGATATTCTGGAGTTTAGCAGAGAAGCAGGCACAATTTTTTTTTGCGCACATGTTATATTGCAAATTGAGTTATGCACAGTTGATGGTATTTTCTTTGGTGTGTTATTAACCTATGGTTAATAGTGCAAAAAGAAATTCATTATTTCATGAAAGTTATAAGCATTTTGGTGGAAGCAGTATTCTGGTAGTATTCCTAAGTAGTGGTTTTTGGTAATCGGAGGATATCTCCTAACCGGGATGGAATCTAATTCTACGTAGTTAAAGGGAATTTTGAGACTCATTGGTGGTGACATGGTTCATAGTGCAAACTTTGAGGTCACATGATTGGAAAGTTATTATATTTGGAAGCCGACAGTTTTTATGTAATTTTGGTGTAGCATGTTGAAATTATTATTTTGTATTTGCATGCCGACTCATTTGTAATTATTTGAGTGTGGTATAAAGGAAGGAATTTTTTCCTTGTTTTAATGGGATTTTAATAATTTTGATATGAAATTGTGAAATTTTTGATGCAAATATATGCATGAGGTGAAGAATAGAGCTAATTCAGTGGTGAAGGAAGACTTGTGAAGTACAGAGATCTGGATTTGTGATCTTGTGTAGTAGAGAGTGTGGTTTTGGCATAGTGTGAAGGAGGTAACATATTTCATATTATTCCATTGAATAATCCTAAGACCTATTGGACAGTGAGTTCAGAGATCTTGCCTTGAAGCTGTTTGGGTAGTGGGTCCTTCTGTCTTCCATAACTCCTAACAGGGTTAAAATCTTTTAACAGGGATTCAAAATCTCCTAACAGAGATTCATATGTACTGAATGTATTTCATAAGACTCCTAACAAGCTCCATCCTCTCACAAGTAACTTTCATATTAGTGCATCATTTTGTGGGCATCATTCCCACCAGGGTTTACTCTTTAATCAAGAGGTTCCCTAGTTAACATATCTTGTGTTATTGTGTCATTGTGTATGATTATCTTTCTATGGTTGGTTACTGCATTGATTATATGGTTTAAAGCTGTTGAAGTTGATATTGAAGTTGATATTGAATTTGATAAATGGTTTAATTATTAGATAACTAATTCACCCCCCCCCCCCTCTTAGTTATCTTGGGGATCTTTGCTTTCTAACGGAACCGCCTAGTGAATGTGGTTACTCACTAGTCAACCCATCAAAGATTCACCCGTAGGAATATTCTATTCAAAAAGAGAAAATCCAAAAACACAAGAGATCTAGTCTAAAGGACACCTTTGACCTTAAGGGATCAAAAAATTTGAAATTTTGAAACTGGAGGGATCAAGAGATCCTATAAGATAAAAATCCATGCTTTAAGGATTAGTCAATAATCCATAAGGGAGAAAAAGTGCCTTGAAAAATATATGTATTGAAAGTATGTTTGTGCAACAAGTGAGAAGAGTGTATTCCCCCACATTAAAGTCATTTCTAACACTTTAACAGGAGAAATGGCTTGAATGGAAACATAAACAACTCCACTGATTACATTTCCACTATGAGATGCCCCCAAGCAAAGAAAAATCAAGGGAAATACCACATAAACATATAGAGAACATAGAAGGGATCTACCTACCATGGGGTTAGTATGATCATAAGATTATATATATATATATATATATATATATAGGAAAGAACACATAAGAGTTATGAAGAAGAGTCTTTTCAGAGCAAAACATGGAGACCAAAAATAATCAATGCTACCAAGTCACAAATCCAAGTAGACTACACAAGGAAACATTTACGAACAATAGCAAATGTACAGCATAACATGAAAACAACATATAGAAGAGTAAAGATACGTATAGAGGAATAGTACAATAGGTTCTATTCCTTTATCGCCTTGCACCAACAAAGTAACAAGTGTTGTATAAAAGAATCTAACAAACATTAAGCTAACACATTACGGGAGAAGCATAGTACAACAAGAAAACACACAAAAATCCACCATGAATGAAAAGAAAATCAAGCACATCACCTACTACCCCATATTTTTCTATATCATTTCAGGAAGGTGGTAAACTCACAAGAGGGATTATATCCAATACACTAGGAATGATAGCCAATTCCAAACAAGGATCCTCTTGAGAATCATAATGTTTGACACTAGGTGTAATTGTCAATTGTGATGAAAGCATATTTGGTAAATCAATATCAATGTCAATAGTTTCATATTCATCATTAACATCATTAGTATCATCAAGAGCATCTTCTTCCTCTAGATTAATCAAACTAAGATCTAAGATATGAATAGAATCATCACAATCATGCATCTTAACAACATTATTGGTATGAACCTCTTCTAACAAATCATGCATAGGCTGGTCAAAACAAGGTAAAGAAATTTGAATAACAGAGGTGCGGGCCTTAGGTTGAGCTTGACCCTTCTTACGAAGTTCATTAGTAGATCAGTTACATTTTTTCTTTTTTGAAATATGTTGAGAGCTAGGAGGGACAACAACCGGTTCCTTCGCAAGTTATATAGGAGGATCAGTAGAGTTGTCAGTAGACTAAAAATAAACACTAGGAGCTTGATTAACAAAACTAGAAGCCATAGATAAAGGAGTTATGGAAGGTGTAGGAAAAATACCATGGTTAAGATCCATCTGAGGCATGCTTAACTCAAGAATCTTGTGATGCTTATAGGCTTGATATGATTGAAAAAGATTATCAGGTCGAGAAGGACATGAATTACGTAATGAAGGCCAAAAGAAGTCAAGTGTAGCACAATCCCTAGGCCTAGAAGGTTGATATAAACTATGATTAATCATCACTTCTTCATTAGGAATGAATTTAAGACACTTATGGATAGGAGAAGAAATAGCATGCATGACATTCAACCAAGGCAAACCAAACTTAACTTGAAACTGATCAGAAGTAGGAACAACAATAATGGTAGTATCCACAACTTTACCACATAGTTCAATAGGTAAGTTAATAGAACCAAATGATGGATAAAGAAAACTATTACAAGTTTGAATCCACACATCCGATGTATCATAAGAATCATGTTGTAAGTTTTTCATTAAAATATTTTCTTCAGTAATAACATTGAATAAGGACGTAGGATCAATAAGAAAACTGCACGTAGGTATCTTAGAAATCCTAGCATATATATAAAGGGGACCATCAGGGGCTTTAATAATCTCATAATCATCTAAGGTAATCAAGAGTTCCCAAGGTCTTTTATTCTTAGGTTTTTTTCAAGGTTTAGGTTGAGGTTGAGGTTTAGGCTTAGGTTGAGGTGGAGCTTGAAGTTGAATTTGAGATTGAATCTAGGGTGGAGATATAGTTTGAGACAACACACCATGCTCCACATGGTTAACAATGTGATTAAGATCATCCATCTTTGAATTATAAAAAATATCCATATAAGATGGTTGAACAATGGTATTGGTATCATGTCTACGGAAATGATTCATATAAATTTGGAGATTTTGATTAGGAGGAGAGATAGATTTGATCCCACTACCATCAAAATTATCAACAGATAGGGCATTAGAATCAATTAAGTCTTGAAAATTATGCTTAAAATAATAATGTTTCTCAATATCATGGTCATTATGATGATGGTATTGACAAAAAGCTTAGGAATCAAGGATTTAGATGCCACCGTAGAAGGTAAAAGAGGTCGAATAGGAGGCAAAGTAATCATATTAGCAGTCAAAAATTTATTAATAATACAATGCCAAGATTCAAAAAGAGGAGTAAATGTATGATTCAAACGAAAAGTAGTGGATGCAGAAGTAGCATTATTGGATGTAACAACAACTTGATCAGCAACTAAATTCTCTTATTTATTTATCTTGACATAGTTATTAGGTTTTTGAAACTTGTTTGGATTAGGTGAAGCATCACTCTTATCAACTAGGATATGAGCCATTGGAGTGTTGCTCTCAAGTTGACTCACTTGTAATTGATAATGATGAAGCATTGCACAAAGTTGTTGAAAAGAGGTAAATTTAGTAAGTAGAATCTTATCTATAATATCCTTTTGTAAATCTGAAATAAATATACATTGAATATCAATATCAGGAACATGATAACAAATTTGAGCATACAAATGCTTAAATCTACCAATAAATTCAGTCAATTTTTATTTTGTATTTTGTTTACAATACATCAAATCAGTTAAGGACACTTGCTAACCAATGCTATTTTGAAAATGTTGAATAAAGGTGTTAGCAAGTTTTTTAAAAGAATCAATAGAATAAGGAAGCAAGGAACAATACCATTGTAATGCCTTATCACAAAAATTTCTAGCAAACAACTTGGCTAAAATCCTATGGTCATGAGCATAGTCACTACAAAGGATTTCAAATGTTTTAACATGAGTAACAGGGTCTCCCTTACCATTTTAATTCTCAAGATGAGGCATGTCATCTTGTTGATGAACAAGAGCACGAATAATGTCTAGGGATAAAGGACCTCCCATGTCACATGTAGGAATGGTAAACTTGGATTGAGTTAAAGATGCAAATTGTTGTTTTAAAGAGGACACAGTTTGAGCCAAACTAATGATTGTTGAATCATTAGATGAAATAGGAGGTATAAACACACTAGAAACACTAGGTAAAGTGTATGAAGTGGTAGGAATGGAAGACACAAATGGAGGAACACTTGGAACCACAGTTGGAAGAGGATTGGAATAAGTAAAAATAACATTATGATAAGAAGGTTTTGAAGTAGGGAGGGACACATGAGGAACACTCATAGGAAGAGAGGGAACTGACATTGTCACCAAAGGAGGAGTACAAGTAGGAATGATAGGTAAAGGGACAAAAGAAGGTTCCACACTAGTAATAGGAGTGAATCCTAAATCTTGAGCTAAAGGTTTAACATTTAAATCCACAAGATGAGTAATACCATGCAAGATATTAACACCTTGATCACCATCATGAAGGAATTTCTTGAGAGTTTCTATAGCTTGAATAAAATCTTGATTATGGTTCTCTTGAGTAAGCCAATTTTCCATTTTATCAAGTTAAGTTTAAAGTTTTCAGAATTGTTCAAGAGGAACTCTTAAAGAATCATCCTCATCATGAGATGAGTGAGAAGAGTTATGCTCCATCGTAGGATTAGAATCATGAATAATCAAATTGTCATCCAGAATCCTAAGAAAAGGAGAGGAAGACTCAGGATAAAAGGCACCCATAAGTATATGACTTCATCTAACTAGAATATTATAAGTAGGACTAGAGGTAGTAAAGCTCATATACTAATGCAAATGCAAAATGAACTAAACTAGGAAAACACAAAGCATAAACACATAAATGCTTTTGTATTTTATATGAAATGTAAATGCAAGATCTAACACCTTAAAAGAAAGAGTTGTCTATCGTGGTTCACCAAAATGTAATGGATAAAATATAGAAGAGGGTAAAATGTAAGATAAGAAAATAGATGTGATATGGTGTGCATGATTAGGCATGTGGGAAAAGTAAGATCTTCTTCTTAACCTCAAATTCCCAAAGGAAAGATCCAAATTGATCAACCAAAAGAAAATGGTTAATGCATAGATGAATCAATCGATGAAGAATATGAAGAAAGGAGAAAACCCTATATTCTGTTATAGAAAAGAAATGTAGAAATCTTAATTGAATTGAAGATAAGTACCGACCTCAAAATATGACAAATTTGGAAAATACTATTTTCTGGTGTCTATATTCATATTCGGTAAATTCTGCAACTGAATTTGGCCTGGAAACATAGAAATAATGAAAACCTAGAAACCTTCTGCTATTCTGAGAAAGGTCAACCTTGACACAAAAAAGGGGTAAGATCTTACCCCAGGCCACAATCTTACCCCTAAAAGTTGACCTTGACCTACACTATTCTGATGAAAATTTTGTTTGCAAATCCTAGAAGTTCATTGAAAAGGGTACTCAGATCTGATTTGTAATTCATTGTCCCGCACCTGTACTGGAAAGAAAAAGGATTTATTTTTTTTTGATGAGGGGTTTGCCTTGGTCAAACCCCGGTTTGGAATCAACCTTAAAATGTAATTGAAATTGTAGAAAATAAACAATGTAAATGGAATAATTCACCTTGTTTATGTTGAAATCCTTGTGGAGGATTTGAATCCTTGAATCCACAAGTATGGATCCTCCAAATGAATGTATAATTGTATGTAAGATGTCTCAAATCAATTGCAATAGAGCTTCAACACCAATCTTGAATGAATCTTGGAATAGGAAGAAGCTTGAATGGAAATGGATGGAGAAATCTTCAACAAGAGGGCTCCAAAGAGATTGAATCCTTCAATAGATACTAATGGATCTCCTGGATGAATTGGATCTTGAATGCTTGAATGCTTGAAGATGAATGAATTCTTGAATGCTTTCTTTCTCCTTCTTTCTTTCTTTCTTGATTGCTTGATTTCTCTTGCTAAAGGTGGATATGATAAATGGAAAAATATGAGAGGAAGGCTTCCTTTTATACTAGTCTAGGGTAAAAAATTCTAGAGAGACCAACATAGGAGAATTAAATTCCCATTTAAACCTTAACCCGTAGAAATGGACCTAGATTAAATATAATCTAAGAGTTTACCATTCTGAAATCTGAAATAGCCGATTCAGAAGCATTAAAATAAACCTTTTGAAGCCTGACATCCCAAAACCTCTAGAACTTGAAATATGGACCCAAGGTCAGGGTCGAGGTTGACTATGACCTAGTTCAAGGTTGAGGTTGACCTTGACCTAGGTTAGGGTCAAGGTTGACCTTGACCTAGAAGGTCGACCTTGACCCTGAGGTCAAGAATCTTAGTTTCTTAGGACCAGGTGCCAGAAATAGGCTAGAAATAGGTGGAAAGAGAATTAGAATAGGGGGAAAAAGCCATATCCTAGTCAAAGACCCATTCAAGGCATTTGACATGACCCCAAACCACTTACTCGGAGGGCTAAACTAGTCCTAAATGGAAGTCCTTCCATTTTCTGATGATACACAGACATACCATAATCATATGTTACGTAGAAAAATATTATATCAACATAATCTAATCATTGTATGATCTATATCAGTTTTCCATTTAATTTCTTCAACTTCACAACATCTCATTTCTTCTTCTTCTTAACTCATCCAACTTATATCATTACTGAATGATATAGAAATATAATATAAACCAAAAATCAATTGTCTGGCATTAATGATGAGACAATAACTGATCTAATCTTTATACTATCATCATGTATTCCTTTGATCTTGGTTGGTCTTCATCATCAACTCCATCAGATAATCAATCTTCAACATTACTATTAGTTATTGTAATAATCTCCCTCTTTGGCATTGATGGAAACACTAACAAATTTAGTGTACATATGATGATGGTATCCTTTGGTATCCTTCACTCTCATTCATATTTTGTACTCCCTTTGAGTAGTAACAATCTCTCTCTTTGGCATTGGTGGAAAAACTAAAAAAATTAGTGTATAATTGATGATGGTATCCTTCAGTATCATTCACTCTCATTCATATTTTGTACTCCCTCTAAGTAGTAATTTCTTTGTTGCTTGATCTTCCTTCTGTAATCTATCTCTTCCTTTCAATAGCAGTCTTTTGTACTATCCCTCTTTGACAATAATTTCCATTTTGATTCCATCATTTGTATTCATGGGTACATCAATGAAATTCTCCTTCTTTGAGTAAAATTCTCCCTACAATAATGTCATTCATCTCCCTCATAATAATGTGTCATCAATTACTATTCTCCCTCTGTCAGTAAAATTCTCCCTCTTTGACAACAATGCCAAAGAAACATAAACTTCTCAGATTATACCTCAAGTGTATAAATATTCCATTGCAGTCATAAACATCCTTCACAACTTTAGGCTTCACCTAAGGAGTGAACACTTAGCATCAACTCACAAGATAGATATTCTATTGAGTCCTTCAATTGATGCAGCATGCATCTTTCCTTAATTAACATTGGATAGGGGAAGAATCCCTAACTTACCTCAGAGATACTCAAAAGAATCCTTCAGTATTATCTTTGTAAATATATCAGCTATCTTCTCTTTATAAGTCACATACTCCAATGTCACATGCTTATCTTGTACTTTCTCTCCTAAGTAGTGATACTTAATAGATATATGCTTTGTCTTTGAATGCATCGTAGTATTCTTTGATATGTTAATAGCACTGGTATTATCAAAATAAATTGTAATTGGATCAGTAATCTCTTCATGTATACCTTCCAGTAATTGTTTGATTCATACAATGTTAGAACAATTCATTGTTTCAACAACATATTCAGCTTCATTGGTAGATTGTGGAAAAAAGCTATGTTTCTTGCTTACCCATGTCACTAGTCTTTCTCCTAAAAAGAAAGCTTCAACACTAGTGATTTTTTGTCATCAACATTTTCAGCTCAGTTAGCATCAGTATATACCTTGAGATCAAAATCTACTTCTCTTGTGTATAATAGATTGAAATCTTCAGTCCCTTTCAGATATCTAAATATCCTTTTCATTGCAAACAAATGTGTCTACTTTTGGTTTGCCGAAAACCTTGCAACAATACCAACTAAATGTGAAATATCAGGTATATTGTGCACAACATATTGTAGTTTACCAATCATGGATCAGTAAAGTGTCTCCTTCACTTCTTTTGTGTCATCTTCCTTAGATAATTTACAACCAGTAGCCATTGGCATTCCAACTATTTTGAGTCTTCCATATTGAATTTTTTTAGGATCTCATTGATAGATTTTGATTGAGCTATGTAGATCCCATTCTTTACTTATTGAATTTGAAGTCCAATAAAGAATTTAATCTCTCCAATCATAGACATTTCAAATTCCTTTCTCATCTTTTTAGGAAATGACTTAAACATTATCTCATTACCACCAAATATAATGTCATCAACAAATATCTCAGCAATCAAAATTTGATTAGAACTATCACATTACAAGTATAAATTATTGTTATCACTAGTCCTTTCAAATATAATCTTAACTAAGTAAGAGTGTAGTCTTTCATACCATGCTTGGGGTGCCTACTTAAATCCATATAAATATTTATGTAGTTTGGATACCATATCCTTATTTCTTTTGTTAACAAATCCATCAGGTTGTTCAATGTAAACTTCTTCAAGAATTCCATTCAAAAATGCAGACTTGACATCCATTTGATAAACCTTGAATCCTTTGTAAGTAGCATATGAAAGAAATATTCTTACACCTTCCAATCTAGAAACGGGTGTAAAAATTTCACCATAATCAATACCTTCTTCTTGTGCATACCCTTTGCAGACTAATATTGCTTTGTTTCTTATCACATCCCCTTTCTCATTGAGTTTATTTTTGAAAATCCATTTTGTTCCAAGCGCATTCTTGTCCTTGGGTGTCAGTACCAATGACCAAGTGTTATTCTTTTCAATTTGATCAATTTCTTCGTCCATTACATTCATTCAATCTTCATTCTCTAGTGCATCCTTCACTAATCTTGACTCAAATTCAGAAAGAAAACATGTGTTACCTTTCAACTTACTTATTTTCATGACTCTTGTATTCTTGTCTCAAATAATTTTGTTTAGTAAGTGGTGTCTTCTCACATATTTTTCTAATATAGGCTCTATAGAATGTTCATCAATTTTTCCATCTCTCGGTGGAGGCTCATCTTGTTCATCAATTTCTTCTTGTTGTTGCTCACTTGTGTCAACAGAATTACCTTCGTGAACATAAACAAATCTTTTTTAATCCACAAGTTCCTCTTTTCTATCTTCTTCATTGCTTTCTACAAATTTATTAACTCTTGCATTTTGACTTTCTACAATTTTGTTAGTATCCTTGATTAAACATTTATATGTTTTTCTCTTTGATGAATAACCAAGAAATATACCTTCCTCTCCTTTAGATTCAAGCTTTTGATTTCTAGCATCTTTCACTATGTAACACCTACTTCCAAAAATTTTGAAATAACTTCCATTCAGTGTGTGACCAAACCAAAGTTCATAGGGTGTTTTGTTGGTTCCTTTCTTCAACTGTACTCAATTGAGAGTATAAAATGTAGTAATTATGGCTTCTCTCCAAAAAATTTGTGCAACCTTTTTGTCAATAAACAAAGTTCTAGCACAGTCAACAATGGATTTGTTCCTTCTCTCAGCTATCCCATTTTTTTGTGGAGTCATCAGTGTAGATACTTGTCTTTTAATTTCATGCTCATTATAGAAGACAATAAATTCATCAGAGATAAATTCACCTCCTATATCAGATCTCAAACACTTTAGCTATTTTCTTATTTCCTTCTCAACTCTTTCTTTATACCACTTAAATATTTGAAATGCATCATATTTTTCTTTTAGAAACATAACAGACATCATTCTTGAATAATTATCAACAAACAAAATAAATTACCGATCTCCATAATAGCTTTCAATTCTCATAGGACTACAAAGGTCAGTGTGAACCAATTCCAAAATACCATTGGTAGATTAATATTTTCTTGAAAAACTAGACTTAGCCATCTTACCAACTTGACATTCCTTGCACATCAATTTATCAAGTTTGCATAACTTTGGTAATCCTCTAACTCTATCTTTTTACTTACTTTGATCAAGGTATCAAAATTTACATGACACTATCTCCTATGTCATAGCCATGCATCTTTAGTTTAACAAACAAGGAACTCTTTGCATTAGTATCAAGGTAAAATAAATTACCTCTTGATTTTTCACTAGGTCTAATTAGATCTCCATCAACACCATAGATCTTTACCTTTTTTTTCTAAAATTATAGTCGGTAGCTAGTATTGTTTAGTTGGGCAACACTCGATAGATTATAGTTTAGTCCTTTAACCCAATATGCATCATTACATTTCATCTTCTCATTTAATAAAATGGATGTCTTACCTTTCACTGGACATGGAGCATCATTTCCAAATCTGAAAAATCCTCCATCATACTCTTCTAGATTATCAAACTTGTCAATATCACTAGTCATATGATGTGAACAACCACTATCAATAATCCATGGGTCTGGTTTACTTACATGAGAAACAAGTTATTTTTCATCTTCATACTTTTCTTCATCTGATTATTCCTTTACATCAACATAGATAACTTCATATCCTTCTTCAGTATCATCAGATTCATCATCAATTACACTTTTCTCAGCTAGGCAGAAAGACTTCTTACCTTTGTCCTTAAAATATCTGAATCTATGGTGTCAGTTTTCTCTTTTTTCATTCTTATAATTTTTTTCACTATTAGGACATCTAGATGCAATATGTCTAATTTTATTACAATGAAACATTTCAATGGTAACTTTCCTTTGTACTTTCCTATACCTCTAGGTAGTCAGTTAGCGAGTAGTGCTTCCAATTCTTGATGCTCTTTTTCTTCATTCAGAATACTATCATACTCACTTCCATATGAATTACTGTGATTTTCTCTTTCTCTTATTGATGGTCCAATACTTACACATGACTTTAAGGATGTTTCAATGGTTGGTAGACTATTATCATAATTTCTAAGCTCAAATGCAGTCAACTTACTGATTAGGGCTTCAAGAGTGACAACATTGCTCAATAGCCAAAATAAATTAACTTATCAAATTATCAAATCTTCATCACCATGCTTTACTGACTTAACATAATCATTTGTTAGGTAGAAGAAAATTATATCAACATAATCTAATCATTGTCTAATCTATATCAGTTTCCCATTTAAGTTCTTCAACTTCACAACATCTCATTTCTTCTTTGTCTTAACTCATCCAAATTATATCATTATTGAATGATATGACAACATAATATAAACTAGAAATAAATTTCTTGACATCAATGACAAGACAATAAGTGATCTAACCTTTCTGATATCATCATGTATTCCTCTGATCTTGGTCCATCTTCATCATCAGCTCCATTAGATAATCAAACTTGAACATTACTATCAATTATAGTAACAATTCCTTGTATGAAAACATCAGATGTTATTCATATAGCTAATCTTTTCTTTAGAGGGGTTCTATGATTTCATGGGTTGCCTAAGAATATTTTTTCTGACTGGGATAGTAAGTTTGTGGGATACTTTTGGAAGATACTTTGGAAGAAGATGGGTACCAATTTGAAATTTGGTTCTACATTTCAACCACAAACTGATGGACAAATAGAAGTTATAAATTGGATTTGGGTAATTTTTTAAGATATGTTGTTGGAGATAAACCTGGCAATTGGGATCTGGTTTTGGAAAAAGAAGAGTTTGCATATAATGATTCAATGAACTAGAGTACAGATAAAATATCTCTTAAAATTGTTATTGACATGCATCCTAAAGGGATATCAGATTTGAGAGATCTTGGCATAGAGGAGAAGAGAAGTGTTGAAGTGGAGGGATATGATGAATTAAAGAAGACTTTGCATGATCAAGTGAATTATAATTTGGAACATAGTAATAAAAAATATAAGGATACAACTGACCAGTCTAGGAGACATAAGAATTTTAAAGTTTGTGATGAATTTATGATTTATTTGAAGAAAGGAATATTTATTTTTGGAACCTACACTAAGCTTAAGATGAAGAAGTTTGGGCATTATAAGATACTGAAGAAATTTGTTAGCAGTAATGCTTTTAAGGTTGAGTGACCAGTTGAATTAGATATATCACCTATTTTCAACATTGTAGATTTGTATGAATAAAATGAGTCAAATGATGAGGTAAACATCAAATAAGAATAAATGAAGAAGAATATAGAGTAAATTAAGGTCTTAGATAGTAGAATTGGAAGCAGCACAAGAGAAAGGGATTACATGAAGTACTTGGTTAAGTGGAAGAACAAACTAGTTGAGGATGCTATTTGGATTTCTTAATCTAAGTTGGGTCATTTAGAATCTTCTTAGATTGTTCAATAGCTCTTATTCAAGAGCATCAATGTTATTAACCTTGGGTTTCTAATTCAGGAGCATCTTGGGTTCATCACAATCTTGCATCAACCAAAATAGTTCTTTTCAGTTCTTTGCATTCAGTTCTGGTTTACCGATAGGAGATATTATGTTGACCGATAATTAATTTGTTTGAGATAGTGTGTGTGGTCATACAATATTGTTTGAAACCTATCTAGGATTATCTTCCTATGATTGCACCTCCTAATGTTGATGGATGTTTGATATTTGATCATTTTCCTATCCTTGGGTAACACATTCATTTCTTATGTGGACCTATTTGGAGATTTGATGTGCAGTTTTTGACGCAGTGCAAGCCAGAATATCCCAAAATGGATAGTCCAAGTCTACACCAACAATAACAATACAATGAAACACAACAATATAATGGTCAAATAAAATTTCATTCAACATGCCCAGTTGTAAGGCCTTCTGGGTTAGGGCCAAATAAAATCAATTACAACAATAATTATGCAATATCCTAGCTAGTCCAACTCTGTAGCACACTAGCAATTGGTGGAAGCATTAAGGTAGATCTAAACTTGATCTTGCAAGCCACCAAGAAATCTCCTTATCTCCAAGAATGCACACCACTAGCTTTGCTATTACAATATCAGACAAACAATCTGATCTTCAAGATCTCATAGGATCCAATTCTTGTCCTTGTCCAAATACCTTAACTTACTTCCTCTCACTAACTCTCTAACTGACTCCTTAAACAACTATGCAAACCTTCCTTAAATACATTTCTTCAATCACAAGTCGGTTGGAAGAAATAATTAACTCCTAAGCCAAGTCATCTTCTAAAACAAACAAAGATTAAATGCAACATCAATCGACTCTCAAATATCCTTACAAACAATTAATTATGCATGTCAGCCTCTAGATCCACATAGGAGAATACAATACAAGCTACCAACTATAAATACACCAAGTTAACCAACCAAATCTTGAAGAACTCAAGTCAGTAGGCCATAACTACCAAGTGCTAGTAAAACAAATGAGCAAGCTAGACATCACCAAGAAAGCACATCAACCAAGCACCACAAGCATCACCAAGAACAAGTTCCATCGAGCACTAGAATTTTAGTGAGTTCCTTTAGTGACCAAACCCTTTCAATGACTGAGATCCTCGGTCAAAGCTACAATCGAGTAACATAGAACCACTTCAAAACACCACCATGTAGGATTTCCAACTACCCTAGGATGCTCCTCATTAGATACCCCAGGTTCAAAAAGATGTTCTCAAAGGCTAGAAGAACATCTTTCGGGATTCAACACATAAACCCTAAACTGGTTCTTCACATACAGGTCCTTCAAGTATTCACCTTGTATACTCTTCCACTTCTACTTTCTTTATCTTTTCAATTCTTTCCTGGACAATCCATATGTATGTTCTCCATACTGATCATCAACCCTTTTAGGACCCTACAACTCATCTGAGCTCCCAAAGCTCAGGTTCCTCCAACATAGTGTTGTATCTAGCAAAGGCATCAAGGAAAACTTCCTATCATTCTTTTCCACAATAAATACATTCTTGACACAGTCATGCATAGCCATACAATCATACTACAAAGGTCTACCAAGAAATATGTGACAACTACTAATCTCCACAATATCACACATTACTTTATCCTTATACTGGCTAATCTGAAAATCAACAAGACATTTCTCCCTGACTTCTAGAGCATGAAGATCTTACAACCAGCCAATCCTATAAGGATAAGGATGTCTCACTCTCTTCAAACCAAGTTTCTAAACCATCTCCTTAGCTACAAGGTTATCAGTACTGCCACTATCCACAATCACATTACAAAGTTTACCTACTAACTTACACCGAGTTATGAACAAATTACTCCTCTAACAAGGTTCCACCTTAGTACCAAGCAATGTTCTTTGAACCAACAAGTTTTCTAATTCTACCTCAGGTTCATTTAGTATGTTCTCATTCACCACAACATTCCTACTATTACTGAGCTTCTTATGAGAATATTCAAAAGGTCTATGTCCTTCTTCACCACAATTATAAGAAGTACCCTTAAAGATAACCCTACCTATCATTTTTATCATCTCAATAGGTTTTGGTTCATCTTCAGTAGTCGATTTATCCTTCAATGAATGATCAAGCTTCTCCTTCCCTCAGGAATTACCATGTTGTCTTCTCTTCAACTTATCTTCTACCTTCAGAGCATACTGATAAGCATCCTCAACCAAATCAATCTTCATCATACCAAACTCATCTTGAATATTGAATCTCAAATCATTCACATATCGAGCTACCTTTTCTTTACCAAGTTCTCTCTATCCAGACCGAATATTCAACTTATAGAACTCCTCAGTATAGTCTTCCTGGTGTAGGAACACCCACTATAAATTTCACAAATAATGTTTATCAAATTCCTAAGAACATCTAGTTAGGATAGATCTTCTATCTAGGCATATAGACCAAGTTGTAAAACCTAGTTCCAAGATTGGCATAACTATAAGCCCTTGGTCAACTATGGTCAAAGGTATTCAAAAGGCCTAAAAGCTTAGGATTTTGTTATTTTCATGTTTTTAATGCTTTAGATCCATGTTGGATAATTAGATTAGGTCTAGACCAAGTCCGGTCTCCTAGTATGCAAAAATTGAAAAAATGTTGTAAAAGTTGCTTAAAAACTTTGACAACTTTTCCCAAAAGTTGTAACCAAAGACCCTAATGGTCAAATGGTTTTAAATTCAGTAGTAAACAATGGTGGAAACCTTCATAAGCCCTTTTATGTAGGTGGAAGGTAAGATATGTAAGTTTGTCAATTCAAATCAATAAAAATATCAACATTTCTCTATAAATTCTAAGGAGAATTGAAGTGTACAGATGGGTACAGATAGGAGGGCATGAAATTGTGAAACCAAAAGTTGGATCCCTAAATCTAATTTCATTTTCAACTAGTCTCATGTTCTAATCTTTCCTAGTTTGTAAGATATCTAGTTTTTAGTGAGACTGCCTAGAATGAAGGCTTAAAACTAGGGTTTCCAATAGGGCTTGATTGTTTGGATCGATTCCACCATGGTAAATTGATACCCCTTGGTGTAATTCAACCTTTTTCAATTTATTTTCATATTCTACAAGTTAGAAGTGTGGATTTACAAGGGACTAGATTTGTCGTTATGCCCTAGGTGTACATCTCTATGTGTGCACCAGTATGTGACCTAGAAAAGTGACCATAACTCTCATTTGGGGATTCATCAAGGCTTAAAAATATGGATTCTAAGTTATTTTACATGTCCTCACATGTTCCCACAATTGGTTTAGGTTTTGGCTTGGGAGAAAGAGCACCCATAGTGCAATTGGAGTCCTAATTAGGCCTATTAGCCCGGTCTAGATTAGATGTTTCAGTATCATTCATTGGACATCACATCTTGGTGTTTGGATATGTTTTGTAAAGCCCAAAAGGGTTTCAAAATCTCCAACCTAATTCATCTCTCATATGGAAGTATTTTGACTTGTGATCAAAATTCCTTCTAGGAAAGGCTACAAGCCTAGTCCTTGGTTTGTGAAGCAACTAGTATGTATGGGTTTCTTGTAAGTGAAAGAAGTATTGGAACTAAAAAAATAAGACCTAAATAGGCTAGAACAATTATTTTAGGCTACCCCTATTCTTGTGAGTCATTTCATGGGGTTTGGTTTTTTATTGGGTTAAGGAAACTCCTTAGTAACCCTTGGTCATTGGTGTCTAGAATTTTGTGAAATGTAGTGATGAGGTTCACCTTGGATCTTGGGGTTGTGATAACCTCATTTATTGTTCATTCTAAACTTGGGATAAGTGTAGGGCACTTGATCATTCATAGCTTGGTGTACTTGGTACCCAATTCTTGCCAATTTCTCACTGTTTCAGGCTTCTGACTGCCCACTTTGCATCAAGTGGTATTAGAGCCATGTCTGCTCTTGGAGATGAAGAGATCCCTGCAATGGTCACAAAAAGTGAGTTAGAAAAGATAGTGAGAGAACAAAGGGCTGCAAACACACCTTAACTAAGAGGCTTCAAGAACTTGAAAAGAAGCTAGACAAATAAAAGGAAGATGGGTCTAAAAACAAAGAGGGAAGTGAAGAGGAGGAAGATAATCCTGACCAATACATCCCTACAAAACAAAGGCCCCTCATTGATGCCTTAAATTCCATGGGGAGAAGAACCATGGAGGAAAAGATAGACTTTTCGATCTTCAATGGCAAGATGAATGTAGATTTAGCCTTGGATTGGGTGGAGGCTTTGACAAAATTCTTTGAATGTGAGGACATCCCTGAAAAGAAAAGGGTAAAGATAACAAGATCCAAGTTGAAGGGAGCAGCCCTAACTTGGTGGAACTTCATCCAAATAGAGAGGGTGAAGAATGGAAGGAGCATGATCAATTCATGGAACAAGATGATAGCATTGATTAAAGAGACATATGTACCTAAAGATTATGGGGTGCAACTCCATAGGAAGAAGAAAAGTTTGAATCAAAAAGACATGGATGTAGGCTCATACACTGAGGAGTTCCTAAAATTATGTATGAAGACAAATGTGGTAGAATATGAGGAAGAAAAATTAGCAAGATACATGAATGGTTTGAAGGTATCCATTCAAGAGGAACTTGTTGGTGTTCTTTTCTTTCTACTTGTAAGTTTACACTATGATTGACAACTTAATGTCATTGACTCTATCACCACTCCAAAGTCTGCAAGGAAAAGGGCCAATTAACAAGGATCAAAGAGGTCCTCCTACACTTTGAGCCTATATGCTCAAGCGGGTGTACCTTTGATTCACTTCTTGAAAGGAATCACAAAATGTTATGCATTATACCCTTTACAAATTGTTTTGAAGATTTATCATTGAAATGTGTGGTGGATGATGATAAACTGCTTCTAGATAATGGATCAGTGCCTTAACCTAGGGCATAGAGTCACCAAATAACATAAATCAACTAAAAATCCTAAATCAAATACTCCTGAACTCAGGATAAGTGCTTTTCCTATTATCCCTCTCACTCCCAAACCTAATCATCAAATTCTTACCCAACCATGAACTCACTGAAATCACCTTAAAGACTTTAATCCTAACTTTGTTAGGAACTCAAAGATAACTTCACAATACTCTTTGTTTACCATATGCTAACTCACTTTGTGACATTAAAATATATGAGCCCAAGATTAAAACAAGAAGAAAAACATAAATCTGAGCTTGGAATCTAGGTGTATTCTCATTAAAATTTGCAGAATCAATACATTACTAGAATAACAAAATGTTAGGAAAAAGACCCAAAATCCAGGCTCTCCTTGTTCAATCTTTACATTGATTTTCAATATACATCAACCCACCCTTGCAAAATAAAAAATTCAACCATATATACCACTAATCATCTTGGGATCCCAAAATAGGATGCAACAAGCTACGGATGATTAGGTTTAGGGTTTTACCCACCAAACCAACTAAGATCAATCAAGAATTTATTACAAATGGGGCAAAACCAAGTAGCCTGGAGAAAGAAGATCCTAGAATGATCCTCATAAATGAAAAATTTCTTGATTTGTACCGAGAATCATGAATTTATTAAACTCATCAATTTGATTGTCCACCTGTACCAAACACTTCATGGTACAAAAACCCCTACAAGCAATTATATGGCCCCTAGACCACTCTACAACAGTCAGTGAGATCACATCCTACCAAATCCAGCCGTCAAGCAATAAAAACTAGTCCTTCTGTCACTGGAAAACCCTCTAAAATTTTGAATTTGAACTATAACGGCTAACTAGGGAAATTTTAAAATGCAGTCATCAATCCAATTATTTCCTGATAGATTGGGCGGTCCTTGTTAATCTCATAATATTCACAAGACCTTTGAAAATTCCTCGGCCACGCTAGTAGTCAACAACCAATGAAAAGTGAGCACATCAATGTCACATAGCACACTGGACCCACCAAATATAAGCCTTTTAAATCAGATGGCCAGCGTAAGATTGCATGAGCTCAGAAGATTCCATGCACTTTTACACTAGTCGTAGATCTCTTACAGATGTCAGAGCCCTCAAAGACATGTTGGAAACCTAGGTCCCACTGACAACACTCCATGTCATTAAACTCGTGGCCAATCAGAAACAAAAAAATCAACATGACCTGGTAGCCTTAAGGACCCACCGCATAGTCAAATATGCTGGAAGATCAGATGGCCGGTGCAAGATCTCACAGGCCACTAAGATTCCATGAGATCATGTGCCCACTGTAGATCATGAATCTACTGAAAACTGGGCCCCACTGAAAGAATGTCCAACTCACTGTTCCCAACCAATAGTCATTTGACACATCAGCCTCTTTTGACACTGGATCCACCTATACCATCTTTATGAAGAGGGCCTACCATATGTGATTTAGTGACTGAAGAAAAGATAAACCGCAAGCAAAGTCACTGAATGTGAAGATATAACTGCCAGGAACCAGGAGAATACGTAAACACTACAACTAGGTATTCACCGAATAAAAATATGTTGTTAGAAATAGGAAATACTGAGAGGGGGGGGTGAATCAGTACTTCACAAACTTTTTCTTTTGCCCACTTATGGATATAACAGATTACTTTAGTGCATACAAAGATTATCAAGCTGATTAACAAACATAGCAGTAAATAGAAAGAACTCATAACACATCATATGTTCTCGAGGAAACCCTGGACAAGGGAAAACCTTGGTGGGCATGGTACCCACAAAGATCACTAATCAAAAGTATCCTATTAGGGATATTGGACCCTATTATGAGTCAATTTACAATAAATAGTAGATCTATCCTAGTTAAAGGACTTTAGGCCTTATTAGAAGCCTTAACCCTGTTAGGAGTTAGATTACAAAACTTGATCACCAGCTGAGCTCACTACCCAAACAGGTAATACAAAATGTTTCTAACTATAATATGGTACTTCTTACAACTTCGCATCAATAGCCTTTGCTGCTATCACAATATACAACTATCACAAGTTATCTTTTCTTCCTTTTTACATATCACACTTGTATATCTCATTACATTTCAAGTATGCCTAATATATGAGTTATTAAAGCTAATAACTTTACATGGTCGGCTTCCAAAATCTTTATCCAAGAGTAAAAATCTAGGATGTTGTCCCTTCATAATGTTAAGTCATTATTTTGACAAGAAAAAATAATCCCTTAACTATTTTGCTAATACTGTCTCCAAAACTGTTCAGTCTGCAAAAACTATCTTTAGTAAACTTCAAATAACTTTGTCTGTACTACTCCAAACTTTATGCGCACTAAGATGGGGTATCCTCATACCCTATAGAAGCTTCAGTTAACTATGCAAACAAAAATATTGCTCCAGTGGACGTCGCCAACTAAATCTTCATCGGGTGCTCTGTCAGGATCACTGTATCCATACTTAGACAATTTCTTCCTTCAACTTGCCATACTTGCATTCCAAATTTTGCACTCTCAATAGAGATCATATGTTTCCACAATGACAACATCTATGCATGCACATTAGCCAAATTTCCAACAATCTCCCCCTTTGTAATTGGTGGCAACATATGGGAAAATTGGCTAAGTGTGCAAACAAAACTTCAAAAACAACACTTATACAAAATTGTGGCCAAAAGTTATACAATATGTATACAATATCATACTCCATAGAATAGCTCCCCCTATGAGTATCCTTCCTCAACATATATTCAATTTTTTGCTATCTCTCCCCCTTTGACAACAATGACAAAGATAGGGTGTACAAAAATTTCAAAAAATTTATACCTTATTATCAGTTATTGCAAAGTTGGTAGGCTTGCAACACAATCACCAAACTCTAACTTCCAAGATTCAAAATCTTTCTCCCATATCTTCCTGATGGATTCAGCAACATTGAGTAGAGTACTCAATCCGTATGCTACTATCTGACAAGCTTGCAGGGAATTGAAGCTAAACTTTTGAAATGATGTCTTTGCTAAAAGACACTACTCATTTTGATCTTCAACAATTGATATCTTGATTGAGACATGCTCTCTCAAGATGTTAACCCTGATCATCTTTCTATTCTTCTCCTCTACTAACATTCTGATTTCATCTTTCTATTTCCTTATGTTCTTCTCTACAGAACTTATCTTGACATTAGGGCTTGTCAAGGTGTTTGTCTCAGCCGTAATAGCATCTAACTTCTCTCTGATCTTCTTATCCTCTTCAACTGTTAGGATTTCTAATTTAGTGCATTGTATGTACAAATTCTTTCCTATCTCAAAATGTCTCCTCAAATTCTTTATGCATACATCTAAACTACCAATATCATTTCGAATATTTACACTTCAATTTTGTTGCATTTCTGCTTCAAAGTCTTCCTGAACTTTTATTCTAGCAATATCCTTCAAGTTAGAAAATTTAGAGTCAAAAGAATTCATTACCATTTTAGCTTTCTGAAGTGGATCCGATTTAGATACCTTAGTGCTGATCACACTCTCAAGTTTCTCTGTCAAAACTCTAACTTTTCCTTCAAGGTCTTTCACCTTCTTATTCTTTCCAATAATTTTATTCAGATATGTGATGAACTCAAGCTGATCATCATCTTCAACTTCTTTTCCAAGGTCTTCAAACATTGAACCAATATGCCTCTTCTTACTGTCAAGTGCACTAATGTCTTCAACTGGTATAGAAGGTGCACTAGAGGTAGTGGCCTCTATCAAAATTTGTTTGCCTTTAACTAACTGCTCTGCTGGATCTGATTCTGATACAATTGGTGCTTCCTCTACCTCTGTAATCTTCTCTGATTCTGTGACCTTTTCTTGCTCTCCCAAAGCCAAATTGTCAACAATGTTTCCTACATCATGAAATACTACATCATCTGATTCTAGAGTCACTTTGGTGCCTTCAATATCCATTGATTCTTTTCCAATATTGATATGTGAAGAAGATGGAACTTCTTCAATACCAACTTCCTCTGCATGCGGTTCCTTTGATTGCTTCTACTGAGGGTTTGATTCAACATGCTTTTCTGCAACTATATCTGTAAGAACTTGCATTACTGCTTGCTCTGTCTCTTTGTGTACTTCCTCCTTTTTGCCTCCCATTATAAGGATTGTTCTTCTCTTAGTTCTCAATAAAGTTCCAAGAAACTTCAAGAATCTCTTCAAATGATCTTCATCCTTAACTTCACAGAACTATCTGATTACATGTTCTCTCATCTTTATGTCCTCTTCTTGTGCTCTCTATTTTCTATTCACAAGTCTGTTATACAAATCTTCTGGGATCTTACCATGAATAGTGTTAAGTTTCTTATTCGCCACAATCATGTGTGTAACCATTGCATTTTCAAAGTTCAATATGTCAAATGATCCATATAGATCATAGAATTTATTCAACTTAGTGAAGTCTCCATGCTTCAATATATCTTCATTAACTCTTTCAATTCTTGGTTTCCAAGTTTTCTTCTTGATTGAAACTATATCATCATCTTTAATTACTGCTACATTTCTAGGTATAGGTGGTACATCCACTTTCTATCTCTTGCCAGGTCCTGTTGCACTCACTTTTACTCTTTTTCTCGGAATAGGAGAAAAAGATTTATCTCCTTCATCTTTTTCAGGTACTTCAACAGGATCTGCACTTGATGTCTTAGGTGAAATTACAAGATTTTCACTTTGCCTCAAGGCTTCTGCAATCTTCTTAGCTATGTCAAACTCATGACTTGACATACCAAATTCTTTCAATATTTTCTTCATAGTAGATTCAACTCTCTTACTAGATTGCTTCTTTTCTCTCAAACTTATTGCTGAGTTGAAATTCTCTTCATAGGTTCCAAACCTATTTGCATGACCATCCAACTCACACTTTAACAATCTATTCACATATCCTACTATTTCTGCTTCAGATATTTCATAGCCAAGAGGGTCTATGAATTCCATTCTAGGCTCAACTACTTCAATGTAGGTGAAATCAGTGTCAACCATAAAACAAATGTCATCTCTATGCTTTTCAACTAAGGATTGAGGAATCCTTGATTTGTTCTTAACAATATTCTGAAAAGT
The DNA here is from genome assembly GCA_027943335.1 of Chamaecyparis obtusa. Taxonomy (NCBI): domain Eukaryota; kingdom Viridiplantae; phylum Streptophyta; class Pinopsida; order Cupressales; family Cupressaceae; genus Chamaecyparis; species Chamaecyparis obtusa. The sequence goes on along the minus strand of BSBK01004187.1, from coordinate 493,088 downwards.
CTTCAATACAAGATTCACACTGTCATTAACTTTATCAAAAAGGTGCTTCATGTAGACTGGGTTTATTCTTTCCATTGTGTTCACATTGTCACTCCAATCAACTATGTAAGGAAATCTTCTCAAAATATGGAAAAACATATAGGTTATCAGAGATGAAAACCTAAACTATGTGTACTTAGCCTTCTTAATCTTTTCTAAGTTCTCAAATAACTGATTTTTTCAAAATTTCACATAGGTCTACTAGTTTCTTCTCAATAGACATAAGATAAGATACATGAATCATTCTTGTAGCCATGTCATCTTCCCTTGAACTACCACATAATTTAGTTGTTAGGATCTTGCAAAGGTACCTAACATCATCTTGCTTAATCTTACTTATCACAATTCCTCTACCATTATAACTAGATCCAGTGTTATCTAAATCAATCTTTCTCATGTTCTTTTCATTCAGTGGAATCTCTCCAACTTTTGATAATCCAGTAACTTCATGAATTAGGTGGGCAATTATATCAATAACTCTATCCTCCATCCAAAATTTTCCATTGTGGATTCTACTTAAAATGATCTTGGTACATTCCTCATCATTGAATTCATACTTCATGGAATATTTGATAATTTCATTGTTCTCTAGGTGCCCATAAGCTGGTTTAACTGACATGTCTTGATTGTACAATTTCCTATAATCATCACTAAAATCTACATCTCCCAAAGTTTCAAACTTGCAACCTAAATATCCTTTAACATTCTCAATGTGCAATACTCCATCTAGTATGGATGATAATGCTAGACTGTCATCAATTTTAGTTGGTTCTACTGGTTCTTTCTTAATCTTTGGTCTATTCTTATCCTTAACATTATGAACCATAGAAATATCCATCTTATCAACTGATTAAAGATCAAAAAATACCTCAACTTTGCAAATCTAGGGTTTCGGTATGATCGTTGCTGCAAACTGCTTCCAAACTTCTTCAAATCATCCTCAACTCACTTTTCTTCTTTCAAATCACTTTGTAATCATAATAACTTTGATTTTCACCTTATAACACTTCACATTAACTCAATCTAACATCGCATTCATTCATTTTGCCGCTAAAACCTTAAAAGGCTGATTCTGCAAACCTGCAACCATAAAACTTTTTGCGACCTCGTAAAACACAATATTTTCTTTTGTGCACTTAACCATAGCATTAGTACAACATAATAAACCTATATCTAACTATGCAAATCTTAACTCATTCAAATTCCTAATCTACACTAATCCTAAGTCCTAAACTATAGAAAATTACATAATTTAAGTAATTAAAGAAGGGTCAGGTAAAGATTCATCCTTACCATTGGTTACATTACCTTCCTGACTACTTTCAGTACTGACTATACATCCTTGATCTATGCCTTTGTTAAATTTTACTTCATCTTTATTGCTACAGCAACCTTTCTCTTTGTTTCCTGCATTTTCATTCCTTCTTGCATTGTTCCTAGGGTTAGGGTTATGATGATAACCTCCATTGTTCATTCTGCAAAATCTTGCATAGTGTCCAAACTTGTTGCATATCTGAAAAATGATTCCATTGTTTCCAAATCTCTATCCTTGTTGGTTAATCTGTGACCTGCAATTTCTAGCAATATGTCCTACTTTGTTGCATCTAAAACATACTACCACTTTTCTTTGATTCATTTCTTCAATAGATTTCTTATCTGCATTGTTAGTATTCCCAATCATTCTATCATAATTATTCAAAATTACTTTAGGTCTTCTACATTCGTTAGCTCTATGTCTGAAACTATGACAATTATAACAATGTCCATTAAAAGGTTTAAATTGCTTACCTATGCAATCTCTTTTCATGTGCCCAATAGTATTACAAGCAAAACATCTACCTTTGAATTCTCTTTGCATACCTTTAGATGATTCTTCCTATTTTGATTCTTCTTTCTTTGATTCTTCTTTCTCTCTAGGTGGTTCTTCTTTAGGTGGATCTTCTAATGTGTTCTCATCTAGCTTTATTTCCTCCACACTTTTAGATGTCTTTAGAGTTGGCTTCTTACTTTCATAGTTTGTTCTAAAGATACTATATCAAAATCCAGTCCTATCAAAGAATGGTTCTTCAAAAGAAATTGGTTTTTCAGTCTTATCACTTTTTGAATATAGCCTTTCAAGTTGTTGTTTAGATTGAGTTAATTCACCTTTCACAATTTTATTATAATTCTCAAGTTCCACATACTACACTTTTACTTTTTCAGATTTGGATGTTTCCTTTTCAAGTCTTGACCTCAGATCTTCATTCTCAATTTTCATTTTTTCATTATCAGATCTCAAATTTCCATCTTTCATACTAAGCTTCAGATTTACTATCTTCAACTCATGCTTAAGGATCTCATTTTCTTTTTCTAATTCATCACAATCTTCAACAAGCATATCAGATTTCTTTTCAAATTTCAGATCTTCAATCTTACCTTTTAATTTTTCAATAGCATTCTTTACATCTTCATATTTTCTTCTTAAGGAGTTTCTTTCATCAGTAAGCATATCAATTTGTTCAAGAGCTTCTTCAAGATTCTTCTGAAGTTGATCCATATCCATAGAGATCTTACTCAAGTTGCTAAGGTTTCCTTGAATGTTCCTTCTCCGAGTAACTGTGCTTTGATACCAATTGTTAAAAATAGGAAATACTAAGAGGGGGGGTGAATCAGTATTTCACAAACTTTTTATTTTGCCCACTTATGGATATAACAGATTACTTTAGTGCATACAAAGATTATCAAGTTGATTAATAAACATAACAGTAAATAGAAAGAACTCATAACACATCATATGTTCTCGAGGAAACCCTGGCCAAGGGGAAACCCTGGTGGGGATGGTACCCACAAAGATCACTAATCAAAAGTATCTTGTTAGGGATATTGGACCCTGTTAGGAGTCAATTTACAATATATAGTAGATCTATCCTAGTTAAAAGACTTTAGGCCTTGTTAGAAGCCTTAACCCTGTTAGGAGTTAGATTACAAAACCTGATCACCAGCTGAGCTCATTGCCCATACAGGTAATACAAAATGTTTCTGACTATAATATGGTACTACTTACAACTTCACATCAATAGCCTTTGTTGCTATCACAATATACAACTATCGCAAGTTATCTTTTCTTCCTTTTTACATATCACACTTGTATATCTCATTATATTTCAAGTATGCCTAATATATGAGTTATTAAAGCTAATAACTTTACATGGTCAGCTTCCAAAATATTTATCCAAGAGTAAACATCTAGGATGTCATCCCTTCATAATGTTAAGTCATTATTTTGACAAGCAAAAATAATCCCTTAACTATTTTGCTAATACTGTCTCCAAAACTGTTCTATTCACAAAAACTATCTTCGATAAACTTCGAATAACTTTGTCCGTACTACTCCAAACTTTATGCACACTGAGATGGGGTATCCTCATACTCTATAGAAGCTTTAGTTAACTATGCAAACAAAAATATTTCTCCAGTGGATGTTGCCAACTAAATCTTCATCAGGTGCTTTGTCAGGATCACTGTATCTATACGTAGACAATTTCTTCCTTCAACTTGCCATACTTGCATTCCAGATTCTGTCCTCTCAATTGAGATCATATGTTGCCATAATGACAACATCTATGCATCCACATTAGCCAAATTGCCAATAGATGTAACCACCAAATATTAAGAGACCTAGTGACTAAAAGGAAAGAAGACCGCTTGGCAAGTCACTAAATGAGATGGAAAATTCCTTAAGCACTAAGAGATTGCGCGACCAAAGGGATTCTCAAAGTCACATAAAAGAAAGGAATATGCCAAAACCATTGGAAGATTAAGCGACCGACTGGGAAAAGTAAAGCACACATGCATTTTAGGAACTTAAGTGGCCCGAAAAAGTAACAACGAAATAGAACTTGGCCAAGATAAACTAGGGCTTTATTCTTCCAACAGCTAGAAATTTGAAAATTGAACCAAGGTTTTAGGGCCAAAGATAGAGAAAACACTTGCAGGGACCAGGGAAAAACTATACAGCCATAAAAATTTTACAAGTGCTAGCAGTGGCTCTGTCTAGGGATGATGAGCAACCTGTGCCTATGCAAGAATGCAGAATTACTAGGTGAAGCAAACCACCAACTGGACAAACTTTGAACAATAGAGAGCAAGGGACAAAACCCTACAAGCTAAGACAAAAGAAATAGGGAAAAGGCACACCACTATACAGAATGTACAACAAAAATAGACCTAACTACTGGCCATGGAAAGAAGGATACCTTCAATTGAAGTATTTCTTCAAGAATTGTCCATGAACTGGCAATTCCCGAACATCACCATTCAGTTCCTTTACAATATACAAATCATGGCCCCATTTTTCATGAATTAGATATGGCCCTAGCTAGATTGGGTCAAATTTTCCATGTTTCCCCTTATCCTTCAATCTAGCATTCCAAATTAATACCAAGTCACCAAGCTCAAACTTCCTATCAACAGTCCTTTTGTCATATAGATTCTTAACTTGTAACTGCAACCTGACATTTTTTGCAACTGATTCTCTTCTAGTTTCATCCATCCTGATGAGGTCCTCAATCCTTAACTACATTTCATCATCTATATCATCATCATATAACTGAACAAACTTATACATTTCCAATAAGTTGTTCTGAGGCATCCTTTACACTAAGTCAAATGGTGCACAACCAATTGCCTTCTTCATAGTTACCCTATCAGCCCATATAGCTAATGGAAATTTTGAACTCCATGCTCTTTTATTCTTATCAAGGATCCTCTTAAGGACTTTTATCAGGCTCTTATTTGTTGATTATGCCTATCCATTCCCTTGTGGATGATAGGGTGAGGAGTATGACATCTGAATTCCTAGACCCTTGCAGAATCCCTTGTACTCATCAGACCTGAAACACATTGCATTATCACTGACAATCCTCTCAGGACAACCAAACCTTGTGACAATATTATTCAATAAGAAATCAATCACCACCTTACTAGTTGAATTCCTTGTGGGGATAGCCTCTACCCACTTAGTGAAATAATCAGTAGCAACTAATATCCATGAGTGTCGCCCACTAGACTTGTTTGGTATTTCTCCTATGAAATCTATTCCCCATTGCTGGAAAGGAGCTTGCACCTCAACTGGCCTTAAGGGCATATTGCCTAAAAACTTAAGCTTACCAAAGAATCTCTGACAAGCATCACACCTCCTTACCAACTGTTCTGCATCCTTGAAGATTGTGGGCCACTAGAATCCTACTCTCAAGATTTTTTGAGCAGTAATTTTACCCATATAATGTCCCCCACAAACTCCCTCATGCATTTCTTTTAATAGCTTGTCAGCCTGACTCTCATCAACACATTTCAAAAGTATGCAATCCAAATTCTTCCTATATAATTTGCATTTTACAATCACATACTTGATGGCTTGTAATTTCAATGTCCTCTTTTGATTATCATTCATTTTTGTTGGACATTTCATGCTCCTTAAGTAAAATATAACATCTTGATACCAGATACAATCATCCATATCACAAGTATAATCAATCTCAGTCTGGTTTATCTGGTTTGCATCAAGATTGGATTGAGCCATCAGTTTTGCCAATCCTTATCCTCTGACCAATTTGGTAATCTAGATATCAATATTGAATTCTTGAATTCTATTTATCCATCTACATCTCCTTCCTGACACCTCTTGCTATGAAAAGATATCCCTTACTGTAGCACTAGGTACAAAAGCAATCACAATTGCTCCCATCAAATAACACCTAAAATCCTTAATAGCCTTCACCAATGCATAAGCTTGTTTCTCATTGATATCATATTTCAACTCAGTAGCCTACAAAGATTTACTAAAAAATGCAATAGGCTACTCATAACCCTCATTATTCTTCTACAACAATACTGCAGCAATAGTATGAAAAGATGCAAAAGAAAAGATATGCATTGGAATATTGTAATCAAGTGCCTTAAGCACGGGTGCATCTTTGATATCCTGCTTGATATTTTTGAAAGCTTCATCAGGCTCACCTTCCCACTTGATCTCAGATCCTTTCTTCAACATCTTGGATATTGGCCTGGTAACCTCAACAAAATTTGTAACAAATCTTCTCAAGAAATTCACTTGACCAAAGAAAGACTAAATTCCTTTAACATTTTTTGGTCTTTGAATCTTATCAATGGCTGCCACCCTCTCAGGATCAATTCTGACTCCTTTCTTTCCAACCAAATGGCCAAGCAACTTACCCTCGGTGACACCAAATGCACACTTCCTTGGGTTTAATGAAATGCCATATTCCAAAGCCCTCACAAATATTTTTTCTAAATGAGTACAATGGTCTTCTTCCTTCTTGGAATAAGTAGTTAAATCATATTGATAAACAATAAGGAAATCATTTATAAAATTTGAAAAGGCAACATCCATTGCCCTCTGAAAAGTTGCACCAAGATTTGTGAGACCAAAAGGCATTCTCACATAAACATATGTCCCCCAAGGTGTAGTGAAAGCTATCTTAAATTGTTCTAATTCTTTTACAATTACTTGATTATAGCCAGAGAAACCATCCGTCATAGACATTAATTCAAATCTGGTCACTCTTTGCAACATAGCCTCCATATTGGGCAGACAATAGTTATCCTTCAATGAGCTGATGTTCAAATTTCTGAAATCCACACAAAGTCTGATGTCACCATTCTTCTTCCTGATAGGAACCAAATTTGAAACCCAAGAAGAATGCCTAATGGGCTTGATAATTCTAGCATCTCTTAGCTTCATTAATTCTTCTTGCATTTTAGGTGCCAAAGTAGGATTTATAGGCCTCTATTTTTTCCTAAAGGGTTTAGCATCATCTTTGAAAGGAATAACATGTTGGAACAAGTCTTCTCTATAAACCTTTAGGTCATCATATGACCATGCAAAAACATGCCTAAATTTTCTTAATAGCTCAATCAAGGACTTCCTTACCTTGTGAGACATGTCCTTACCAATGTAAACCTTCTTAGGTGCTTCTTGTGTTCTTATATTTATCTCTTCCAAATTCATATGATCTTCCCTTTTAATATCCTTTTGAACTCTATCTTGATTATCAAATACAGTTTCTAGAACAAAAAGTCCCTTAGGAACCTTGTTAGTTTTAAGTTGAATGACCTCATTACCAAGGAAAACCTCCTTTCCTTCTGTAGTCTCAACCAGAGCTGAACAATCTAACTCTTGACCATGATACTGATCTTCACAATTCAAAAATCTCAAGATATCCTGGTCATCTTCAAAAACTTGTCAATTCTCAACATTATCTGGTATACTAGGCCTAGTCTGAATTTCAACTTTGGAGATGCCAGCAAAAGTAATATCACTAGGATTGATTGCAATATTAGCTAACAAATCAGCCATCTTGTTATTACTTATATCCTTCCACTCAATGTTGAAGGCATCAAAACACTCAATCAAATCCCAAATAGCATTTATGTACTATTTTAACCTCTTGTTCTTGGAAGCATATACTGATCTTATTTGGGACACCAATAATTCAGAATCCCCAATAACTTTTATACATTTAATTCCATGCTTTTGTGCCAATCTCAATCCTAGCAATAATGCTTCATACTCTGCTATATTATTGGTACAAAAGAAATTCAATGTGAAAGAGAACTTGTAAGTGCTCCCATTAGGAGATATGACTAAAATACCTACTCCTACTCCAACTTTATAGCTAGCCCCATCAAAGTACATCACCCACAAATCACCCTTCATAGACCTAGAACCAACCTCATCAGCAATACATGGCAATACAGGCTCCTTTTCAAGTACAGTGACCTCATCTCTGAAAGCATTGACATCGGTATCTATAAAGCAGGTAATCTCATTATCAATATTCTTTTCAATCATATAGGTTACCCTTGGTTCTCTTTCAATCTTAACAAACTGATCATCAACCTTGAAAGTTGCAGAAGAGAGATCACACTACAAACATCCACCCATGGAAGCACTCCATTTCCTAGCTAATAGCATACCATAATGAGGTGGAATGTCTACAACCAAGACACTCATAGTCAATTCTTTCTCTGGGAAAGCTGCCAATCTGTATGGCATTGCATTTATAGTCCCAATGACTGGTACTTCCCTTTGATCTATTGCACAACATCTACCTTGCTTTGTATCAACTTTGAGACTTAACTTCTCCATGATCTTAAAAGGCATAACAGTATTGGAAGCACCAGAATCAATCATGCAATTTCTTAACTTCATTCCATTCACAAGGATACTCAAGAAGAATGGATCTATATTCTCAAGGCTAGCATTGACCAATTTATCCAAGTATATAGGTGGTATATATGAGATACCAATCCTTGGATCTCCACTTCTTTCAAAACTTTATCCTAAGGTTCATTGCATGCAACATCATTATTATGAACATTGTCTACCCATGCAATAGCCCTATCTTTATGTTTAGGGATCCTCAACAATTTCGACAATGGAACCTTGACAGTTATCTGAGACAACACAGCCAACATATCAACAGGAGCAGAGGGAGGAAACTCAATCTATTCTTCCTTAGTGTCCTTTTGTTTATCTGATACATTGGTTGTAGCTGTGACCTTTAACTTTTCAACTTTAGCTATTTTGCCAACTAGCTTTTCTATTTCATTAGAAAAATTTTCAACTCCAACCCCCTTAGGTTCCCACTTCTTACCTTTTACATTTTTGAACCTTGTTGAATGATCATCCTTTGATCTATTTCCACTAAATTCCTTGGAGCTGTTGTTCTTCATAAACATTCCTGAAGCTTTCTCATTTGTATTCCTTGCAACCATATTTCTAGTTTACACTTGGGCTATCATTTCTGCAGTAATTCTATCCATTTCTTCCTTTGAAGGTCTTCTCAAATTTACTGTTTATGAGGAAGAAATCATGTTACATGTCTTTTCATCAATGTCATCACCATCAGAAAAAACCTCCTTGTGGAACAAGGCCCTATTGTGTCTTTTCAAACACACATCTAATTCTTCATCAATATTAGAATCATCTTCATATCCTAAATATGAATTTGCCATGTTGCATCCAATGTCATCATGATTTTCTTCTTGATCTAACTCCTCATTGTTACCATCTTGATATGCTAACATGGATTGTGCAACCACACAATGCTTTGCAAAATGAGGGTATTGACATGCTATACACCATGGTGTATCCTCTATGACATTTATAGAGGATCTTTGTAAAGGATCAGGGACAACTTTATCATTACTTCCTCTTGCAGCAGGGACAACAGGCTTTCCGTCCTTCCATTGGGTGTTGTAGGGATAATTCTACAATCTATTCTGCCTACTGAAATTGTTGTTGAATTGAAGCTTTTCATTGGTAGGAGCATTGTTAATTCTATTATCAGGTGCTTTTAAATCCTTCAATGCATTCAACACCTTATCCAATTTATCTTCCTCCTGTTTCTTGTTTCCAACATTTCTTTCATTATCTTGTTTATACTTCTTGTCTCCAAACAACTTTGGATCATCTCTTTTTCCACCCAATTTTCCTAATATTTTCATATTATTTTCAATGTTGACAGCAATCCTAAAAGAATCTCTAAGAGTTCTTGGTTCTTTGTCCCTTAACAAATATCCCATCTTTCCATCAAATGCATTGAAGTGTGTGGTCAGACAAACATTATCATCTAACCTCATAACTTGAAATAGCTTATGCATACCCTTCTGAAACCTCATATTGAATTCAGCTGTAGACTCATTCTAATTTTTCCTTATAGTGTTGAACTCATTCAACATGAAACTAGCATTAGGCCTATCACCATACTATTCTTTGAAACATCTCTCAAAAGAATCCCATGTATCAATACATCTGTCAGGGAGTCTCTTAAACCAATCTCTAGCATCTTCCACTAGAGATTGAACAAATAATTTCATGACTACATCCTCATGCTCTACCTCATAATCATTCAATACATCAACAAATAACCTAAGACGTTCTTCACAACTAATAGCATTATTACCAGAAAATTTAGGTATCTTATCTCTTATATCAGTTGGAAAAGCATTTGGATAGCCAGGAATTCCATCAAAACTAATTTTCCTATAGCCTTCTAATTGCATAGGTCTTCTTTGAAAAATTGAACTAGTGTTAACCATAGGATCAACATTTACATCTACATTCCCATCTACTTGTGCATTTGATTGTTGCCTAGGATCAACACCTATCTTAGCAGATGAAGAAGGAATTGAACTAGTAGTAGCATTACTAAGTGGAACAGTAGTAGTCATAGATGGCATACCTAGTTCAATATCATATGGGCCAAGAGCATTTATAGATGAATCCCTTAAGAACTGGATCTTTCTTCTTTTTTCTGCAATGGAAGCTTCCATTTCAGCCTCCTCTAATTCTCTTGCTAGGTCCTCATCTTCTTTTTTTCTTTCCATCTTTATATCCTTATTTGAATTGGGTGCTGGGACCCCTATTATTGTCAATGATTTATTTGTCTGATGTCCCACCATCTTTTGCTTTCCTTTTTCACCAATAGCAACAACAGGCCTAGTGATCTCATGCCCATCTTTATCTTTAGGGAGGGAAGCATAACTTTGAACTTGTCTAACCATAGGGGCCCTCTTTATCAAACCCATGATCTTGTAGCAAGCGCTCCTGCTCACTTCTCAAAGCATCAAGATCACCAAAGACATCATGCTACAAAGTCTTAGGAGCAGAAGAAAGCATCTTGTTTCTCTCCTTCAATTCACTAATCTTTATGAGAAGAGACTCTCTTTCTATCAGAGCATTCACTTTTTCAGCTTCTCTCTCCTTTTGTAACCTCTTATGTATGGCATCCTACTCTGCCAACTGTAACCTTAGTGCACTTAAATCATCTGGGTCTATCATAATATCATCAAAACTTGATGACACATCCATATCAGTGATATTTTGGTATGGGAAATGGACCTATCTCAATCTCATGGGTTGCCTTCTAAACATATCCTCATCAGGATCTAAATTTGGTTCAAAACCCTTTTCTCTGGCTTGTTCATCCTACCTTGCAGGTAATGAACCTTTGTCTTGAAATACTGCCTTTGGGGTATCATAAAATTTATCTTCAGAGTGACCACTATTTGATCTAGAACTCTTGTGTTGTGCATCTTCCTCATGAGAGGATGCAAGTGGTGCTCTATTTCTGGTATTTCTTTGTTCTCTCATGGGAGCACTAGTAGACTTGCCTTTTCTTCTAATCTAACTCTTCTTTTCCTGCCTAGGTAACTGTTCCAGAGTAACCTCTAGATTTTTCTTAACAAAAGACCTAGTACTCCTTCTATTGTCCATGATCTGCAATTTATAGCACTAGTTCTAACCTTTTTGAGTCACCACCCACCAAAGTGGGAAATCCTTAACTGAATACAACAGGAAAAACAAGAGTCCACTTAATAACTTTATCTCTAGACTCTCCCTAGTAGAGTCACCATTTTGTTGGTGTTCTTTTCTTTCTACTTGCAGGTTTACACTATGATTGACAACTTAATGTCACTGACTCTATCACCACTCCAAAGTCTACAAGGAAAAGGCCCAATTAACAAGGATCAAAGAGGTCCTCCTACACTTTGAGCCTATATGCTTAGGCGAGTGTACCTTTGATTCACTTCTTGAAAGGAATCACAAAATGTTATGCATTATACCCTTTACAAATTGTTTTGAAGATTTATCATTGAAATGTGTGGTGTGTTAGCACCTGTAAAATTTTTATGGCTGTATAGTTTTTCCCTTGTCCCTGCAAGTGTTTTCTCTCTCTGTCCCTAAAACCCTAGTTCAATTTCCAAATTTCTAGCCATTGGAAGAATAAAGCCCTAGTTTACCCTGGCCAAGTTCTATTTCTTCATTACTTTTTTCGGCCACTTAAGTTCCTAAAATGCATGTGCGCTTTACTTTTCCTAGTTGGTCGCTTAATCTCCAAATGGTTTTGGCATATTCCTTTCTTTTATGTGACTCTGAGAATCCCTTTGGTCGTGCAATCTCTTAGTGCTTAAGGAATTTTCCATCTCATTTAGCGACTTGTCGGATGGTCTTCTTTCCTTTTAGTTGTTAGGTCTCTTAATATTTGGTGGTTACATCTTTTTATTTGGTGAATGCCCGGCTACAGTGTTCACGTATTCTCTTAGTTCATGGTGGTTATATCTTCACATTCAGCGACTCTGCTAGCAGTTTATCTTTTCTTCAGTTGCTAAATCACATATGGTAGGCCCTCTTCGTAAAGATGGTATAGGTGGATATAGTGTCAAAAGAGGTTGACGTGTCAAATGACTATTGGTCAGGAATAGTGAGTTGGACATTCTGTCAGTGGGGCCTAGTTTTTAGTAGATTCATGATCTACGGTGGGCACATGATCTCATGGAATCTTAGTGGCCTATGAGATCTTGCGCTGGTCGTCTGATCTTCTAGCGTATTTGACTATGCGGTGGGTCCTTAAGGCTGCTAGGTCATGATGATTTGTTTGTTTCTGATTGGCCATGAGTTTAATGACATGGAGTGTTGTTAGTGGGACCTAGGTTGTCAGTGTGTCTTTGAGGGCTCTGACATCTGCAAGAGATCTACGGCTAGCGTAAAAGTTCATGGAATCTTCTGATCTCATGCGATCTTATGTTGGTTGTCTAATTTAAAAGGCTTATATTCAGTGGGTCCAGTGTGCTACGTGAGGCTGATGTGCTCAATTTTCATTGGTTGTTGACTGCTAGCGTGGCCAAGGACTTTTCAAAAGTCTTGTGACTATTATCAGATTAATGAGGACCACCCGATTTGCTGAGAAATAACTAGATTGACAGCCGCATTTTAAAATCTATCTGGTTAACCATTATAGTTCAAATTCAAATTTTTAGAGGGTTTTCTAGGCACAAAAGGACTGGTTTTTATTTCTTGACGACTAGATTTGGTAGGATGTGATCTCGCCGACTGTTGCAGAGTGGTCCAGGGGTTTTTGTACCATGAAGTGTTGCTCAAGGCATGTTACAGGTGGACAATCAGATCGATGAGTTTAATAAATTCATGATTCTCGGTACAAATCAGGAAATTTTTCATTTATGAGGATCATTCTGGGATCTGCTTTCTCTAGGCTGCTTGGTTTTCCCCCATTTGTAATAAATTCTTGATTGATCTTAGCTAGTTTGGTGAGTAAAACCCTAACCCTAATCATTTGTAGATTGTTGCATCCTATTTTGGGATCCCAAGATGATTAGTGGTATATATGGTTGAATTTTTTATTTTGCAAGGGTGGGTTGATGTATATTGAAAATCAATGTAAAGACTGAACAAGGAGAGCCTAGATTTTGGATCTTTTCCCTAACATTTTGTTATTCTGGTACTGTATTGATTTTGCAAATTTTAATGAGAATACACCTAGTTTCCAATCTCAAATTTATGTTTCTCTTCTTTTTTTAATCTTGGGATCATATATGTTAATGTCACAAAGTGAGTTAGCATATGGTAAACAAGGAGCATTGTGGAGTTATCTTTGAGTTCCTAACAAAGTTAGGATTAAAGTCTTTAAGGTGATTTTAGTGAGTTCATGGTTGGGTAATAATTTGATGATCAGGTTTGGGAGTGAGAGGGATAATAGGCAAAACACTTATCCTGAGTTCAGGAGTATTTGATTTAGGATTTTCAGTTGATTTATGTTACTTGGTGACTCTATGCCCTAGGTTAAGGCACTGATCCATTCTCTAGAAGTAGTTTATCATCATCCACCAACTGTTAGCACCTGTAAAAATTTTATGGCTGTATAGTTTTTCCCTAGTCCCTACAAGTGTTTTCTCTATCTCTAGCCCTTAAACCTTGGTTCGATTTTCAAATTTCTATCCATTCAAAGAACAAAGCCCTAGTTTACCCTAGTTGAGTTCTATTGCATCATTACTTTTTTGGGCCACTTAAGTTCCTAAAATGCATGTGTGCTTTACTTTTCCCAGTCAATCGCTTAATCTCCCAATGTTTTCAGCATATTCCTTTCTTTTATGTGACTCTGAGAATCCCTTTGGTCACGCAATCTCTTAGTGCTTAAGGAATTTTCCATCTCATTTAGCAACTTGTCAAGTAGTCTTCTTTCCTTTTAGTCACTAGATCTCTTAATATTTGGTGGTTACATCTTTTTATTCAGTGAATGCCCAGCTATAGTGTTCGCATATTCTTTTGGTTCCTGGTGGTTATATCTTCACATTCAGCGACTCTGCTAGTGGTTTATCTTTTCTTCAGTTGCTAAATCGCATATTGTAGGCCCTCTTCGTAAAGATGGTAGAGGTGGATCTAGTGTCAAAAGAGGCTGACGTGTCAAATGACTATTGGTCAGGAATAGTGAGTTGGACATTTTATCAGCGGGGCCTGGTTTTCAGTAGATTCATGATCTATGGTGGGCACATGATCTCATGGAATCTTAGTGGCCTATGAGATCTTGTGTCAATCATCCGATCTTCTAGTGTATTTGACTATGCAATGGGTCCTTAAGGCTGCCAAGTCACGCTGATTTGTTTTTTTCTGATTGGCCATGAGTTTAATGACATGGAGTGTTGTTAGTGGGACCTAGGTTGCTAGCGTGTCTTTTAGGGCTCTAACATCTGCACGAGATCTATGGTTGGTGTAAAAGTGCATGGAATCTTTTGAGCTCATGCGATCTTACACTGGCTATCTGATTTAAAAGGCTTATATTTAGTGGGTCCAGTGTGCTACACGATGCTGATGTGCTCGCTTTTCATTGGTTGTTGACTACTAGCATAGCTGAGGACTTTTCAAAGGTCTTGTGACTATTATGATATTAACGAGGACCGCCTGATCTGTCGGGAAATAACTAGATCAACAGTGGCATTTTAAAATCTATCTGGTTAATCGTTATAGTTCAAATTCAAATTTTTAGAGGGTTATCTAGTGACAAAAGGATTGGTTTTTATTGCTTGATGGCTGGATTTGGTAGGATGTGATCTCACTGACTATTGTAGAGTGGTCTAGGGGTTTGATAATTGCTTGCAAGGGTTTTTGTACCATGAAGTGTTGCTTGAGGCATGTTACAGGTGGACAATCAGATCGATGAGTTTAATAAATTCATGATACTCAGTACAAATCAGGAAATTTTTCATTTATGAGGATCATTCTGGGATCTGCTTTCTCTAAGCTACTTGGTTTTCCCCCATTTGTAATAAATTCTTGATTGATCTTAGTTGGTTTGGTGGGTAAAACCCTAACCCTAATCGTCTATAGCTTATTGCGTCCTATTTTGGGATCCCAAGATGATTAGTGGTATATATGGTTGAATTTTTTATTTCGCAAGGGTGGGTTGATGTATATTGAAAATCAATGTAAAGACTAAACAAGGAGAGCCTAGATTTTGGGTCTTTTTCCTAACATTTTGTTATTTTGGTAATGTATTGATTCTACAAATTTTAATGAGAATACACCTGGATTCCAATCTCAAATTTATGTTTGTCTTCTTGTTTTAATCTTGGGCTCATATATGTTAATGTCACAAAGTGAGTTAGCATATGGTAAACAAAGAGTATTGTGGAGTTATCTTTGAGTTCCTAACAAAGTTAGGATTAAAGTCTTTAAGGTGATTTTAGTGAGTTCATGGTTGGGTAAGAATTTGATGATTAGGTTTGGGAGTGAGAGGGATAATAGGCAAAGCACTTATCCTGAGTTCAAGAGTATTTGATTTAGGATTTTTAGTTGATTTATGTTATTTGGTGACTCTATGCCCTAGGTTAAGGCACTGATCCATTCTCTAGAAGCAGTTTATCATCATCCACCACACATTTCAATGATAAATCTTGAAAACAATTTGTAAAGGGTATAATGCATAACATTTTGTGATTCCTTTCAAGAAGTGAATCAAAGGTACACCCACCTGAGCATATAGGCTCAAAGTGTAGGAGGACCTCTTTGATCCTTGTTAATTGGCCCTTTTCCTTGCAGACTTTAGAGTGGTGATAGAGTAAGTGACATTAAGTTGTCAATCATAATGTAAACCTGCAAGTAGAAAGAAAAGAACACCAATAGAACTAAGCCTACATTTCCCTACCATAGTTAGTAAGTGCTATCAAATGGCACTCAAGGTAGAGGAGAAATGGAAAAGAAAATAGGAGTTTGGGAAAGGGAAGAGTATTGACAATGGGAAGAACTTTAAAGGCAAAGAAAACTCTTGGAACAAGGGACAAAATGGTGGCAACAGTAGGAGAACCCCTGACCAAGGAGATAAAGAAAATAGTGACTCAAACTTCAGAGGAAAATATAGAGGAAGAAGGACCTTCAATAGAGGAAGAAAAAACCATGGAAGAGGTAATGGACCATTGAAATGTTTCTATTGCAATCAGATGGGACATCATGCAGGAAGGTGCCTTGAGAAGAGGAATAACAACAATCAAGGTGAGAGGAGAGCACAACTCATCCAAGAAGATAAACAAGAAGACAATGCTAACACTAGATAATTGGAACCAGAGGAAGGATTATGTCTGATGATGAGGTAGGTCTTCCTTCAAGTGCCACAAAACCAAGAGCCTCCACAAAGGAAGAACCTCTTCAGGAAAAAGATCAAATGTCATGGAAAGGTATGTAATCTACTTATAGATTCTGGTTCAATTGAAAATTTAGTATCTTGTGAAATGGTTCAAAAGTTAAACCTCCCTAAGAAGCCACAACCTTTCCCCTATCACATCTCATGACTAACAAAAGGCCAACAAACTCTAGTAACAGAACAAGCATGGATAGAGTTCTCAATAGAAGACTTTAAGGACAAAGTTCTTTGTGATGTGATTGAGATGGACACCTCACACATCCTTCTAGGCATGCCTTGGAAATTTGATGTAGATGCCATACACCATTGTAGGAAGAACACCTACTCCATCACCAAGGATGGAAAAACTTTTACCATGAAGCCCCTGCCTGATAGCAAGTCTAAAAAAAGAACCTACTATCATCATCATGGGAGAGAAAGAAATGTTAAAAACATTGAAGGAACCTAATACTGAAGCCTTTGTCCTAATCTCCAAACCCAAAGACAACATGAAGTCTGATAAAAAAGATCCTATACCAAAAGAAGCTATGAAACTACTAGAAAAGTACAAAGATGTCATTGCTAGTGACCTACCCACAAGCCTCCCTCCCTTAAGAGATATCAGTCACCGAATTGACTTGATACCTGGTTCCTCTCTGCCTAATAAGGCCCCATATAAAATGACACCATTGCAGCATGCAGAGATTGCAAAGCAAGTTGGAGAGCTATTGGAAAGAGGACTTATTCAAAAGAGTGTCAGTCCATGTGGAGTACCATTAGTTCTAGCCCCTAAAAAGGATGGAAAATGTAGATTATGTACTGACAGAAAAGCCATCAACAAGATCACCATAAGGTATGGATTCCCCATGCCAAGGATTGAAGATCTGTTGGATCAAGTAGGAGGTGCTTGCTACTTCACCAAGATAGATTTAAAGTATGGTTATCATCAAATCAGGATCAAACTAGGAGATGAATGGAAAACAACATTCAAGACTACTGAATGTTTGTTTGAATGGTTAGTAATGCCTTTTGGCTTAAGCAATGCCCCTAGCACTTTTATGAGGCTTATGAATGAGATATTCATTGGTTTTATTGGAAAATTTGTTGTTGTTTACCTTGATGACATACTAATATTCAGTCATGGCAAGGAAGACCATCTTGATCATGTGGAATAGGTATTAAGAAGACTTCATCAACACAAGTTGGTAATCAACTTGGAGAAGTGCATGTTTATGAGGAAGGAAATTATGTTCCTAGGATTTGTGATCTCACAAGGTACTCTCAAGATGGACCCTGAGAAGGTAGAAGCAATCATCAACTAGCCTCCTCCAAAGAACCAAGGTGATGTAAGAAGCTTCCATGGACTTGAAACTTTCTATAGAAAGTTCATAAAAAAATTTAGTCATGTATGTGCACCGATGCTTGAAACCATTAAAGGAGGAAAGAAGACTAAGTTTACTTGGACAAAAAAAGCAAATGATGCATTCCAATACTTGAAGAATAGGGTTTCCCAATATCCTACTTTGGTCCTTCCTGATTTCAACAAAATCTTCACTGTGGAGACAAATGCTAGCAATTTGGCTATAGGTGCAGTCCTAAGTCAGGAAGGTAAAGTAGTTGCCTTTTTCTCAGAGCCACTAAATGAGGCCAAAAGGAAATAATCTACATATGACGTAGAGCTTTATGCCATGGTCCAAGCCCTCAAGAAATGGAGGCAATATTTGATCCCAAAGGAATTTGTGGTATACACTGATAACCATGCATTAAGTTTCCTTAATTCACAAGAAAAACTCTCTATCAGACATCTGAAATGGGTAGAATAGTTGCAAGCCTACACCTTCAACATTAAGCATAAGAAGGGTGTAACAAACAAATTTGTTGATGCCCTTAGCAGGAGGGTTGGTCTGATTGAAGAATTACAACTACAAAGCATGGGAGTTGAGTCTCTCAAGCACCTATACCCTGATGACTCTGATTTTGCGGAGATATATCAAATTTGCATAAAGATGGTTGGAAGATACCATACTGACTTTTCTAAATATCTGATTCAAAATGGACTCCTATTCAAAGGAGCTCAACTATGTATACCAAAATTTTCAATGAGGACAAACATAATTAGGGAAAAGCACTGTGGTGGCCTAGGAGGTCACTTTGGCATTGATAAGACAACAGACATGCTAAGGAGAAGTTATTTTTGGCCTAAAATGAACAATGATGTTAATAAGTTCATAGAAACTTGCACAATATGTCAGCAAGCTAAAGGTGTGTCAACTAATCAAGGACTATATCAACCCTTACCAATCCCTTCTAGACCATGGGAGTCCATCTCAATGGATTTTGTAATGGGGTTGCCTAAAACAAAGCAAGGCTTTGACAGTGTTTTTGTAATAGTGGATAGATTTAGCAAAATGGTCCATTTTGTACCATGTAAAATAAAAAATGATGCTTCCCACATTGCACATCTTTTCTTCAAAGAGGTAGTTAGGATCCATGGTCTGCCTCAGTCAATTGTATCTGACAGGGATGTAAAGTTCCAAGGCCATTTTTGGAGGACACTCTTCAAGAAATTGGGAACAAATCTTACCTATAGCTCTGCTTATCACCCACAAATAGATGGGTAGACTGAGGTAGTAAATAGATCCCTAGGCAATCTTGTAAGATGCTTAACCAAACAATATGATAAGAGTTGGGATACACTCCTACCCTAGGCAGAGTTTGCATTTAATGATTATGTGAACAGGTCAACCAACAAAACACCATTCCAAGCAGTATATGGTCTTCATCCCAAAGGACCATTAGACCTGATAGAACTACCATCTGACTTCAAGGTCAATGCTCAAGGTCAAGAACTGCCAAAACTCATCACAAAGGTGCAGCATGAGGTCAAAGAAGCACTGCAAAGATCCAGTTTGAAGTACAAGAAACATGCTGATAAGAGAAGAAGGGAGATCCACTTCAAAGTGGGAGACAAGGTTCGGGCATTTTTGAGGAAAGAGAGACTACCTAAGGGTAGATACTCTAAACTTCATATGAAGAAAGTTGGACCCTGTAGTATAATCAACAAAGTGGGTGAGAATGCTTATGAGATTTATCTTCCCCCAACCTTGCAAATCTCTCCAATATTCAATGTTGCAGACCTCACCCCCTACAAAGCTACAACAGGTTCAACAAGTGAACAAGGTGAGGAAACAAACATCAATGATGAAGACTATGTCACAAATCTCCCTCAAGGAAAACCAGTAGATTTGGAAGACATATTGGACACCAAGTTGCTAAAGCAGACTAGAACCAAGAAGTATATGCAGTATTTAGTCAAATGGAAAGGGCTTCCCAACCTAGATGCAACTTGGTTGACTGAAGACCAGATGAAACAACATAGGACTTCGGTGGAACAGTTAACCTTAAGTAGGAACTTGAGTTTTAAAAATCAAGGGGAGTATGGTGTAGGAGCACCCACTATAAACTTAACAAATAATGTTCATTAAAGTCCTAAGGACATCTAGTTAGGATAGATCTTCTATCTAGGCATATAGACCAAGTTGTAAGACCTAGTTCCAAGATTGGCATAACTATAAGCCCTTGGTCAACTATGGTCAAAGGTAGTCATAAGTCCTAGAAGCTTATGATTTTTTTATTTTCATGTTTTTAATTCTTTAGATCCATGTTGGATCAATAGATTAGGTCTAGACCAAGTCTGGTCTCCTACTATGCAAAAATTGCAAAAATATTGTAAAAGTTGCTTAACAACTTTGACAACTTTTTCCAAAAGTTGTAACCAAAGACCCCAATGGTCAAATGGTTTGAAATTCAGTTTTAACCTATGGGGGACACCTTCATAAGCCCTTTCAGGTGGGTGGAAGGTAAGATATGTAAGTTTGGCAATTCAAGTCAATAAAAATATCAACATTTCTCTGTAAATTCTGAGGAGAATTGAAGTGTATGGATGGGTATAGATAAGAGGGCATAAAATTGTGAAACCAAAAGTTGGATCCCTAAATCTAATTTCATTTGCAATTGGTCTCATGTTATAATCTTTCCTAGTTTGTAAGATATCTAGTTTTTAGTGAGACTACCTAGATTGAAGGCTTAAAACCAAGGTTTCCAATAGGGCTTGGTTGTTTGGATCGATTCCACCATGGGAAATTGATGCCCCTTGGTGGAATTCAACCTTTTTCAATGCATTTTCATATTTTGTAGGTTAGAAGCATGGATTTGCAGGGGAGTGGATTTTTCGTTAAGCCCTAGGTGTACATCTCTATGTGTGCACCAGTCTATTACTTAGAACAATCACCATAAATCTCGGTTGGGGATTCATCAAGGCTCCAAAATCTGGATTTTTAGTTCTTTTACATGTCCTCATGTGCTCCCACAATTGGTTTAGGCATTGGCTTGGGAGAAAGATCACCCATAGTCTAATTGGAGTCCTAATTAGGCCTAATAGCTCGGTCTAGATTAGATGTTTCAGTATCATTCATTGGAATTAAAATCTTGGTGTTTGGATATAATTTGTAAATCCCAAAAGGGTTTCAGAATCTCCAACCTAATTCATCTCTCATATGGAAGTATTTTGACTTGTGATCAAAATTCCTTCTAGGAAAGGCTACAAGCCTAGTCCTTGGTTTGTGAAGCAATTAGTATGTGTGGGTTGCTTGTAAGTGAAAGAACCATTAGAACTAAACAAATAAGACCTAAATAGGCCATAAAAATGATTGCAGGCTACTCCTGGTCTTGTGAGTCATTTTATGGGGTTTGGTTGTTTATTGGGTTAAGGAAACTCCTTAGTAACCCTTGGTCATTGGTGTCTAGAACTTTGTGAAACCTAGTGATTAGGTTCCCCTTGGATCTTGGGGTTGTGATAACCTCATTTATTGTTCATTCTACACTTTGGATAAGTGTAGGGAACTTGACCATTCATAGCTTGGTGTACTTGGTACCTAGTTCTTGCCAATTGCTCACTATTTCAGGCTTCCGACTCCCCACTTTGCATCACTTCCATAGTCAAATCTTTTTGCTTTAGATTCTGCAATTTCTTAAACAAGTGAAGTTCATAGTTTCCAAGTATGAACTTATCTTTCAACTTAGTCACCATCAACCTCCAATGATTGATCTTCATTTCACCTTCATCTTCTATATCCTTTTGCAATTATTTCCACCAAAGAGCACCATGTCCTTTCAACTTAGTCTATGCCAATCCTACTCTAAGAGGATCTTCAATTTCTTCAAGCTCAAAGAAATATTATAACTCACCAATCCAATCAATCAAATCCTTAGGTCTCAAAGTACCAAAGAAAGTAGAAACTTCCATTCGGCAACTAGTACTTAACTAAGCGATAAGTCTAGATGCAACTGACCAGTTCTATCTTCACCAGATTTATAGCTCCAATCATCTCCACTAGATCCAATAGGTTCAAAGTATTCAGAAGCTTCCTCATTGCCATCTTCAAGACCAAGATTCCTTTACATACCAACAATAGCCCTCATGATCTCAACAATCATGTCATTCTTCATCAATTCCATCTCAGATCTAAAATCTACTTTAACTTTCTTTGTAATCTTTGATTCTGCAGCATCACAGAGATATGAAATCACCGTAGGGTCCAATCTTCTCAGAGATCCTTCAAGATCTTCGACAACCCAAGGCAACAAATAACCAACCCAAGGTCCTGGTGCAAACTACCTCAACTTGGCGATTGGTTTACACACTCAAGAACTTCAAGCTCTAATACCACCTGATGTAGGGGAGGCTGGGATAATCCCAAGATGGATAGTCCAAGTCTACACCAACAACAAAAACAACACAATAGAACACAACAATATAATGCTCAAATAGAATTTCATTCAACATGCTCGATTGTAAGGTCTTTTAGGTTAGGGCCGAATATAATTAATTACAATAGTAATTCTATAATCTCCTCTAGATAGTCCATCTTTGTATCACATCATCAACTGGTGGAATAACTAAGGCGGATCTAAACTTAAGCTCCCAAGCCACCAAGAAATCTCCTCTCCAAGCATGCAAACCACTAGCTCTGCTATTACAATATCAGACAAACAATCTGATCTTCAAGATCTTGCAGGATCCAATTCTTGTCCTTGTCCAAATCCCTAGACTTACTTCCTTTGATTGACTCTTTGACTAACTCCTTAAACAACTACCCAAACCTTCCTTAAATACATTTCTTCAACTACAAGATGGTTGGAAGAAATAATTAACTCCTAAGCCAAGTCGGCTTCTAAAACAAATGAATATTAAATGCAACATTAGACAACTCTCAAATAGCCTTACAAACAATTAATTCTCCATGTTGATCTCTAGATCCACATAGGAGAATACACCAAGTCGGCCAACCAAATCTCCAAGAACTCCAGTTGGTAATCTAGTAAAACAACCAAGCAAGTTAGGCATTACTGAGCAAGCACGTCGACCGAGCACCACAAGCATTGTCGAGCGTAGGTTCTGTCGAGCATCGGAAGTTTACCCAGTTCCTTCAATGATTGAGCCCCTTCAATGATTGAGATTCTTGGTCAAAGTTGCAACCGAGTAACACAAAACCACTTTAAAACACCACTATGCAGGATTGTCAACTATCCTAGGATGCTCCTACATCAGTTTTTTATCTTTGATTTTCAACAATTGCAATCATAGCGTGTGATTTGTGGTTGTCCCATGGATCGTTTCCTATGACCGTGCTCCTTGTTGTTTCCTTTGCATGGATCTTTGATTCCTTTTTGGGTTAGACCTATTTGTTGTACACATTTTCTTCTCTTGGGGAATGTATTCTTTCTTGGTCGACCTTATAGGTGTTACCTATATGTAATAACTCAATGTATGATGTGAAGTAGTTATGTTAGATTGTTATCAGGCTCAAAAAACCTAGATCTGAGACTTGGACAGATCCCTAGTAGGATTTTAGATTCATTTTCTTTGTATGTGGCCAAAATTGGGAAGGCCTGACAACTCGACATGTATGTTGTTTGATCTCTGAATAATAGATTGGATCGTGTATTCTCTCTCTATTTGTGTGTTGTTTCTTCTTTGTGTACTCTTAACTGCAAGGCTAGCATCTCCTTTTGGGATCTCACCTGTCTTAACTGCATGTGTGTGTGTGTGTGTGTGTGTGTGTGTGTGCATGAATTGAAGAGTGTTTGAATGTGATTGATGAGAACTACATGACAAAGAAGAAGTGTGAAGATCAATTTGTAATGTGCATTCATGATCATGCATTTTAGTAAGATAGAGGTTTGAGATAACATATGTGTGTGATATGTTTGTCGCGATGTTGGTCACTTGACATAGTGGTTCAAAGAGGTTTCATGTTTAGGAGATTTGTTCACTTCAATTCATCTTACTAGAAGACAATGATTCATTTTGGTATCTTTTGCAAATATGTGTCTTTCCCTAAAGCAATGAGCTTCAACCTACAAGTCCTTTGTATCTTGCCTTAGGATCATGTGTCTGAACTTGCAAGTCACTTGTATCTTTCTCTAAAGATGTGCACCTTGGCCTGCATGTCAAATTAGTGATAGTGAGTTCATTGTCCATGAGCCTAAATAACAAGAGTAGTGAGCTACCTTAGCCTTGAGCCTAAAATAATATTGTATTTAGTGATTGATATAGTGAGTCTGTTTGCATTGTGGTATATCCCACATTTACTTTTCCATGCAAAAATTATGTGTTGTTTTGTATTAAATGTTTTGTTTTTGCTATTTACTTATGCACATATGATGAATCAAATAAACATCTACAAATGGCTACACTTTAATATATGTTGATTCACCTGCCCCCCCCCCCCCCCCCCCTCTCTCAACATTCATAAGTATTCAACAAGCTAGACATTTATTCATTACCATAATCTATTTTTGTTGGTTGACACTTCTATTGCCCTCATGTGTATGTAAATAGGATGTAAACACTAAAATTCATATCAAGACTTGCATTTCTTGTTGCATACAAAGACTACAAATAAAATACCCAAAACTCTTTAATCTTCTGTTTGAAAAATCAATCCCTAATTTTTTTTAGATGGAATAATTCTCTCTACTTTATTATAACTATATTTAAATAATAACTCAAAAAAAAATTATTATGGCTAATATTTTGGTTTTCTATTTTTATTCCATATATTTTGATCAATCATATATACTAACTATTCTTTTGTAAATTCCAATATTATTTATTTATTATAATAATTAATATATAATACATTTTAATATATCTTAGCAACTAAGGTGGGGGCATTTACCCTAAAAGACTATCGATCAAAACTTTAATGCATTGGGTGCACAACGCCGACACAACATTATAAAATCACTTGAGAAGAGAAGGGAGTTTCCCCATACATGAGACATGTACCTTAAGATCCACCCTAATAAAGCTTAACATTGGCCCCCCATTAACATCTTTTTAACTCAAAAATGGATGGAAACATTTGTCCTTATCTCTTTCAACCCGCAGTTTTCAATTGTATTATATATTGTTTTTAAAATAAATGGTGGCTGCATCCTTATTTCAACTAGTATATTAATATTGATACAACTATGAACGCTCGGAACGATAAAGTTTTATTTAAAAACTTTTAAACAACGTTTGGTAATTCGGTGCGGAAATAAACCTTATTTTTTAATATTATATGAGATTTTGTGTGTCATTAACAACTCGTTATTATGCTTATATGATAAACTACATATAAATAGTCACATACAATTGCATATGCCATAAATGATCTTTAAATGAATAATATGGTAGATAACTGATCGTTTAAATATAATGTTATAGCATATAATTATATTTTAATTTACGTAAATAAAGATAGTGGAATAGTACATTCAAAGAAAATATAAATAAAAAGTAAATAATGCAATCTAAAAATGTGATTGAGAGACACTTTTTCAAGGTCATAAATAACATTGTTCACATTCAACATTACAAAAATAGGTGTATGAGGACATGAGGCTATAGAGGTGGGTTAGTTTTTTTTGTCTTTTGTAAATCTATAATATGAAGTTGGAAGTTGGGTAGGGGAACTTTGTTTATTAAAGTCACGGATTCAGAAGATTAGAGATGTCTTGCTCTCTTTTTGAGGGAGGTGTTTGACACTTGTTAATGACTTTTTAGAGACTAGTAGATGTGTTTCAGTAGATGTGTCTCTAGAAAGTCATTAACAAGTGTCAAACACCTCCCTCAAAAGGAGAGCAAGACATCTCTAATCTTCTAAATCCTCGAGATCTCGAAAGAACTACATGAATCTCAAAAATGATAAAACAACATGGTTTCTTCTTATCATAGTGAAAGCATCTACATACAAAAAATATTTGTTGATCTATAGTTGTAAGAATTTCATAGATATTTAATAAAAAACATATTTGAGAAATATGATGCTACTCAAGAATATGTTAGTGTATTTCAATGTGAAAGTAAGAGTGAACTTTAATGACATAGAAGAGATTATGTTACTATGTATATTATGGAGGATATTTTTTTATTTAATATAATTAATGACTAACTTATGAAGGACATTTTTAAAAAAATTAAGAAACAACTTTCATATCTTGTACCTAGGTCCATGAGTAATCAAAATTTTAAACCAGGAGCTAAGAATCGTGTATTCCTAATGAATCATTATGAACCGTACACCTTTCCTACTAAATCAATGACTAAATGAAAAAACCAAATTTCAATGAATACATAAGAGGTCATACAATTATGTATCTTCTAAGGGTAATCATGTTGTGTGATAATACCTCTCATAAAATTTTGCCAATATATTTCATGCTATTGTGTATATTACAATTTATTTTTTTCATTTTTCCTTTTATGATGAATAAATAGGGATTTTTGCAAGGACCCACAATACTATAGTTGCAAACTCAAAGATAAACAAATATACAATGATTTAAATCACCATGAATGTAGTCAATGGTTACAAATTCAAAATCAATATCACATAATTAGCGTACAAACAAGAAATTGAAAAAATCCTAACATTTTAGGACAACATAAAGCCAATGAGCCCCAAATAATCTGAAGGCTAAACTTCTATTAAACCCACTTAAGTGTTGGAACTAGAGAAATTCCTAAATGTTCTTCCTCTATCACTAACCAATACAAAATCTAAAGATAAGTTAGAAAAAATAAAACCTTTCTATTTATCAATTCGAAAGATATTTTTTCCAAACAACGAAACAACTCCATTACCATTTTATTAAGGTGTTTAAATAATTAAACTTATTTAATAAGGACCTATGAATCCATTGTTGCGAGTATCTATCTAGACTTTAGATAGCATGTTTGATAATATTTATTAATAATTAAAAATTAAAATATAATAATTTTTTAATTTTCAATTAATCAATAAATATGATCAAATGTATATTCTAAAAGTCGCATTCATAGCCCTATTATGAACCCAACATACCCATCTATAATTACATAACCAAAATAAAATAATATTAAAAATCATTCTTCACAACAATTTTACATATAGCTGTCAAATTTAATCCCATACCAGCACTCCAATGTACTATTAAAAAAACTCTCTAGAACATAGCCTCCTTAATGAGCAAGCTAACCAAAAGGTCTTCTAAATAAAACTCTAGTCCTCATAAGAAGCAAACAAGTGGAAAAAAACACATGAAAATGATGAGAAAAAAGGGATCAGCCAAACAAAGCAGAAAGCAAAAACTAATATGAAAAAATAAAACCTAGAAGAAACCCCTAGTTAAGTTGAAAGAAGCTGGCCTCCTAGAAGGTTGGCCCAAGCAATATTTGATTATTGACCTCAAATTGAAGGCAACAATATAAAGTAAAGAAAGCAAGCTGTTGACTTGGGGGCTTGGGAAACAAAAGAGATGATCTCAGCGTCCTCTGTCAAATCTGGCGAATGGATGAGATGGGCTCATTATCTCCAAAAAGGAGGAAGCTTCATGCTACCCTCTCTTTCTCTTTCTGATCTCCATCCTCTATTGTATATTTTAGATATAAAACGTAAACTGGCATGCATTATTTAGCAGGCAAGAATCAGAAAGGGCCCTCCGAGAGCTGGAACCAGCGAAAGCGGCTGTAGACCCAAGAGGGCCCCCATTCTGCTCCAAAATTAATACCTTAACAAGGTGGCAAAATGATTTTCCCTCACAACTAATGCTCGGCCGTTTGATTGTAACGCATAACCCTATCCCACCACTCTCATCGCTACGAGTAATCACTGCATGATTGGTCTTGCTCTCTCTGGGCCCATTCCCTGTTCCCCCTTAATTTGACCTCTTTTCCCCCATGTGATCTACACTATACGACTGAGTATGTGCTTTTCTACTCTAATTTCTTCCTTTCTCCACTCTTCTACAACTACTACTGGCGGCGTAACAGGGCCATTGCTTGGTGAGCCCCCCTCCCCCCCCAACTCAGCCTTCCTTCAACGCACTTTCCTATATAGTTGCCTGTCGGTGACCCTATTCTAGAAAACCGTGGGATTTTAGATAAGGAATTAGGTTTTGTTTTTCATGTGGTCTAATTTATGACTTTAATTTGAGATAACTTGGGGCGAAATTATTGGTCAAAGGAAAAATTTATGTAATTAAGATAAATTTAGTCTATAGAATTGAACTTTCGACTTAAATATTTATGATTTTAATTTTGGATAAGTTGGTACAAGACTATTGGTAAAACAAGACAAATCTTATTAGTAGAGTTTGAATTTTAGACCTACATATCTAGGACTTCAATTTGGGTTAAGTTGGAGTGAGACTATAGGTGAGGACAAGCTCAAGCAATCAAGTCAAATCTAGTTGGTAGAGTTCAACCTTGGACTTACATATCCACGACATCAATTTTAGATAAGTTGGTGTGAGAATATTTGTGAAGACAAACTCAAACAATTGATTAAAACAACTATTGGTAAATACAAGCTCAAAAAATCCAAAAAAACACACCAAACAATAATTAAATAGATTGTACCCACATAAAAAGAACCCCAATCCTTAGTACAACCTTATCAATCCTTCCTTTAAGTAATAGATAAACTAAAAAATAAATTTTCTTAATAAATAAAAACAAATGATCTCATTGCTTGCTATGGAGACTATAGAGTCTATTGGGCATTAATGGAAGTTCAATTTTTATTCTACATTATTCCTTTTCCCAACGTTTATTGGGCATTTAAGTGAATTTACTTTTGTCCTATAGTGCACTCTTTATCTAAAGAAAAATTGATGATAGCTTTGATATGCTACACCTTATCTTTTTTCCATTAAAAGATCAATTCGAATTGATTTGGAAAGCTTGACATTTTCTATATAGAATTTAATATATTATGGAGTTTCCTCGTAAGAATTGTTAAATTGAAAGGTTTCAATATATTGAGTTTTTTTATATTGAATTGTAAATAAATATAATTTTTTTAATAATAATTACTTAGGTTTCATTTATTTAGTTTTCAAGGACTATTTTTCTTTTATATTTATTTAGTTTATTAATTTTATTATTCTATTAAAAGTAAATTGTCAATATAAAAAGAAGGAAATATTTACTTAGTATTTTTATTATGTAATGTTAAATTTTAAGTACAAGTTTTATCAATATGTGATAAGTAGATTGTCAATAGAAAATAAAGGTACTATTTGAATATTTAAAATATATTTTTGTTAAATAATGTTCAATTCATATATTTTGATTAGATCTATTTTACTATTTTTATTGATTTTACAATGATATAATTTCTAAACATATAAATATACCATCAAAATAAAATAGGAACTACTTTATAATATTCAAATCGATATAATACTTAGATTTAATTTATATTTTCATATCTATTATATTCAAATTCATTCACTACGTCATTAATAAGTCACTAATATAAAGTAAATAGTTGGACGTCTATTTCCTAGCTTTACTTTATATAAGTAGGTTTTATTATGAAAATTCTATATTCTAATTTCTTTTGGATGAAAATGTTAGATATCTATATTTTTACTACATTTGTATTGTTATTATTGTTCTATCTGCAATGATTTCATATATTTTAGGAATAAATAGTATCATTAAATAATTTTAAATGTAAATTTATCTTCATTTATTTAAAGTTATCATTTTTATTACTTCTAGAAAGATCTAGTATAAAGGCAAGCACTACTAATGCATACATTTCTTAAAATATAGTTTCAATGTATCAACATTCAATATAAATAATGAAACATAATTCTCAAAATTTATGTACAAATGTCTTATAATTTTTTGTGTAAGTTCAATTTGTCTCTACTATTTTGGGAATTCAAATTGCCTGCTATAGCTAAATCAAAAGATTTTCAATCTATATTAAAGTTAATTTAGAATAGTTTTGTAACCAAACACTTCAAATTTATTTCCACATATCTTACAAATTTTATATTTAAATTCTACAAAATTCTACATCAATTATAAGGGTTCTATTATTTTAGGCATCATTAAACACATGTAAATAAGTCAAGGAGTTATCTCTTAAAATTGTTCTGCAGATCTCTCATAATTCTTTTATTTTTTGCAAATATTTTATTCAGAGGATTACAATGCTCTTCTATAATCAACTGTATTGTTTAATAGGCATGAACATTTCAAGTATGTATTGAACGTATTCTATTAATTTTTGTCCACAACTCTAAGAATATGTCGTTAGATCTCTGACCCAGAAAATCATTGTTAGAATATTTTCTGAGAATCACCTGTATTTAATGTTGTTCTTGTCGCTTAAACCAAAGGATTAAGCAAATACTTAGAATAATCAACCAAATAAATCAGTATTGTCCCTTAATTCAGAGGATTAAGAAGACATTTAAAACAACGAACCCAATAAATCTGTACTAAAATACAGACCCGATCCGTTTGTAATCTTCTATCTTCTGGTACAGAATATAACTAGATCGCCCATTGTATAAATCTAGATGTACTTTTGTATTCTTATTCACCTACTGACATTATTTCGAGGAACTTAACAGATCTAATTAATTTCCTTGTAACAGAACTTCGTTTGAGAGCCCGAGAGTTGTAATAATTTTGAATTAGTTTTTGAGCTCTCAGGCTCACCAACTCCAAATCAACATGAATCCCTTTGAAGTCTTCGTAGAGTAGAGATTTTGAAGGATTATAATTACTGTTAGGGTTGTGGATATTAGTTTTGGGTTTCTACTTGTAGTTTGCTTCTGTCTTTCGTCTGTTCACCTTCGCAATCGAGAGCCCCACCTTTGTGGGGATAATTAAGTAAGAGGGTCCGAGTCCGAGACTACTTAGTACCCACCACTTTCACACATTTGTTCATTCAAATTCAATTCTGCATCTCTTCTTCTCTTTGGCTAATGCTCACGTACTGTCTGACAAAGTGACTGACTGCAGAACTTCAGTTTGGACAGGTATACGGACCATATTTAAAAGGAGAAAAATTGTCCAGTAGGCCTTGGATTGCTCAGATTTTGAGAAGTTACCATCTTTACTTTCTGTTTCCTTCCTTCCTTCCTTCCTGGTCCCAAGATATATGCATGCCATGCTCTTTTCTTTTGGTTTTTTTCTTCTGCTTTGAAGATTGTATGTTGCAACTTTTCTTCTTCCTTGCTAGCTCATTGATTTATTGCATCTTGACAAACAAAGAGATAAGAACCAAAGGAGTCACTTTCTGTAAATAGTTCAGGGGAATAAAGGGAGAAATGGAAACGCCTTTGCTAACTTAATGTTCATGTTTATGCTTTTGTGGCTCTGGATTAATTAAGCAAAGATTGCTTCTTATTCTCTAGTTTTAGATGTGGGGTTTTGTTAAGAATGCCCAATTTTATTTACTATCTAATGTTGTTGCTCTGTGTATTGATGATGGTTGGAAAGACTGATAGATTGGGAAAAGCCGTGAGGAGATATATAATTTATTGTCTTTCAGTGCTCATAATTGCCAAGGAAGGGTAATTCAGGGAGCAAGAATAATGGGCCGCCATTCCTGCTGCTACAAGCAGAAGCTTAGAAAGGGCTTGTGGTCTCCTGAGGAGGATGAGAAGCTCTTAAGGCATATTACAAAATATGGCCATGGATGCTGGAGTGCTGTGCCCAAGCAAGCTGGTATGAAGTTTAACATATCATTTTTCTTCGACATTTTGGATCAAACTCTATGATCCTTCATCAGAAAGCAAGAAAAGAAAAAGAGAATTGTGTAGTTAACTGTTATAACATATAAGCTTCTTCTGCTTAAGCTCTTATTTTCATATATATTTGGAAAGTTATAGCAGTCAAAACTTGCAGGCTTCTTAAGCTCTTCCTTTTCCTTTATATGGGAGTTTGGCAACATGCAAGATGTCTAAAATCACTCTCCTTTTCTTATTTTTTAACTTTGGCTGCTTAAGCTGTTTGAGCTGTTTAAGATGTTCAAGATTCCACTTTTCTTATATATAAGTTTGAGCTTGTTTGAAAAGTTTTTTTTTCATGGTTGGGCAGGTCTTCAGAGGTGTGGGAAAAGTTGCAGGCTCCGATGGATCAACTATTTAAGACCGGATCTGAAGAGAGGTTCATTCAGTCCACAGGAAGAAAATCTTATCATTGAACTCCATGCACTTCTTGGCAACAGGTAATCTCATTAATCTTATCAAATTTCTAAAGTCCATGCTATTGTCCTTTTCTGTTTCTGAATTCGATTGTGAACTCATATAAAAAACTGCGGGTTTATAGATCATGAGCAAAGGAAGAACTTGACATTTAGCAGTGTTTAAGTTATTGAATTGTGGAAGAAAGGATTACTGAGAGAGTTTTTATCCCACATACAGGTGGTCTCAAATAGCAACCCAGTTGCCTGGAAGGACTGACAATGAGATAAAGAACTTGTGGAATTCATGTATAAAGAAGAAGCTGAGGCAACGTGGTATTGATCCCATTACTCATAGGCCTCTGTCTGAGATCGCTGCTGCTGAAACTGCAGCAGCAGCGGGAGGAGATGATAGCAATAACAACAAGGCAGCAACTGCTTCTGTTTCTTTGGATGACAACAATAATAATTTGAAGCAAGCTGAGGATTTGAGGAATGAAGTCACTGATACAGCAGCCTTTTCTAATCCTATGGAACATGCCATGTTTGAATCTCATGAAGTCATGAGAAACCATCAGGATATAGATTCCAAGGACAGCAGTAACATGTCCTTGAGACAAGAATTTCTTCTGCAGAAATTCAGCAACGGTAATGACAGCCCTGTAACCTCACTTGCTGATCTCAATTTCATGCAGCTATCAACCCATGTTTTCAATAATCATCAAAAGCTCACATCTTTAAGCAATCCCAATCCAGTTTTATGCCTGCAACCCCCTCTCCAGAGCTCCTGTGAGGTCCCTATGGTCGAAAATGAGATTTCATGGTCAGCGTTGCATTGCAAGGATACTGCAGAGAATTTTCTAGGGAATGTTAATTCAGATTTTGCAGTTTCAAGTGAGTTTTCTGACAATAATTGCATGATGGGCAATCCATCGCTTTACAAGGCAGGGCCAGGGCTTTCTTCTTTGTTGTATTCTAACAGACTGGTGGGCAATCAGGATTTCATGGACAACTCTGGCCCTAATTACATGAAATACTGGGATAATCATAATGTGAGTGGAGCCAGCAGCAGCAGTATAAGTGGGAACAGCAGCAACAACATAGAGGTCAACAATGGAGGCTCATTCTATGATTCAACAGAACACATTTGGGGACTGGGTGAAGCAGCACAAGGAGATGGATCTGACATTACTTCAGAAACTGAACTCTTTCATGGTCCATTTTCAAGCAATTCACACAACACAATGTATGTTACTGAAACCAAGCCTTCTACTGGACATATGTACAGTGGAGACAACAATGCAGCTGATTGCTCAGTTTCATGGCAGCAACAGGTAACTGATCTGGCCTATGACAGGGCCTTTACCCTATTATCTCCTGATTTCCAGAACATTGTTGCAGCTCTGGATCAAATATAAGAGAGATTTAACTGTCAAACGTGAATGCTAATTATCAAGGATACTACTCAAATTTCTATTTTGTTTTGTTTCTCTGCCCTAACACTGATTACCCAGATTATAAGATCTTGGAAACCATGGTTTTTACCAGAATTGCAGGTTTTGGAGGGTGTAATAAATTTACAGCCATGGCCAGTGTTCAAGACATGGAATTTGGTTAGTTCTATGTATATAGGTCAGTTACCCAAAAAAAATCAACAAAGCTGTTTAATATCTGCAGCCCAAAGAAGTGTTGTGAAAGAAATTACAAAGGAGTTTTATGTTAGGATCTAAATGTCAGCCCAGCCCATCGTCTTACAGATCAATACTTGTTCACTGCTAGTTATAAATTTGTTTGAAACATTCATTCTTCTCAATTCTGTGTTATTCCAAGTGTGAGATCAATAAAAGCTGCAAAAGTTGCACTTTTTTTCCAAATTTTTGTTTCTGGATCAGTGGTTTCAAAATGATTTCATGTCAATAATTAAAGCCCACCAAAGATATTAGTTATGAATTTTCATTTATTTCTGGGATGGTTACAGATATGGACATGTCTGGTTTTTAAATTAGTTGATTATAAAAGGTTAAACATCTATATCACAAGTCTTGTTCCATTAATCTTTTATGCTATAAAAAAGCAATTATCACTATCATTTCTCAAATCTAACCATTTCTAAATAAAACCATTTTCCCAAAACAGCCCACTATACAATTAACATGCAAAAACAGCTGATTGTTTCCAATTAAATGCGTTGATGATGAATGGGTTTGCCACAAACGTTTGAAATTATTGGGTTTCATAACAAGAAGACAAATATCCCTCGTCAGATCTATTCTCTGCCGTCACCACAGTAGTAAAGTTTATCAACAATGGAGAATTCATTATAAGCCAAAGAAATGGGTGGCAGGATGAGTAAGGTAGTTAGTACATTAATAAAAATGCTTCACACTTTCAATTATTATCACATGTCATCTGTATAATGGACTAAGATATGCATCATTATGTACTTCTATTAAAAGAAAGTATTGCATATGATAGTACAATTTATATAATTCTCTCGTAGGGTCTTTTCTACATTCTTCTATATCACCTCAAGATAATTTTATTCCAAAAGTTACGAAGAATCTCACACCTACCTGTGATTGAATGCAGTAAAATAATGCCAATTACCGCTTTGCGTACTTGCACAATGAAGACCCACCGACGCTGACCAGTTTATGTGCATATCAATTCCATTTAAAAATACGAGGATGAATAATTGCACTTTGCACTTATGGTTGATTCCAACAATAATAAAAAAAAGCGAAACAATAATAATGAGAGGGAAGAACACCAATAAGTTTTCAAAGGGTAATTTGCAAGGCTATATGGTAGGATCTACATCGATGAGCATTAAAATGAGAACTTACAAGCTTATTGGCTAGTTCAATTAGAGGTTAGAACATCAATAAGTTTTGAAAAGAGAGTTTATTGTCTATTTAACTAGAGGTTAGAATATCAAAAAGTTTTTGAAAAGAGAATTTATAAGTTTATAGGGTACATTTAATATATCTTAAATGGTTCGTTTGTATGGCATAATTAAAATGGAAAAAGGTGTGTTGATTTGATTTCTAAAGATGAATTGAAGATGTTGTAATAAAAATATTTTTAAAAAAATTATAAGAAAAATTAATCTATTTTTTTTTAAAAAGTTAACAAAAAAGTATAGCTATTAATATGTATATTAAGAAATCTATAATATAGTAAGATAAATTATTATAATGTTAATTGTTTATTAGATTCTAATTTTACATGAAATTTGAAAAGCTATATGTTGAACTAGATTAACGTGTTATCGTAGATATATTTGTGATTGATAAGATTTGTGTTTAAAAAGTTAGTGTCCATGAGTCTACCAATTACAATTGTATCATGTCTCTAAATGTTTAATCTTCTAGGACTTTTTATTAGACACTAATATCAACACACAATGTATATCATGATTTCTATTTGAACTAAATTCAATTGGCATCTTATTGAATTTCATGTTGTCCCAAACTACAATATATATCCATACTTGTGTGCTAATGTGGTGAATCTATTTTTTGTGTGGATGGACCATCTAGTTTTCAATTCACGTCACTCTGTTAATATCCTTCCAACCTTCTTAAATCAATTGTTTCTTCTTGAGAAGCGATGAGCTACAAATTACATTCAATTAAAATGTGGGTGTCCAATTTTGTTTAACGACTCCCATGCTTCTATAAGATGGTATATATATTACCATTTCTCACAAACTGCAAATTGTTGCGTATCAATCTTATGATAATGCTCTTACATAAGATGAATGATTATGTATTACAAATAGTATTTATCTCTACTATTTAGACTTATTTTATAGTATAATTTATTAGATTTAATAAAGATAAAAACATAAAAAAAATTATGCCAAAATTTAGATGTAGATAAAATTTAAGAGTTAAAGGATTTATCTTCAACACATTTTCTTTTTATAATATATGATTTATACAACATCTTTTTCTGATAATAATTAGGTCTTATAGTTAATTATTATGCTCTATCACCCAACATAAATGGAAGCAACATAACGGCCTTTGAGAAAACAATTACTAAATTTAAAAAATATATTTTTTAAACTACTCAATGTTTTATCATATAAGTTTACGAATAAATAATAACATTGTAATTCACATTCAAGCTAAAATAATATTATAAAATTAAAATGAAAAATATAATTTTATATTAATTATAAAATAATATGAATGTATTGACTTCATAGACAATGTCCATTGATTCTTGTTTGTCTTTCTCATATGATTTATGCCTTCACAAGGCAATTGTGCTTGGAGGTTCTATACCTACACTATGTTTTTGATCTCACAAGTTTGAACATGGAAACAATAAAAGATCCTCATTAATGGTCTAAGTGATAAGTTCATTAGGAATGGATCTCCAGATAATTTTTCTCTTTGGACTTATGCCAAGTTAAAAACTTGAGCTTAACAACCAAAAAAGATATTTGTAATCTCTATAATTTTAAAATAACTAAAGAAAATTTCTATGTATTTATAGCTTGTAACTTTAGAGGGACTAATTAACCAAAAACAAAAATTATTCTTTAACAAAAATAGCTATGTAGTCTCATGTTATATTTTTTCCTTGGGTTCTCACTTATCACTCTTGTAATTGGGATTCATAAATGCTTATCTTTTATCACCCTTCACTCTATGGGTGAATCTTTAAGTAATTTGACTCTTCTTCTTAATATGATAAAAAAAAATGAAAGAAATGTCGTGTGTACCTATGTTTAAATAGATGAATAATTAGAAGTGTGGTCTAATGAGAATAACAATTTTATATTTTATTCATAAAATGAGTATTGGATATACGATTTTTTATGATTTTAGTAATTTCATATATTTTTAAATAATTTTAATTCTACATCTTAAATGAGACTAAAATCTTGTCGAAGTACATTCTAGACACCACTATCATTTCATCAATAGCTTGAATGTAGGTATATGAACTTGATCTTTTGGAGAACTTATGCTCTTGCATACTTGATATCTTTGAGAGCCCATAGCCATTATCATCTCCATTTCATAACTTTCATACTATAATTTGCATTGTATCATTCAATCATCTAATATGCATTCTCTCATTGGCTCTCATGTTCGTGCATACAAAACTAGGAGCATTCACATTTCATATACAAGATCTTGGAAGATAGGAGGACAATTGAGTCAAATATCTCTTCAATGCATGGTATACTAGTTTTCGTTTATTTCATATTTTGCCCTTCTTGGGTAAAAACCCTATGGGGCGATGTTGGTTTACTTTGTGTTTCTAAGGCTTATGGGTGGGCTTAGTGGGTATACATGTTACATTGTCCAATTTACACCATTATTGGACTCCTTAAAAGGTCAATTAGAAATTATTAAATATCTTCCTATTATT
Organism: Chamaecyparis obtusa; assembly: GCA_027943335.1. Classification (NCBI taxonomy): domain Eukaryota; kingdom Viridiplantae; phylum Streptophyta; class Pinopsida; order Cupressales; family Cupressaceae; genus Chamaecyparis; species Chamaecyparis obtusa. The sequence goes on along the minus strand of BSBK01004187.1, from coordinate 455,656 downwards.
AGAATCTTTTCATTATAGATGAGCTTTCTATTTGGTTGTTTGGTTAGATAGATTCTCTTTTCATTTTAAATTGATAATTTAATTCATATAGGACAATTATTTATTTTGTAATCAAGACCAAAAAAAAACTTATTTTTCATTCTTATTACATATTTTTTTACTTCTAAATGTTATCTTAAATTTTTAAATAAATTATTTTAAGTTTCTATGCTATTTTCCCTAAATAATTTAGTTTCCTAATATAAAATTCAAACCATACTATCAATTAAAAGTATTAATATACTTACTCTCAATATTTAATCTTGACAATATTCTTTCAATTTCAGTTTTAATAGGATTCTCCTTTATTCTTTGTAAAGAATGATTTTTTTTTAATTCAGTCATGGCTGACTTGTGAGTGTTCCCTTCATGAAAAGGAGGTTTTTCCTCTAATCAAGTAGAGTCACCTAATTCTTTTAATTACACTTTCCAAAGTATGTGGATTAAAAGCTTTGGATCTTCTCCTACTTCTGCCTTTCATTATTTCAATATGTTTTTCCCTTACGTTTCCGACCAATATGGGTTAAAAGTGACATTCTCACACCAACTTGCTTATGCAAGTTTGAAATTGCATAGCTAGACTTTAGTTTACATAATCATGTGACGAGCATTTTCTGAAAAATTAATATGATTGTCTTGAACAAGTGAGCATTTTTTATTCTTCAAACTTCTTTGGATACACTTCTTAATCATATAGTCTATGTATTCGTTATAAATGTTACATATTCCTCACAACTTTCCGGTAAAACTGCAGGAAATATGCAAGCTTAATACTGAGCTTTTACTTGGAAAGAAATAATGGAGTTCATTGTTTCCTTGTATGTTAAATGTGATTTTCATTGTATTTTTTATATTACTGTTTGTTTTAATGATTGTTTTTAAATGTTAATTTCTTTAGTTTGCTACGAATAAATTTATCTAGAAGTAGTAAGAAGGCTGTTTTACAATTTATAAAGGTTAATTTTCAAATTTAATTATATCTATTTTTTTATAATAATATTAATGTTAAAAAAAATATTTCAATCGAACATCTTAATCTATAATATATTAAATTATTTTTCAAATATTCTAGTGTATAATGATATTATTCTAATATAATAAAGATAAATTAATATTAATATCAAATTAATTTATATTTTAAGCATAGTATGTATATGAATGAGTTATGACGTTCTATTATGTAAAAGTAATTGAATAATCTAAATGAAAGATATTTTATTATAATTATATTTTCAAGGCTCGGGATAATTTTTTGTGAACATGACCACACTTTGGAAGAAGCCTTCAAGATTGTTCTATGCTCAGTTTCCTTTTCTCAATTATCCCTTTGTGATTAGTTTCTCTCTATTTCTTAACTTTGAGAAGTATTTTTCACCATAGTCAATGATATTAAAGCCCTTGCATGTCATGGATTTCCCAAAAAAAATTATAGAACACCATGGGATTGTTTTGTTTACGATTTGCATAAGAGCTATATTAGATCCCCTTAATATAATTTCCTAATATAGGTCATCACCAAATGTGATATTGAATTCATACTTAAATTCCAAGATATTGAAGAAATATGCACCTTAAAAACCATCACCTTACTATAACATAAAATCATCACCAACTCCATAATCATGAAGCTACATCATCTTCCTCCTCAAATTAGGCAACTTGAGTATACTAGCTATATTAAATATAGATGCATATTGAATAGCATCATTATAGTGTGGAAAGCCATGGATTGGGAAGAAATTTTCTAATTCTTATGATCATACTTAGTATCCCCTTATCTTGGGAATGCTACAAACCTTAGGATTTGGATCTCAATTCATGTGTATGTTTTTTGCAAATTTATTTTCTTCTTTTACTATCAATGATCATTGTCTATTTGATTTGAGCTCTTTTGATCTAATTTTCAATGATTTTATCTACATCCAACTTTGTATCTCCTTACTACCAAAGGGTCTATGTAGCCCTTGGTTCATTTTATTTCTTAAGCTTATCTTTAAGTGGCCACTTCATTGATGATTATTTTCACACTTTTGGAAGAGGAAAGTACCATAAAACATGCTCCAAGTTAGTGTTTGGATAGTTTTGAAGACATTTTATTTTTTCATTCAATGGAAAACAACTTGGAGCTTTCAATAGTCCTTCCTTCCAAATATATATTGGATTAATTATTTTTTATGGGAGTGGATTGATTATGGTTAAACTTTTAGGTTTGAGGAAATCCTCTTTGTCTTTCATGCATCTCTAGACTCTTTGGGTGATCTATTTTTATCATTATTTAAAAATGGTCTAATGGGTTATCAAACCTCTAGTTGTAGCTATAAAAATCTATATATTGTCTAAGGTTATTGTAACCTCTCATGTATACTACTCTTCTCATTAGGGTTCCTTAAATTCTTCTTATTCCAAATTATAGACATTTCTTCATGATTTTCTCTTGTATTCTCTACATAATATCCAATCATTGTACTAAGTGGCTTGGGAGTTTTGTTATCTTCTTGATGAATCAAGAAGATTGGGATTACTCTCCAATCAACACTAAGTATTTTCCATCTACAATATGTGGATCGTTTAAGATCTAGAGGGTAATTAAGATTATAAAATTGAGCTACAACATTGCATTTCATCTAGTCATCTAGTTGGGTAATCAATATGGAAAGGAATTGACCTTCATTCCATTCTTTATATATTTTTTGGGTTTCTGGCAAAACAAAATGGTACTGCCTACTTAGAATGGCTTATCATTCAAATATGGCAAATTGGTGAAGTGGATTATTTGAGAAGAATCTCCATTTATATGCTATTCATGTGGTAAACTAGGTCATGCTACTACTACTACCTTTTACAACAATAATAAATTCTAAACAATTTGTTTGGAGGAAAAGGAACAAATGTCCACTATTGTTGAGGAGAACCTTATAGCTATTGAGGAGGTGAAGATGAACATTCGTTAATAGATTAAAACCTATTTTAGACTATATAGAGATGGATACACTTTTTAAAGCTTAAGGTTGGATGAGGGATTTACTTGTAGTCTTATAAATTTTCCTTCTTCCAAAGAAAATGTTTGGGGGAGAAGGATCTTTGAAATATGGCTAAGTGAAAAGCATTGGAATAATTTTTTAAAGCATCTTGAATTTGAATTAGTAATTCGTAAGATTTTGTAATGTGTTGTCTTTTGTAGTGGCATTGCTCTTTCTCAGGTTGACTTTTGATGTCTTATTGTACTTTGTTCATATCTTTCTATCTGTAAAAAAGTTTAGACCTTTTCAAAATCCACACTTATTTTCATAAAAAATATAATGATTTCTATTTCTTAATTCCAAATAATTTATTCATTTATCATAACTAATTTTATATCTGGAATATATTAAATATTTTATTTTCTTTCACAATTTATAAACTATTAAATATATAATAAAAATTTTATAACTTAAATAAATAAATTATAATATTTATTCATCTTAATAAGCTTTCAGGACAATCTACTTTAAAAACATATAGGAATTAAAAATAAATTTACCTTTTCTTCTCTTAGAACACAAAAAAGTTTGGAAAACAAATTATGAATTGAACTTAGATATATTTTTAAATTGTGAGCACAAGTACATGCCTGAATTTCTCATGTTTTCAACTAAACTCCTCATGTTAAACATGTGGCTCCATTACCATTGATCTTTACCTGTTCCACGACCAATATTCAACCCATCTTATTTATATGCAAAAATCTGAAGCAGGTGAGAAAATATACATCTGAAAAACCATCAGAGGGCAACTGTTCTGCACCAATGACATATACCCCACAAGCTTCATATAAAAAGAAGCCACTCAGTTATTGCGATCCTCTCTTCATTGAAGGGTTACAAGGTCTAAATTATAAAATATAGGCAAATAATCATTGAGCTATTCTATTTGTTTAGCAGCATGAGGTGCACATTTCATATTCAGATTTAATTTTATGGTTTACCATTAGAATGATAAAAGAAGCACAACTCAATGTTTTTAAAATATAACTCTGCGTAGGGATTGACCACATTAAACAAATTCCAGGTTTGGGCAGACATGCATTATAATTCTTGCACCAGGAGGCAGTGATTTGCATCTGGTTAAAATCTTGCATCCTTGCCCAAATTGCCAAGTAAAGGCCCTCCTTTTCTTTGAAATGTTTGAACTTTCCCTTTTGTACTAGTAATTCACATTGAAGCCATTCTGACTCTTTGTCGGCCAGCTTTTAATGATTTTAAAGTAATCTGATAATCATAACCGTATTGTTTGTATTGATATCTATATATTTGTATTAAGTTTAAGTTAATGATATCAACATGTAAGTACAATTGCTTAGTGGGGAGTATATTATCCTTTAGCAAAATTTCTTCTCTCACCATGTAAACAACCAAACAACAGCTACTTTTATAAAATATATGTACATAATTTTTCTATTTTATTTTTTTCTGTGATTTAGATTGCTAGTAGTATAAGGCTTACAGAAGCTGTAATATTTTTGAACAAGCACACAACAATTAGCTTTACTAAAGTGGGAGTACATTTTTTATACTTGATTAAGACTTTATATGATATACAACTTTATTATTTACTGACAGAGGAAATTCGATTTTTGAATAATGAGTGATCATTTAACAATTAAAAATTATGATTAGTATATATGTATAGATGTAAATGTGGCTTTATGAAAAGGTTCTAAGATGAAATAGATAGACTAATGAAGTCTTACAAAGAAACCAAGAAGCAGCAATAAAGATAAGTTACACTAGAACATCAAAACTCAAACTAAATGTACCAAACAAATAGTTTAATTGAATCAAAATAAGAGAGAGTCAACCGAGAAACTAGTTAGAGGTGGTCTAAACCCAAATAACTCAAGATAGGTGTAAGAACTTTCCACGGCTATTTGACCCTTGCACTAATAACAAATCCCACCATATTCATTGTAACCATCGAGAAGCCAAAACAGTAGGTATAAGCACTTAAGTTGCATATGAAGAAAAGCATGAAAAATAATCAAAACCCGAGGTGTCATTTATGAACTTAAGGTATACGAGATTAGCTCTAACCACTATTGATACCCATTGTTTACTCTTGAGATTTCTTTTATTTACAATAGAACCTTTTATTCAAATTAAATCAGATCATTATCAACTCATTATTCAGCTTACATAGATTTTTGTTGGATTGAAGTTTGTTGATAATTGAAGATATTGATTTGGAAGTTCATTTTCACCTGCAAGTTTTGGTGTAAAGTCAAATCTATAGAGTTGTTGTACAAATTATTTATGTGTGAATCATCCTCACATAAACAATAGTACCTCATAGTACAACATAATAGTTGTTTAAATCTTTCTTTGTGAAAAGTAGAAGTCTAGAATTCATGTTGCAATAAGGATATTATTATTTCATAATGAGAAAACTTTACAATAAGTAGATTTTAAATAACACACTAATTATTTACATGAAAGACGAACCCGTCTCTCACATAAACAACCTATATATTATGATTGAAAGTGAAAATCTAATACGTGCTACAACAACAATTTTTATTATTTTTTTTCCACAAACTTTATATTTAATAACAAAACAATTGCTTATATGATAGTAAGTCCTACATAAACAACCTATATTATCTATAACATTCTTTTAAATTTTTCCCTCAAAAACATACTCAGCTGCTCATATTTAATTAGTGAAGCCAAAACCCACATGGCATTGTACCTCTTTACTGTAAGATAAAAGATCATACAACAGGAGCTAGCCGTAATGAGCAAGATGAGACTAAAACACTGACTTATTACAGAAATAAAAGAATATCATGGCTTGCTTTCCACGCACCTAAAGACTCAAGAGCACTATAATTCAGAAATACCCTTATCTTGATTGGCCAATAAATTAATCAAACCTATATTCTATTCATAATTTGGTAGTGCCAAAGATACTGCAGGATTACTCAGATTTCATTAGATATCAGATTAGGTGTCTTACAGAAGGGAAAAATTGTGTATTTGCATATGAAAAGTATAGAGAATAATATTCTTGATTGCCTTGGGATATGGCATTTTCCATTTATGGATAGTAGGCAGACATAGGGAAATCAACTCTTAACATTTTCAGATATCTGTAAAATCTCTGTCTATATTTAAATATGAGCAAAACGTGCTTCATTGACAGAAGCTCACGTTTTTTCCCTGTTAGACATAAGTACAAATGCCACTTGTTTTACAGTAAGAATCTTCAAATGTTTCTAATTTTTTAAAACACAAAATTGAAACAAGATTCTAAACAATCAATTAGACTTAATTTTTATTCATCTGTTTTACGCAAGTTGATTTTTTATACAAACACAGAATCCGTAAGTCATATATTTATATTTTTTACTCGGTCAATTAATATATTAAAAAAAACTCAATTTTGTTTAACAAGATTCTTGTAACTTGTAAGAATATTTTAATCGAAGTCTCACTTAATTTCTTTAAATTAATATTGATTTACTGACTTCATTTGTCTCGTAAACCGTAAACAATGTTTTACATGTAATTTTAGAAAAGAACAGCTGTCACGTAATCGGTGTCATAAAATAAATAAATGCATATTCATTATAAGAAATAGACATGAAATAGTTTAAAATTGCTTGTTCTACCAATCATTGTTGACTTATTTATTGATATTAAAAAAAGAATGAATTTAAAATTTAGCCTTTTTCGGGGTATGTTTATATTGTTGATATCAGGTCGTTAACGTAGTAATTATTAATTATTTGTATGTATTTATTAAAAAAAAAAATTAATATTAAAAAAATCATATACAAAGTGTGGAATATTAAGATGATTAGTATTATATACACAGAATAAATTTATGTCAATAAGGTGTTATGAAATTGGTTTAAGTTATGGTATAAAATAGTGTTATGCTTGGCTTAGACTATTGATAACATTATTAATCAATGGTATAATTAGATCTATTATTAAAATATCATGTCAATGTTGATTATATAGATATAAGGGGACTGATAATATTCTGGTGGCATATTTTCTTTTAAAGCACCAGTACAAATACTACCATGCTTGGCAAATATTAAGATTATTAGTATTTTCTAAACATAAAATACATCAACGTAATAAAGTGTTGTGTCAATGATATAAGTAATGCTATAAAATAGTGTTGTTTATTGCTTGACTATGGATGACATCATTAAGTCAATGTGACAATTAGATCTATTATTAGTGTGTCAAGTTAATGTTAGTTAAGTAGCGGGAACAAGTTGTGTAGGTTGAATAATGGACATATATAGAAAGAAGGGGGCCAATAATATTCTTGTGATATATTGTCTTTTATATCATGAGTAAAAATACAACCATGCTTGGGAAATGCTAAGATGATTAGTATTTTCTAAATAAAATACATCTATGCCAATAAGGTGTTATGTCAATGATTTAAGTCATAGCATTAAATAGTGTATGCTTGATTTGGACTATTGATGGCATCATTAAGTCAATATGACTATTAGATCTATTATTAGAGTACCATGTTAATGTTAATTAAGTTGCTGAAAGAAGTTGTGTAGGTTAAATCATTAACACATGTAGATAGAAGGGGAACAATATTATTCTTGTGATATATTGTCTTTTAAATTATGAGTACAAATACTACTATGCTTAAAAAATATTAAGATTATTAGTATTGTTTACATAAAATACATCTATGTCAATAAGGTTTTGTGTCAATGATTTCAATAATGATATAATATAGTGTTGTGCACTGCGTGAACTATTGATTACATCATTAAGTCAAGAGCATAAGAAAAAATGTTATTAGTGCACCATGATAATGTTATTTAAGTTGTGCGAACAAGCTATGCAAGTTAAATCATTAACACCTATAGAAAGAATGAGACCAATAATATTCCTATGATATATTGTCTTTTAAGTCATGACTAGAAATACTACCATGCTCAGTAATATCTTTTGGTTTAGTTAAAATATACCCATTCAATGGTTAAATAAGTAATGGTCATAGAAATAGTATGATATTAGATAATATTTATTTTATTTTATCAATTAAACATAGTTTGATGTTCAATGAAGTAATGACCATATTAGAACGTGGTGAAATGCAACTTGATACATTAGAATCATCTTTTCTTAGAAAACCTTAACAATCCTTTAATTAGCTCTTCCATGTATAATAATGGTAAATAATGAACTTATATTTGAATTAAAATAATAAAGTTGTGTGTTCAAACATGGTGTAAGTTAAGAATAGTCTATATCCCTATAGTAATTTAAGTAATTATTAAAAAATGTACCACATTAAAATAAGTTATTCCAATTAAATTTAAAATGTGATCATAAGCAAAATGGTTGAGATGGGGATAAGAGACATCCTCTAATAAAATAGTCAATTCATAAACATACAAGTAAATGATATATTAAATCTATGTTAAAAATACTTTTGTAAAATAAAATAAAATTTAGAAATGAAGTATAATCCTATGTCTTATTAATCAATTTATAATTTTTAAGAAACAAAAATAAATTTGGATTAAGTTTTATTTTAATTAATATTTTAAATAGGTATATATATTTGCCATTCAAAAATTCTATCTAAACCCATAATCCCCCATAGTTTTATAGAATTTTCGACAACACTTTACATTCTAAAATTTCTTTTAGTCTCATACATTAATTTTACTAGCTAAAATTTATTATTTCTAGTGTATTTTTGGAGGTCAAATAAATTCTTTCATCAACAAAATTTTGCATAGAAGTAGCATTCAATGTTAAATTTCAACAGAAATAAATTGGTAGATTTTAAAAGAACATTATTTGTATTCTACTTTTTTTAAACATTAGACAATTTAAATTATAATTCAACATAAATATGTTAAAATAAAAATAACCTTTGTTTAAGATATTAGAAAAATAATAAATATTTTTAAAAACTCAAAAATTTCATTCATCAATGTCTTTGCTTCTATAAAAAAATATAAATATTAATTTGTATATAAGAAATATAATTCAAAAATTTAGTACTTACCAATTAAAAATTTCATAAGAAAAACATTTAATAAAAAAATATTTAAAAATATAAATTATTAGAAATAATTATGTACATCCAAAAAATAATTAATATTTTTAATTTGTGTTTAAACTTATGTATGTTAAAAGAAATGGTATTTGATTTGTTATAATGATAAAGTATTATAATTGTTAAGAAAAGGTGATTTCAATGATCTCAAAATGAAAATAAAATAAAATGATGATATTAATTGTATTACATCTCTTAGGTTATTAATATAACTAATATACATGAATGCTACTTGATGCAATTAGCTTTATCTTATTAACAATCATAAAACTAAATTTATACTTTTTTATTAATCTAGAAATACTTTTTTTGGGTGTTGACTATTAAGTTTTAAATATCATAATAGTATAAGGTGTGAATTCATTTTCAATAATTTATTATGCATTCATGAGAACTTAAAGTGTGTGCAATTATTTTATGTAACAATTATTTAATCCATTTTAATTGAACAAAGGGCCCTTGGTGTGTTGATGAACTTTAACAATTCTTAAATAAGCCTACCACAAATCAATTATTCTTTAGCACAACACCCTTAATTAGACTCTAAGAGATAAGGCTAGGATCATGTCTCAAGTGACATTGTGAAGTGGAGACCCCTGAATTGCTCTCTTAATCAAAGAAATATTACCTTAGACTTGTATTCCGCTATCTAGTTATAGAATAATATAAATTTAACATAAGACATGGTCATTTTAATATTAAATAATTAAACTAAAATACACAATTATACCTTTAAATATAATACAAAATATTAACTAAGTATGCCATCAAATACAAACTTAATTATAATAATAACCAAAAGTATTGAAGAGGGACATTCAACCTTTTCTAGAGGGGAGCACAATGAAATGTGTAGTGTTGGACAATTAAATTTTAAATAACGTAATTGCATAAGGTGCTAACTCATTTTCATGAATTTTGTATACATTCATGAGAACTTAAAATGCATTCTATTATTTTATGAAAGGATTATTCAATCCATTTTAATTAAACAAAGGACCCTTTGTGTTTATGAAATTGAGCAATTCTTAAATAAGCTTACCAAAAATTAATTATTTTTTAGTGGAACACACTAAATGACCCTCTAAGAGATACACCTAGGATAATGTCTCAAGTGACATTGTGGAACAGAGAGCCCTAACAAGTTAAACACCCCTAATGACTTTATACGAGATAGGACTAGGATCATGCCTCAAGTGACATTGTGGAATAGAGGCCCCTTAAGAGTCAAATGCCCCTAATGACATTCTAAGAGATAAGGCTAAGATCATGCCTCAAGTGACGATATGGAATAGAGGCCCCTTAGGAGTAAAAAAAAACCTAATGACACTAAGAGATAAGGCTAAGATCATGCGTTAAATGACATGGAATAGAGGCACCTTAATCATTAAATCTTAATAAAAAATATTAACTTAAATGTGTATTCTTGTATTATGCTTGGCCTGCGTGTCTTATGTTTTGGATTAAGGAAAAAATAGGTTTTGAAGGGGCCTTGAAACCCTGTACAAAGAAAAAAAACTTAAGATAAAGCTTTACGAGTTCCCAATACACAACAAACTAGCCAGAACAAAGGCCAGTCCGCCCAAGAAATACGCAAAAAATCACTACCAAAGATTAAATATTGAAAAACAACATCTGAGAGATAAAACCAACATCAAGATAATCCCTTAGTCCCCTTCTTATGGGACCAAAGAGTTATATCCAAAGAAGGTGAGGATCTTTTGAAAGATTTACCTTTAACCTTAATCCATCCTTCTTTCAATTATGTTTCTAAAAACTATTTCTCTTAATTTCTTGGTGGTTTGATGATACTTGTTTAGACTTTGATTCTTTGGTCGAAAACTAATTGCGAGGTATAATTGACTCACCTTTTTTTTATTTTTTTATTGTTTATTAATATTAGAACACTTTCCCTCTGAATTAATAAAAACCTTAAACAATAATAAAATAATATCTAATTAAACTAAATTACACAATTCTATCTTTAAATATATTACATGATATTAAATAAGAATGACAACACATACAAAGTTAATTACAATAACTAAAAATATTGGAGAGGGACGTTGGACCTTTTTTAGAGGCGAGAAAAGCCGAGTTTGATTTCACCTACGTCGTCGGAGTCTCAGTCAGCATGACAAACACTACCGACAGTGCAGATACGAAGGTCGCCCTTCCCACGTGCATTTCATGGGCCCCACCACGCCCAAAATATATATTACTTTATTGAACTCTGAAACCAGCTAGCTAGGAAAGATCTATCACCGACACTTAGCTTGCAGTGGACTCCAATGTGACCACCCGCTTATTTTCTTCAGGCTTAGGTGACTAACGAGCGTAATTGATATTGACTTTACTGACTAAATTGCTTATTTGATATTGACTTTATTGACTAATATTCTTTACACGTGATTTATATTTTTAGTGCTGAGTCTCGCCGACCTCACTCCTTGCGTCAAATTACGTAGGTAAATACAAGTCAGCCAGAATCAGATTTTGCCTTGAATTTATAGGCCAAGGTTGTTTAGAACCAGCATTTTTTAGTATTTTATTTATTATTTATTATTTAACTATTATTGTACATGACATGTCTACCAAATTTTGAGTTTACACGCATTGGAATTTTACTTCAAAGTTTTAATATTACGTTTTGAATCATATTGTACGACCCATAATGTGATTTGAAATGTTATATTAAAAAAGTTTATTTATTAGAGTAATGGATTTATATAATGTATTTTGGAATGTCATGTTAAATGTTTTTAATATAGTATTCATTAAAATGGTTTTATGTGAAGATGTTATTGCTTTGATCTTACTTCTTGTTATAGTTAATTTAAGTGTAGATTTATGGAATAGATTTTGTATTTATTGTAAAACATATATAGTCAATTATATAATGTTTTAGAACTTTACATTATATGTTAGAAATTGAAATACATTTTATTTTCATTTGGATGTCACAATGTTAAATTAGTCTCTACTCCAAGAAATAAATGTGTGCCAACTGAGCTTTAGTTATTGCTGAAGTTCACTAGCTCATAAAGAGTCACCAAGAAACAAGTCTTGTTGAGTGTAAAGATTTGACACTCATAAAAAGGATGATGTTGGAATTGTGCCTAAGTGAATTTGAAATGACATACATCTCTTAAAAAACACCATTATAAATGAATGTAACTCACAAGGGCGACTAAATCATATTTAGCTAAAGGCGGTGTAATATCACTTAAAATTTCTCATCAATCATTACCTCTAATGGTAATGAAGCGATATTAGAAAATGATTCACATTCGTCTTTCCTTCAAAAGTTAGTTATACATCCCATTTCTCATCACTCTTTCAAACTATGTTATTTTTGTATGCATTATATTTTGACCTTAAAGATTTGAATATTGAGTAATTCAAAAATGATGTTTAGTCATTATATAAGGTGAACTTACTCTACAAAATGATGGAATAATTTTCTAATGATTATATGTATGGAAATGTAATATCATGTTCTATGATTTGGATATAATATGTTAATATGTTTCCATTTACTATGATATTAGACTAACTACAGTTTTGGGTTAATGAAGTGGGTGTAGGAAAAATATTTTCTCTCCAAGAAGCAGAAGAGAGTATCACTAGAAAGGAATAAGATCTAGAAAATGAGATCTAGTCATCAAGGGTTTAAGAAAGACACATGAACACACAATGTCATTATTTAACTTTTATGCTATTTTCTTAATCTAATTGAATTCATGTTTGTGTATTCTTTGAATTTTGTTAAATTATGTGATAAATGTGACTAGTTGTGAAAAATAATCTTGATTGTTTTTATTAATAAGTAGCAAAACAAGGGTGTTGTCCCTTACAAACTAGGCCCTAAGGTCAAACTTCTGCTAAAGGAAGTTGAAGAAAGATATAAATAATTGTCAAAGGAGTGCAAATAACCAATTTACAGTAAAATGTAGAAATAGAAAGACCCAAAACCCTTAAGGAAGCACAACACAAGTTGTGGTTACCCTAGTTAGGGCCTACGAGGGGCACTTCCAATTAGTCTTTCCTAATCTTGTATTAGGAATTCAAAAAGTTCCCTATCACTAGTTGTTGCAAATCTTTGATGTAAGAGTGTTAGCGTAGAGGTACATCTACACATGTACATGGGTACCTAACATGGCCTAGTAGCCGGGACCCATCTTGCATTATGAGCTTAAGTGCATTCCCCAAAGTTGCACTTAAAGGGGGTTGTTGGTGTAATCAAGTATTTACTAATTGTACACTTTACTTAAGTTTACTTAGGATAATGCATTTTCATATTAGTTTTTATTGTGACACCTAGGAGTTTACATTTCATTTTATCACATGGTTAGGAGAATTTTCACCTTAGTTGGTGATAGTTGTCACCTCATACCTCTTTGTGTGTGAGATCCACCTTTAGTTCTCTTATCACATTATCATCATCTCATTGTTGCACATGTTGCACATACTTTGATGTACAATGGAGGATGATCCACGTTTGGTGGACATGTGATTCCACCTAGTGTGGTTGATAGGTTACCATATCCTTATCATGTAGTCTTATCCAATTGCCTATATATTTAGGCACTCCTACATTGTATGTAATATATCAATTCATTTTATTTGATTATGTAATCATTGATCATATTATGTTTGTCTCTCTTGTGCTATCTATTGAGCTTCTAGATCTTGGTATTTTCATTCTTTACCTTAGGAAAATTACTACATGGTATCAGAGCGATATCAAAATTCTTACAGGATTTTACATAGTCCAACTTTACTTGTTTTTCTTGTAGCTATTCTCTCAAATAATAGTACTTGATTGATATATGATTTGTCTTTGAGTGCATCACTGGGTTCTTTGAAATGTTTAAAGCACTAGTATTATCATGATAGACTGTCATAGGACCATCTATTTCCTCTTATATCCTTTCAAGTAGTTGTTTAATCCAAAAAATGTTAGAACAATTGATTGCAACAACATATTCTGCATCAACAGTTAACTGTGAAATGCAACTTTTTTTTTTTTTATCCATGTCACTAATCTTTCTCCTAGAAATAAATCACCTCCACTTGTACTTTTCCTTTCATCCACATTACCTACCCAATGAGCATCAGTATAGACTTTCAAATCAAAATCTCCATTCTTTTTGTACGATAATCCATAGTCCTTGGTTCCTTTCACATATCTAAATATTATCTTCACAAAAATCATATGTGTCTCTTCAAGATTAGAAGAAAAAATTTCCACATTACCAACACCATGAGAAATATCTAGCCTACTATGAACAATATATTGTATCTTATCGATCATGGATTTGTACAGAGTTTCATTCACCTTGGTAGACTCATCTTCCTTTGATAATTTGCATCCAGCAATCATTAGTGTACCAATTGATCTTGAGTCTTCCATCCCAAAAGATTTTTAGGATCTCTTTGATGTATTTTGATTGTGTTATGTGTAATGTGGTAAAAATGTAGGGGGACTATCTTTTGTTAGAAATAGGGAATACTGAGAGGGGGGGGGTGAATCAGTATTCTACAAACTTTTACTTTTGCTCAATTATGGATATAATAGATTATCTTAACACATGCATAACATAAGAAGCTAAACAACATGCATAGCAATAAAACTAAAGAACTCATAACACATTATTTGTTCTCAAGGAAACCTTGGCCAAGGGAAAACCTCGGTGGGGATGGTACCCACAAAGATCCACTAATCAAAAGTATCCTGTTAAGGATGTTGACCTTGTTAGGAATCTGTTACATGCATATAGTGTCTCAGTCCTGATTAAGGGACTATAGGCCTTGTTAGAAGCCTCAACCCTCTTAGGAGTTGGCAATACAAAATGTGATTACTAGATGAGCCCACTGCCCAAACAAGTAATATACAATATTCACTAATTAAAAAAGTAGGTTAAGGTACATAACCTTATACTGCATGCATCAATATCTCTCTACTGCTCTTTCACTATCACTATTACATATACATCATATATCTCGCATCATATCACTTCTTGATGATATCCTTCTTACAATTTACAATTACATTTATACAAGTTATTAAGATTAATAACTTTCCAGCCGGCTATCATATTAAAAAATAACTTTATCCAAGGGTTAACATCTAGGATGTCATCCCTTTATATTGTTAAGTCATTATTTTGATAAACAAAATAATCCCTTAACTCTTTATCAATTCTGTCTTCATATTTTGTCTCGTCGGCTTGACATTGTCTTTAGTAAAACTGTCATAACTTCTTCCGTACATGCCGTACTCACTTGTGCTCTAAGGTGAGTCTTCAATAGTCACCATAGAGTCTATGTTCAAGTGTACAAGCACTGAACTTACTCCAATCAACATCAAAAACAAAAACTATCATCAGGTTCACTAGTAAAAACACATTGTCTCATACTTAGACAATTTTGCATTGCGCTCTGACATACTAGCTCTCTGACCTGTGCGATCTTCATGTAGATCATATGTTTCCATAATGACAACATCTATGTAACCAACTTAGCCAAATTGCCAACAATCTCCCCCTTTGTTATTGGTGGCAACATATGAGAAAATTGGCTAAGTCTACAACTTCAAAATCTCAAAATTATGGTCATAATAAAAAATATATATGTACTGTCCTTATGACTTTATTAATCCTTTCTATATACTATACTCCCCCTAAGAGTATGTATCCTTAACAATTTTCTGCTATATATCTCTCCCCCTTTGACAACAATGACAAAATAAAGGTAAGGTGGGTTACAAAACTGTATTCACAAAAAGTTATACTTTAATTCAATATTGCAAAGCCGATAGGCTTGCAACACAATCTACAAAATAAATCTTTATAGCCTCTAACTCTCTCTCCCATGATTTCTTAATAGAATCTTCCACACTGAGTAGTGCACATAATCCATAAGATGCTATCTCACATGCTTGGAGATTCTCAAAGCTAAACTTTTGAAAAGATATCTTAGCTGAAAGACATTCTTCCAATTGCCCTTCAATAATACTTAACTTCATAGAAGTGCGCTCTCTTAAAAGAGTGAATCTTTTCATTTTCCTATCCTTTTCATCTTGCAAAATTTTGACTTCATCATATATCTTATGAATTTTCTTCTCTATATGAAATACCTTCACATTGGGGCTTGAAAGAAAGTTTGTTTCATTCTGAATTTCTGCTTCCTTCATCTTCATCTTCTGATCTTGTTTTGCTGTCACAGTCTTTGATTTTGTACACTGAATGTACAAGGATTTACCTCTTTCTAAATTCTTCCTCAAGTCCTTTATACAGATATCAAGATTGTTGATATCATTCCTGATATTTTGGCTAATGTTCAAAAGTGTTTTGGCCTCATAGGCTGCTTGAGCTTTCAATTTTGCTATATCAGTTAAATTTGTGAACTCATTATCAAAAGTGTTCATCACTTTCTTTACTTTCTCCAGAGGGTCAGCTTCTACAATTAGTGTAGTTACAACGCCTTGTAACTTCTCAGTAAGCTCCTTCAAGCATCCTTCAAGACTTTTTACTTTCTTTTTCTTTCCAATGATCTTGTTCAAGGATGTGATCAATTCCATCTAATCAACATCATCTACTTCCTTTCCCAAATTCTCAATCATAGATCCGATCTAATTCTTCTTTCCAGTCTCAAGAGTAAGATCGATTTCTTCTTTAGTGGGAACAGGTACTTGTTTTTCTATCACTTTAGGTTCTACAACTGTGGTCTCTATTTTCTCTTCTCCTTTGGTAGTCTCCTGCTCTTCAAAAGATGAATTGTCAACAATGTTTTCCAGATTCTTGAATACATTATCATCAGTATCCAAGGTGATCTTAGTTCCTTCGACATTCATAGCTTCGTCCTCAATGTTTATGGCTGGTGGAGAGGGAATGTCCTCTTGTTTTGTTTCACTTGCTTGCTCTGCTGCAACTGATGGTTCTCTAACATTCTCTGACATAACCTTGATGATTGCTTGTTCTGTTTCTACATTAACTTCTTCATATTGTCCTCCCATAATTTGAATAGTTCTCCTTTTTGTCCTTAAATGGGTGCTTAGAGCCTTCATGATCTGCTTAAGGTGTTCATCATCTCTCACATCACAAAGTTTCCTCACAAGATTTTCTCTGATACATGTGTCTTCCTTTGATGCTCTCTTCTTCCTATTCACAAGTTTCTTGTATAAATCATCAGGTATCTTACCCTAAATTGTGTCAAACTTCTTATCAGATAAAATCATATGCTTTACCACTATATTTTCTAGATTTAATCTCTCTACATAATCATAGAGATCATAATACTTGTTCATCTTTGTAAAGTCTCCATCTTGAATGATTTGCTCATTAACCTTCTCAATTCTAGGTTTCCAAGTTTTCTTCTTAATAGAAGTGTCAACATCTTTGATTTCTGCAATTTTCCTTGTAACTGGTTGCACCAAAGTTTTCTTCCTCTTACCTAGTCCAGTAGCACTCTCTTTTACTCTTTTTCTAGGTGTGGAGGAGGTGGATCTAGTGGATATCCTTGCTTCTTCATCCTTCTCAATTCCTTCCACTTTCACCTTAACCTGTGTCTCTTCTTGCTATGCTACAATTGATGATAGAGGTGGAATAGACAAAACTTCTTTTTTGTCCAATATCTCTAATTGTTGATGCTGTTTGCTTGGCTACCAAGAATTCATGCTCAGTCATCCCTATATCTTTTAGAATTTTTTTGATAGTACTCTCAGCTCTTTTATTTGATTGTTTCTCTTCAAGTAAGGTCTTTGTGGAGTTGAAGTTCTCCTCAAAGGTTCCAAACCTATTATAGTGAGTGTCCAACTTGCACTTAAGTAACCTGCTCACATATCCTTCTGTCTCTACCTTAGATATCTCATAGCCAAGAGGGTCTATGAACTCTGTTCTAGGTTCTACTACTTCAATGTAAGTAAAGTTAGTATCAACCATGAAACATATCTCACTTTTATACTTCTCCATAAGAGACTGTGGGATCCTTGATGTACTTGTCACTAAATTTTGAAATGTCTTGATTACCAATATTGCACTTTCATTCACTTTATCAATAACATGCCTCCTATACACTAGGTTAATCCTTTCCATTGTAGTTTGGCCATCATTCCAGTCATTTCCAATGGTATAAGGAAATCTTCTCAATAGATGAAAAAATATATAAGTGATTAAGGATGAGAATATAAACTGTGTATACTTAGTCTTCTTAATCTTTTCCAAATTCTCAAACAGTTGAATTCTTAGAATCTCACACATATCAACTTGTACTTTGTCAACACACATTAGATAAGTTGCATGTATCATTCCAGCTTCCATGTCATCCTCTCTTGAGTTTGCAAAAAACTTAGTGGAACTAGGATCTTACATAAGTATCTGACATCATCTTGTTGAATCTTACTAATCACAATTCCGCTACCATTATAGGATGATTTTGTGTTGTCTATGACAATTTTCCTCATGTTCTTCTCATTTAAAGGAATGGCTCCAGTTTTAGATAGTCTAGTAACTTCATGAATCAAATCAGCTGTGATATCTATCACTCTATCTTCTAACCAAAACTTCCCATTATGAATTCTGCTTAGAATTATCTCAGTACATTCTTCATTATCAAATTCATAGTGCAATGCATACTTAATGATCTCATTATCTTGCAAATTTTCAAATCCTTCTTTCAATGACACGTCCTGATTGTCGATCTTTTGATATTCCTTGGTGAAATCACTATCACTGATAGTCTCTATTTTGCATCGAAGATAACTTCTAACATTTTCAAGATGTAAAACTTTGTCTGGTATAGATGATAAAGCTAACCTAGGATCATCTTCCAAGGGTTCTACTAGTTCCCTTTTCATCTTAGGTCTATTTTTATCTCTGACATTGTGAATCAAAGAAACATCCACGATTTCCTCTAAATCCTTAACTGATTTAAAGATATGCCAAGTAAAATACCTCGATTTCACAATTTTAGGGCTTGTGTAGATTCGACACAAACTTCTTCACCAAATCCTTGCAAAATGCTTCCAATCATTGCTCTTTGATCTCCTAAACACTTTAATTCTCTTTGATGATCAAATAATACAGATCATGACCTTTTATTAATTCAATCTCACTTAGATTCTACATCACATTCAATTCTTTTGCCGCTTCTTTCCAAAAAGCTGATTCTGCTAACCTGCAAAACTTAAAACTTCTTGTGATCTCACAAAACATAATATTTTTCTTTACGCTTTTAACCATAGCATTAGAACATCATATAATACCTTGCATTAATTGCACAAGATTCAATTTATCATATATCTACTTCTACACTAATCTAAACTCCCATTCTACTGCAATTTTCATAAATAAGTACTTTGAGATGGGTCAAGTAAAGATTCATTCTTACCTTTTAATACTTCACCTTCCTGATTACCTTCAATGTTGAATATGTCTCCTTGATCTGTGCTTTTGATAAACTTCACTTCATGTGAATTACTACATCATCCTTTTTGACTGTTACTTGCATCTTCATTTCCTTTTGCATAATTTCTAGGGTTAGGGTTAGGATGAAAAACTCTATTGTTCATTCTACAAAACCTTGTTGTATGTCCAATCTTGTTACA
Organism: Chamaecyparis obtusa; assembly: GCA_027943335.1. Lineage (NCBI taxonomy): Eukaryota > Viridiplantae > Streptophyta > Pinopsida > Cupressales > Cupressaceae > Chamaecyparis > Chamaecyparis obtusa. The sequence goes on along the minus strand of BSBK01004187.1, from coordinate 435,915 downwards.
TATCTAACAAACAATTCCATTGTTCCCATATCTTGGTCCAGGCTGATTGATTTGTGATCTAGAATTTCTAGAAATGTGTCCAACCTTGTTGCATCTATAACATATTACTCCATTTCTTCTATTCATATCTTCAGTAGGTTTCTTATCTGCATTGCTAGTATTCCTAAACATTCTACTACTATTATTATTCTCAATAAATTTAGGTTTCTTGCATTCAATAGCTCTATGTCCAAAACCATGACAATTATAACAATAACCATTAAGAGGTTTGAATTGTTTACCTATGCAATCTCTCTTCATATGACCAATAGTATTACAATAAAAACATCTACCTTTGAATTCTCTTTGCATACCTTTGGGTGATTCCTCTTGCTTAGGTGGTTCTTCTTCCATAGGTGTATCTTCAGATTTGTTAGTCTCATTAAACTTCTTCTCATCTATTCTTTCAGATATTTTCAGATCTGGTTCCTTGCTTTCTTCATTTGTTTTAAAAGTGTTGAATCCAAGACCAATCTTATCATAGAATGGTTTTTGATAAGATATTTGTTCATCAATATTTTCACTAGTTGAATATAGCCTTTCAAGTTGTTTGGATTGAGTCAGTTCACCTTTCACAATTGTATTGTATTTCTCAAGTTCAGCATACTGCAAATTAACTTTCTCAAGTTCAGATGTTACTTTACCAAGTTTAGATTTTAGTCCTTCATTTTCAGTCTTTAGACTTTCATTCTCAGATTTCAGATTTTCTTCATTCTTGCTATTTCCATATTTTAGACTTAGCTTCAGATATGCTATCTTCAGTTCATGCTTAAGGATCTCATTTTTTATTTCTAAATTTTCATCATAATCTTCAATAAAAACTTCAGATTCCTTTTCATATTTCAGATCTTCCAACTTTTTTTTCAGTTTCTCAATGAGGTTCTTTGCATCATCATATTTTCTTTTCAAAGTGTCTCTTTCATCAGTAAGCATATCAATCTATTCAAGAGCTTCTTCAAGATTCTTCTATAGTTGATCCATATCCATAGAGATCTTACTCAAGCTGCTAGGCTTTCCTTGAATGATTATTTTCTGAGTAACTAAGCTCTGATACCAATTGTTAGAAATTGGGAATATTGAGAGGGGGGGGGGGGGGTGAATCAGTATTCTACAAACTTTTACTTTTTCCCAATTATGGATATAACAGATTATCTTAACACATGCATAACATAAGAAGCTAAACAACATGCATAGCAATAAAACTAAAGAACTCATAACACATTATTTATTCTCAAGGAAACCCTGGCCAAGGGAAAACCCCGGTGGGGATGGTACCCACAAAGATCAACTAATCAAAACTATCTTGTTAAGGATGTTGACCCTGTTAGGAGTCTATTACATGCATATAGTGTCTCAGTTCTGATTAAGGGACCATAGGCCTTGTTAAAAGCCTCAACCCTATTAGGAGTTGGTAGTACAAAATATGATTACTAGATGAGCCCACTGCCCAAACAAGTAATATACAATATTCACTGATTACAAAAGTAGGTTAAGGTAAATAACCTTATACTACTTCCATCAATATCTCTTTACTACTCTTTCACTATCGCTATTACATATACATCATATATCTCGCATCATATCACTTCTTGATGATATCCTTCTTACAATTTACAATTACATTTATACAAGTTATTAAGATTAATAACTTTCCAGTCGACTATCATATTAAAAAATAACTTTATCCAAGGTTTAACATCTAGGATGTCATCCCTTTATATTGTTTAGTCATTATTTTGATAAACAAAATAATCCCTTAACTCTTTATCAATTATGTCTTCATATTCTGTCCTGTCGGCTTGACACTGTCTTTAGTAAAACTATCATAACTTCTTCCGTACATGCCATACTGACTTGTGCTCTGAGGTGAGTCTTCAATAGTCACCATAGAGTCTATGTTCAAGTGCACAAACACTGAACTTACTCCAATCAACATCGCAAACAAAAATTATCATCAAGTTAACTGGTAAAAACACACTATCTCATACTTAGACAATTTCACATTGTGGTCTAACATACTAGCTCTCTGACCTATGCAATCTTCATGTAGATCATATGTTTCCATAATGACAAAATCTATGTAACCAACTTAGCTAAATTGTCAACATCTTTACCCTTTACAAAATATTGTTATATCTATGTGAGGAGTAGGGGAAATATAAGATATATCCCTAATCCAAATTTCCAAGAAGAGAGATCATTAATCACAAATAAGTGATCAATGCATAGATGAATCAAACTATGGAGAATATGAAGAAAGGAGAAAATATTATACTTTTCTATAGAAACTATGTCCCTGAAATCTTAAATGAATAGAGGATAAATACTAACCTCAAAATAGGGAAAATCTAGAAAATGTTGATTTCTGGTGTCTGTGCATAGTTTCAGGTGTATAGGATAAAATATGGATGGGGTCCTTGAAAAATGGTTCGCACATAAAAGAGACCTCAAAGTCAATATTTTACACATACATTTGAATTATAAGGGAAATAAATCTAGAAATACTTGAAATCAGAAGAAATAAGATACATACCTCATGATGAAATTAATTTGGAAATACCTATTTTTTGGTGTTTGTGTACAGTTTTGGGGAATTCTACAACTTGTCCTAGATTGGAAATGCTGAGACGGAGAAAACCTAGAAAATTTTTGTCTTTCTAGAAGTAGGTAATCTTTGACCCCAATAAAAGGTCAAAGACTACCTCAAGATTTTGAAGGTCAACTTTGACTTTGTTCGTAGATCCCGGAAGTTTGGTGAAAAGGGTATCCAAATCTGCACTTTAATTTGTCATCACGCACCTATACCTGTAAGAAAAATGGATTTTTTGTTTGTTTGGGGGGTTTTCCTTAGTCAAACCCTCATTTGGAATCAACCTTAATAATGGAATTGAAATAGAGAATGCTAACAAGTAGTAGAAGTAGATCTAACAATGAAGCTATGATATTCAATAGATATGCAATTGTATTTGAAATGTAATCAAGTATGTTAATATGAAAGCTTGGAATCAACACTAACAAATGTAAATCTAAACCTCCATGATTGTATGCTTGGAATCCACCTTGAGGGAAAAATGAATAGATCTTGAAGATGAACAAAGGATCTTGAAGGAAGATCACACCACCATGATGACTAGACCGAGAGTTTTGAATGATAAATCTTGAATGCTTGAACCAAATCCCTTCAAAGGATTGAATTCTTGAATCCTAGATCTTCAATGGAGAACTTGAATGGAGAAGAGGATGATTTCTTGAATGCTTGAATGGAAGATTTGTTGAATGAATGCTTTCTTGATCACCAATGTCTCCTTGAGAGTGCTTGAGCCTAAAAATTTGATGTAGAGATCTTCCCACAAAACTTGATGGAGAAAATGAGAGAGGAAGGCCACATCAGGGAATTAAATTCCAATTAGGCCTCAAATCTTTAGGAATGGACCTAAATTAAATATAATTTAAGAGTTTACCATTTTGGAGACCAAAATAGCCGACCCAAAAGCGGGAAAACAATTCTTTCTAAAACCTGACATCCTGAGATTACGAGACCTTAAAACTTGAACCCAGGGTCAAGGATGAGGTCAAACCTGACCTAGGTTAGGGAAAAGGTCATCCTTGACACCTCAAGGTCAATGATGACCTTGAGGTCATAGATCTTAGGGTCTCAGTCAAAGTGAGAAATAGGAGGTCTCGGGGGTGCTCGGAGACCTAGAAATGATGTCAGAATAGGGTAGAGTGACAAGGAGAGGCAAAAAATCCTATGATGAACATGATGAAGGCTAGGATGACCTATTTGTAAGTCCTACCTAGAAAATAGAGCCATAGAAGAGAGAAATTAAGGAGAATCATCGCGATCATAACCCTAATTTCACCTAGAATGAAGGAATCAAGTGCAGAAAAGAAGTGGAAAAAGGGGAAAAAGATAGATCTAAGAAAAGATCAATTCAAGGCATTCAACATGACCCCAAACCACATACTTAGAGGGATAAATGCTCTTAACATGGAAGTGATTCCATTTTAAGATGATACATTAAGCCCCCACTTTAGCAAGAGTATGGACTCGATGCAAACTCTTGGTAAAGGAGAAGAAAGAGGAGATCCAATTAGATTCACAACAAGATAAAATAACACTTATCTAAGGACACAATCCCCTAGACTAAGGATTCTAAGTCAACATACATGCACGAGTGTGTGAAAAAGAGAAAACTAAAAGAACAGGGGTTAGTACTAAACAGCCCAAATCAATTAGCATAAGAAACCTCGCTAACAAATATTTCTCATACTAATATCATATTTGGAAAGCTATCATAAAAGAATAAATAATTACATAAGGAAGACAAGAGAAACACTATAAATAACATAGCTTCATGATCTAGTCCTACTAGCATGAAAGTGAAAAGAGAGAAAGGAGAAAGTGATTACCTCGCCCAGTAAGATGCCCACCTTACCGTGAATCACCTTGGAGAGAGAGTCCAATAGGTTCACCCATAAATTGTGCCTTGTAATTGTAATGCATCTTCTGACAGCTTCTAGAATACCCATAGATCCACCTTCTTGTATCACCATGAATATGAAATGCATGTCTCCTCAAGATTTAGCAACTTATGTGCGTTACCATCAAAAGATTTAGCATATTAGAAATGTGTGTCCCTTTAGGATTTAGCAACTTATGAGCATTACCTTTAGAGGATTTAGCATATTTGAAATTGGAAATGCATCTCTTCAGGATTTAGAAACTTATGTGCATTACCTTCTAATATTTAGCATGATGGAAAACAAAAGGTTAGAACAAAAATACATAATATAGAACAAGAGAGACCTTATATATGCCCCCTCCTTAATATGAAAAAAGATACTATTTTGACATGTTAAGGAAAGAAAAGAACAAGGATAAAGCCTTCTTCAACATCAAGACAATATCCACAGACAACACCCAGTCCAAGCCAAGAAGGTCACAGCTCCTATGAGGCCATACAAGGGATGGATGCAAAGAGATATCATGCAAGAAGTGAAAAAGTAACCCTTGTGAGGGATATCACACTATTCGGTTTCCAAGGTGAGAGATATATCAACCATGGAAACCCAATGTCAAATAATGAAATAGGTTGTGATCAAGGACAAAGATCCTCAATGCAAACCAAAATTTTCATGTTTGACTGGATATCACATAATAGATAAATACTACTTAACCAAGGAAAGAGGTGAATCCTGGAAAGACATAAAAGAAAAAGATGGCATCCTTTCCCCCCAAGAATAGGGACAAGGATGGAAGGTGACATATTATATCACTCGCAACACTATACAAGACAACGAGCCCCCAAGGATTAGGCTAACATTGTTTACATAATGTGGAGCTCCATAATATGAACATAAATATTATTTAGAGAAAACAGGATTGAAATACAACTCATTGTCATATGATATATAAATAACCTTACTATCAATGAGCTGCATAATCTTATAATGTAATGCTTGACATTCATTAGTAGAGTGATCATGAAATCTATGATATAAACAAAAATGAAGAGTCTTCAAGTGTGGACTATGTTTCTTTTTGTGTTCAGGTCTAGTAATCATCTTAGCATGAAGGAGTTTAGGAAAAAGAACTTCTTGGTCAAATTCCTTCATAGGTTCATCATGTTTTGAAGTGTTATTTGAGATATTGTTAACATTGATTCAATTATCTACAACTAAGGGGGCAGGGGGGGGGTGAATCAGTTATCTACAAGATTGAATTCTTTATCCAATTAAGTATACTTAAACATAAGCATAAACACAATGAAAGAACACTTGAACACAACACCAATATTTTGGTTATGGGGAAACCCAAATAGGTAAAAACCCTGATGGGACTTGATACCCACTAATATTTTGTACTAGTGTATAATAATCCTTGTTAGAAGATCCTTTACCCTGTTAGGAGTAGCTTTACAATATACTAAGTACAATAGACCTGGTCAAGGGTCGGACCCTGTTAGGATTCTTTTACAATTTTCCTTGTTAGGGGAGAGGATGCACTATCCAAGAGCTCACTGCTCAAATGAGTGAAGGCTACAACCTTCTGAATAATAGATACACACTATATCTGGATCTTGGTGAACTACGCTTTGACCTACTATCTGGATCAGTTCCAATGAATAGCACAAGTACTTTACTTGGTCACATAGACCTTCTTTTTATGGCTCAACACTTCGCACACTCTACTTTGCTCTTCTTAATCAACCATGAACCACACATTAGCAATCACAAATGATTGCCTATAAATATCTTTCCTCCAAATGATATAATCAAGTTGGCCTATTAGAACCACCTTTAAATCATATTAGAGAAACTATAATAAACTCCAACAAACATTCTATTGGCTCTACTATGCATGCAACCCATTCTGGGACCTATCTAATAAAATAAATGTAGACGCACGCTACACACTGTCAGCTCTACCAAAACAACTGGAACTTTCTCTGTAAGCTGAATTAACTTATGCGCTCTTAACCGAACATCAATAACACTTCTCCAAGCTTAACTGCAAGGGTGCATACCCTCAAGATAGGTACAACTTAAGAACCAATAAAATCTTTGTTGGTACTTATGAACAAACATAGGAAACTGCTACTGGCGAATAGCGATTGCATAACTTCACTTGTGTTCATCATCAGACTATGCGTCCATAACTAAAACATAACTAACATGCTTCCATAACTAAAACATCACTAATGTGTCTTCAACATATATCTAAGCGTGCAAGGCTCCATGATAAATGTACGGACAACCATACACAGAACATTGTCTATTACTTTGTCAGAACACTACTAACACCAGCTGCTATATAACTGTCTGTACTAACAGTTAACCTCTACACCCATGATATCATGTTGATATCATGTCCATGCTACATAAACTAAAGACTTGTTGCATAAGACTTCCATGCATGCTACTTTCCATATGTTGTCATCAATGACAAACATACAATTAGTACTGGCCTGCTAGCATATCTCCAACAATCTCCCCCTTTGGCATTGATGGCAACATGTAGAATGAAAAACCACCACCAACTCAAATGAACATTTCTTTTATAACATTCTCCATTTCCTCTTCAAAACTCCCCCAAAGATGAATCCTCCATTTGCTGCAATATTTTCTAATATTCTCCATTTCCTCAACTGTACTGCTGTCATAACTGAATGTTGTTCCCCCTTAGTATATTACTCCTCTTTTTACTTCTATTTTTCATGACTCTACATATACTCCCCCTTTGACATCAATGGAAAAGGGCACCATTCATTTTAAGCATTGGTACTACTCCTAAGGTAGAGTAGTCAACCTTCCACCAATCCCAGAGGACTGATGCCTTTCCTTCTTTCTTCTAAGTAGAAAAGGGGAAGGGAATGACTCCCAACTTCTCCCTGAGATACTCAAAAGTATCCTTAGGCAAGGGCTTTGTGAATATATCTGCCAACTATTCTTTAGTACTCACATAGTCCAACTTGACTTCTTTCTCTGCCACTTTCTCTCTTAGGAAGTGATATTTGATCTCAATGTGCTTTGTCTTTGCATGCATCATAGGGTTCTTTGACATATTGATAGTGCTAGTGTTATCAAAGTGAATAAAAATAGGATAATCAATCTAAATTCCAAAATCCTTTATCATCTATTTGGTCCAAACAATTGTAGAACAATTCAAGGCTATTGCAACATACTCTGCTTCTGCTGTTGACTGAGAAATACAATATTTTTTCTTTCTTGTCCAAGTGACAAGTCTATTACCAAGAGACACTGCTCCACCTAAAGTACTCTTTCTATCATCAACACATCCTACCCAATCTAAATCAGTGTACACATGAAGCTCAACATTTTCTAAATTAGGATACCATAGACCATAATCTATAGTGCCCTGCAAGTATCTAAATATTCTCTTTATTTCCATGAGGTGACTTTGTTTAGGCTCTGCTACAAATCTTCCAACTATGCCAACTACATTGGAAATATTAGGTCTAGTCTGAGTAACATATATGAGTTTACCAATCATAGACTTATACAATGCTATATCTACTACTGGTGAGTCATCTTGTTTTGTAAGCTTGCATCCAGTGATCAGAGGAGTTCCTACTAGCTTGCAATCATCCATCTTTAATTTCTTCAGTATCTCTTTCACATACTTTGATTGATTAATGAAACTTCCTTTTTCTATCTGCTACACATTTAGCCCCAAAAAGTACTTGATAGGACCAATCATACTCATCTCAAACTCATTCTACATTTCTTTGGCAAATTTAGCACTAAGTTTGTCATTACCTCCAAATATAATGTCATCAACAAATATAGCTGCAAGAAGTAAACCTTCAGATGTCTCTCTAATGAATAGATTACAATCTGCTACTCCTTTCTTAAATCCAATCTTTGTTAAGTATCCATCTAGTCTCTCATACCATGCTCTAGGGGCTTGCTTAAGTCCATAGAGGGCTTTCTTCAATCTACATACCATATCAGGTTTGTCTGATAAGGTGAATCCTTCTAGCTACTCAATGTATACTTCTTCTTTCAAGTCTCCATTCAAGAATGCTGACTTGACATCCATCTGATAAACTTTGAAGTTTTTGACTATAGCATAAAATAAAAACAACTTAATAGCTTCTAATCTACTCATAGGTGCAAATGTGACTGCATAATCAATGCCTTCTCTTTGCGCATATCCCTTACATACTAATCTTGCTTTATTTCTTACTACTATACCATCTTTATTCATCTTATTTCTGAATATCCACTTTGTTCCAATCACATTTTTATCACTAGGTCTTGGGACCAGTTCCCAAGTGTCATTCTTAACAATCTGATCAAGTTCTTCTTTCATAGCATCATGCCAATCTGAATTATTACATGCATCTTCAACACTTAAAGGTTCAATCTGAGATAGTAAACATACCAATTCATTGCTAGCTGAGTTCTTTGCTTGTGATCTTGTTAAGACTTTGCTGCTCTGATCTCTAATGATGTCTTGGAATGATTTCTTGATGTAAACTTTGAAACTTTAGGTGATGCTGATTCATTAGCCTTAGGAGTATTTTGTTCACTTGTCTTAGGGTCATTGAATAACACATCAATACTGTCAAACATTTCTTCAATAAGTGTCTCACTAGTAGAGGGTCTAGGTTCTTCTTCAATCATGGGTGAGTAATCATGATATCTTTCTTGAATCATAAAATTTTCATCAATCTTTACATGATCACTTTCAATGATCTATTTCAATCTTAAATTGAAACATCTATAAGCTTTACTTTTAGGAGAGTAACCAAGAAAAATACCTTCATCACTTCTTGCATCAAACTTGCCTACTGCTTCATCCCTCTTGATGTAGCACTTGCTTCCAAAGATTCTAAAGTATTTTACTGTGGGAACATTACCAAACCATAGCTCATAAGGTGTTTTTTTAGTGCCAAGCCTTAATTGAATTCTATTGATGGTATAGACTATTGTATTGACCACATCTCTCCAATAGGTATGTGCAACTTTTCCTTCTATCATAATGGTGTGTGCTGTATTAAGGATGATCCTATTCCTTCTTTTTGCAATTCCATTTTGCTAAGGGGTTCTAAGTGCACTTAACTATCTCTTTATGCCATGTTCTTTGTAGTATTCATAGAATCTGTCATGGGTGAATTATCCTCCTCTATCCGACTTCAAACATTTTATCTTTAGTCCAGATTCATTCTCAACCTTAGCTTTGAATATTTTGAACTTCTCAAAAGCTTCTAAATTATCTTTTAAGAATAAAACCCACATCATCCTAGTATAATCATCAACAAACAAAATGAAATACCTTTCACCATAGTATGATCTTGTTTGAGTTGGATCACATAGGTTTGTATGAATCAGATCCAACTTGTTATCTGCTGAATTCTACTTGCTCCTGAATGAATTTCTCACATGCTTCCCCATCACGCATTCCCTGCATATAGTATCAAGTGGTTTTGCTATGCTAGTTAGATCTCTTACTGCCTTTAAATTGCTTATCTTCACTATGTTATCAAAATTGATATGACATAGTCTTTTATGCCACAATCACCTGTCATCAACTTTAGCAACAAAACAACTTGCTTTTGAATTGAGTTGAAAAACATTACCTCTTGTCTTTGTGCCTGATGCAATCATAACACCATCTTTTTTGTTAATGATGCATTTGTCATCTTTGAACTCCAACTGATAGCCTTTTCCAAGCAACTATTTAACACTGAGAAGGTTATGTTTAAAACCATCAACATAAGGAACATCATCAGTACTATTCTTTCCATCAAAAGTGATGGCTCTTCTACCAACTATAGGTTTAGGAGTGTTGTCTCCAAATCTGACCATACCTCCATTGTATTTGTCCAAATGAAAAAACTTGCCTTTATCACCTGTCATGTGATGTGAACAACCACTATCTATAATCCAGTCTGTCCTTATGTTAGCTTGTGAAATCAATGCTAGTTCTTGATTTTCCTTCTTGTCTTCATGAATTGTCTTGTTATTCATTTTTTCTACAATAGCAATGAATCCAATTTCTTCTTCACCAGATTCTTCATTTGAAACTCCATCTCCAGAATAGTAGCATTCCTTAGAATACTTAGGCTTGTAATCCTTTTTGAACTTTCTAGCTCTAGTGGGACACTTAGATGCAAAGTGACCAATCTTATTACATGAAAAGCACTTAAATGGTAATTGACATTCATATTTTCCTTTTCCTTTTCCTTTCTTTTCTCTTTTGGCAATCATAGTAATAAAATCATCTAGAGTTCTCTCTTCATCATCATCATCAAAATTACCAAAAGTGTTTGTAGATTTCTTACCATGAACTGTTGCTTTGAAAGCTGTTTCACTCTTTGGTTCTGTCTTCGATCTTGAAATCTCAAATGCTGAGATATTGCTGATCAAGGTCTCTCTCTTAAAATTTGATGTAAGCTACATGGTCTCATCAAGGACAGTGATCTTGCTTTCATATTCTAGAGTAAGAGTAGTCATCAACTTATCTGTAATGTCCTCCTCTGATATTTCTCCACCATTGTTCCTAATTCCAGCAACTGCTTCATTTATCCTCTGATTTTAAGCTCTGATATTTTCCTTAGGAAGAATCTCTAATACATTTTATCTTTTCTTCCATGTCTTTCTACGTGCACCCTTTACTTGTTTGTCTCCTTCAAATGTGTCTTCTAGGTGCTTCCATATTTTGTGGGATGTATCTACCTTTTTTACTTCTGAAAATTCACCATTAGATAGAGCGCTGATAAGGGCTTCTTTAGCAATAGCATTATGATGAAACAATTCCTTTTGTATGTCAGTAGCATCATCTTTTGCAAGGTCTTCTAAGGTAGGAATCTTGTCTGCTTTGATGGTTACATTAAAAACTTTAAAAGCAATGCATTGTAATGAGTTACCATCTTGTTCTTCCAATGAAGATAATTCTCTCCATCGAAATTAGGACTTTCTTTCCTAAAGTACGCCATCTGATCAACCTCAAGCTGTTAAACTTTCTCTCCGAGGCACTTGGCTCTGATACCAATTGTTACGAATAGTCCCAAGAGATAATTGAGAGGGGGGGGGGGGGGGGGGGGTGAATCAATTACCTACAAGATTCAATTCTTTATCCAATTAAGTATACTTAAACATAAACATAAACACAATGAAAGAACACTTGAACACAACACCAATATTTTGGTTATGGGGAACTCAAATAGGTAAAAACCCTAGTGGGACTTGATATGCACTAATATTTTGTACTAGTGTATAATGATCATTGTTAGAAGATTCTTTACCCTATTAGGAGTAGCTTTCCAATATATTAAGTATAGTAGCCCTGGTCAAGGGTTGGACCAAGTTAGGAGTCTTTTACAATTGTCCCTAATAGAGGAGAGGACACACTATTTGAGAGCTCACTACTCAAATGGGCGAAGGCTACAACCTTCTGAATAATAGATACACACTATATCTAGATCTTGGTGAACTGCGCTTTGACCTACTATTTGAATCATTTCCAATGAATAGCACAAGTAGTTTACTTGTTCACATAGACCTTTTTCTAATGGCTCAACACTTCGCACACTCTACTCTTCTCTTCTTAATCAACCATGAACCACACATCAAAAATCACAAATGACTGCCTATAAATATCTTTCCTCCAAATGATATAATCAAGTCAGCCTATTAAAACCACCTTGAAATCATATTAGAGAAACCATAATAAACTCCAACAAACATTATGTTAGCTCTACTATGCACGCAACCCATTCTGGGACCTGTCTAATAAAAATAAATGTAGATGCACGCTACACACTATTGGCTCTACCAAAACAACTGGAACTTTCTCTGTAAGTTGAATTAACTTATGCGCTCTTAACTAAACATCAATACACATTCTCCAAGATTAACTCCAAGGGTGCATACCCTCAAGATAGGCACAACTCAAGAACCAATAAAATCTCTGTCGGCTCTTCTAAACAAACACAAGAAACTGCTACTGGCGAATAGCGACTGCATAACTTCACTTGCGTTCATCATCAGACTATGCGTCCATAAATGAAACATCACTAACATGTCTTCAAAATATATCTAAATGTGCAAGGCTCCATGATAACTCTATTGACAAGCATACACAAAACACTGTCTGTTACTCTGTCAGGAACACTGCTGACACCAACTGCTATATAACTATTTGTACTAATAGTTAACCTCTGTTCCCATGATATCATGCTGATATCATGTCCATGCTACATAAACTAAAGGATTTTTTCATAAGACTTCCATGCATGCTACTTTCCATATGTTGTCATCAATGACAAATATACAGTCAATACTAGCTTGTTGGCAAATCTCCAACAGTAAGGGCATTTGAATTCCCTGTTTATGCTTACCACATTCCTGACCATCAAATCCTTTTTTGAATAGGAAATGATAACCAGGACCATAACTAGAAGCCATATCAGAAGGATTCAATGGAACTTCAATAGTCACAATATCATCCTTAGTAGGTTTGATAGATTCATTGTGGGTAGAAACAGTGACAAAGTTACTACGAAGGGCTTTAGAAGTAAAAACTTGTTCAAATTATCTTTTTTGCTTGATAAAATCAAGATCATTAACCTTATACTCTCGAATAAAAGTAGGATTAAAATCCAAGGCTCCCTAATCATCATTAGGAAGAGCATTAGAGGAAGAAGGATTACTATTAGAAGTAGGAGTAGTGCAGATTTGAATATTCAAACAAGGATTAGGTGCATCATCCACATGAAGTGTATACATCTTGTTTTTATGTATAAACTTAACTTTATGGTGAAGGGTGGAAGGAATATAATGCATCTCATGCAACCAAGGTCTACCTAAAAGAAGATTATAATTGAGAGGTCCGGGCATAACATGAATAGGAGTATTTAGGATGACCAATCCTACTTTGATAGGTAAGGTAATGATTCCTAAAGTGTTCTTAGGAATGTTATCAAAGCCACGAATAGGAACATTGTCAAATTGAATAGTTGAAAGATCATCTTGAATCGCTTTGTGCATGTCCATTGTACAAACATTAAGCCTAGATCCATTATCAATCAAGGTCCTATGAATGATACTTTTATTGAAAGAAACAACAACCATAAGAGCATCATATTGATTTTGAACTTCTTTAGAAGGTAAATATTTTTGAGTAAATACAATGTCAGGAGGACCCGAGGTAGCATGCATGCATTGTAAGAAGTTATTGATGTTCTCTTGATTAGGAGGTGGAGTAGGAAGAGTTGCTAGAGCTTTTTGCAAGGCTTCATAGTAGGTAGGTGAAGTTTGAAGAAGCTCCCATAAATAAATCTTGGTAGGAGTATTTTGCAATTGGTCTATCAAACTATACTGCTTGCTAGGAAGATGAGGTGTAGGAGGAAGAATGGGTTGAGAAGGTGGAAAAGAAGTAGAAACTGGGTATGTGCAAGATCATGAGTGGCCAAAAAGTGGTGATGTGAAAAATATTCACTTTTCACTCGTCCAAAAGTGCATGAAAATGCTTGTTGACTTTTTCATAGGCCTGGGTGTTAGTGCACCTGGGAAAACCTGACACCAAAGCACAAGCCTTTTTAGGTACTTAAAACTTGTGGCATAAATCAAAACCCGCTATTTTCTTAGATTTCCAATTCAGTACAATGGACAAGCAGTATTAATCTCTTAGTGGAAGTTTCAAATTTAACTTACTCAGAAGAAACAGATGTAGTTTAACTTCCATTAAATAGAGAACTATTTTAGTGATGTTTAAAATATTTTTTTAGACTTATTTTGTTGTTTTGCCTTTAGATGGTGCTCTTTTTACGTCTATTGTAATAATTATGATGAAGTATCAAATTGTTGATGTTATAATAATGAGATTTGAATGGAAGACATGATGTGAAGAATCTGAATACTTTTAAGTATTGACATCTGCTTCAAAATTGATGTTTAAAAATAATATTTGAATGCTTTTATAGTATCAATATTTTGATTCAAAATAGTGATGTTTAGAAACAAAGCTTAATAAAAAACATTCAGATTTTGTAATAAAAACTCTACAAATATCATATACACGATATTTTTAGGTAGCTGATTGTGCCAACAACAAATTCAACTCCACAGTTGATCCAATAAGTGCTTTACACACCTAAAAATGCTTGTGCTTTAAACATAACCCTAAAATGAGGATTCTAACATTTGTGCTCTACTATGAAACCCTAAAGTTGATGCCACCGAAAGTGTGAAGAAGGTTTTGTCCTGCAGTTTCCATTTGTCAAGAGAGTTTTCGGTTGAACAAAGGACGATCATGGGATTGAAGATGATGAAAAAGGTTGAGTTTCATTCAAAATATTTTAAAGAGGTCATTAAGACAGGTAAATCTTCTAAATAGATAGGTAAATATTCTAGTTTCGAGTTCCCATTTCTAAACAGGTACAAAAATGTTGACATAAAATTATTCCGCTCTTTTCCATACCAAAATTTCATGGTCTTTGACAATCAAAAACCCTTAAAAAGATGCCTCAAAGCTAGTTCATGGGATTAAGTAGAGATTCAGTTATAAATTGGAGGATCAGAAAAAAACTTCTTTTGCTAAAGTAACAAGACTACTATAGAAGGGACCACAAGTTGACAAGTTGACAAAAAACAAAAAATGGGCCCCAAATCCTATACTTCTCTAGTCTATGGGGATAGGGAATATTTTGGTCAAATATGGCAAGTCAATAATAGGGTATTCGATTTAATCAAGTACCTGATATAATTGGGTACCTGATATTTCTAGGTACATGAAAAAAGGGCGGGAATGAAAAAATTGAACTTTTATATAAAAAGAGGTATATTATATATATATATATATATATATATATATATATATATATATATATATATATATATATATATATATATATATATATATATATATAAAATGTATATTATATATACTAATGTATATAATATATATAATAATGTATTATATACTGATGTATATAATGTATTATATATATAATGTATTCAAAAAAATACCTGCACAGTTGATTTGATGACAGACAGTTGTCAGCCCAAGTCCTCTTGAAAGTATCCAGCACAGGATTTTTCTACAGACACCTAATTTTGGCAGTCTGACTATACTGAATAAGTAGATGTCAATGGACTTCTCCTCAATTCAATACAATCAATTGATTTTTTAACTCTCGAAAAGAAATTTCACATAGATGTACAACCATGGTATGCTCATCATAGGGTTCCAATGTGTCCATAGGGGTTATGGGGACATCCTATGGGTCCTAACACGTGATAAGGCATACTAGGACACCTAGGAAGTCCCCATGACCCCTTTTGACACATTTGAATGCTCAAGTGTGCCTGAAGGGGTCGTAGGACCCCATAAGAAACACTTGAGCATTTAGATGTGTCAAAAGGGGTCATGGGGACTTCCTAGGGGTCCTAGTATGCCTTATCACACATTATGGGGACTTCCTAGGGGTCCTAGTACGCCTTATCACATGTTATGGGGACTTCCTAGGGGTCCTAACATGTGATAAGGCATACTAGGACCCCTAGGAAGTCCCCATGACCCCTTTTGACACATTTGAATGCTCAAGTGTGTTCAAAGGGGTCGTAGCACCCCTTAAGAAACACTTGAGCATTCCAATGTGTCCAAAGGGGTCATGCGGACTTCTTAGGGGTCGTAACCTGTGATAAGGCATACTAGGACCCCTAGGAAGTCCCCATGACCCCTTTTGACACATTAGAATGCTCAAGTGTGTTCGAAGGGGTCGTAGGACCCCTTAAGACACACTTGAGAATTTTGATGTGTCCATAGGGGTCACGAGGACATCCTAGGGGTCCTAAAACATGATAAGATGTACTAGGAATCCTAGGAAGTCCCCATGACCTATTTTGACACATTTGAATGCTTAAGTGTGTCCAAAGGGATCTTTGGACACCTTAAGACACACTTGAGCATTCCAATGTGTCCGTAAGGGTCATGAGGACTTCATAGGGGTCCTAACATGTGATAATGCATATTAGGACCCCTAAGAAGTCACCATGACCCCTTTTGACACATTTGAATGCTCAAGTGTGTCCGAAGGGGTGGTAGGACCCCTTAGGACACACTTGAGCATTCCAATGTGCCCATAGGTGTCATGGGGACTTCCAAGGGGTCGAAACATGTGATAAGGTGTACTAGGACCCCTAGGAAGTCCCCATGACCCCTTTTGATAAATTTGAACACTCAAGTGTGATCAAAGGGGTCATAGGACCCCTTAGGACACACTTGAGTATTCCAATGTGTCCATAGGGGTCATGGGGACTTCCTAGGGGTCCTAACACATGATAAGGCATACTAGGACCCCTAGGAAGTCCCCATGACCCCTTTTGACACATTTGAACACTCAAGTGTGTTTGAAGGATTCGTAGGACCCCTTAGTACGCACTTGAGCATTTGAATGTGTCCATAGGGGTCATGGGGACTTACTAGGGGTCTTAACACTTGATAATGCATAATAGGACCCCTAAGAAGTCTCCATGACCCATTTTGACACATTTGAATGCTCAAGTGTGTCTGAAGGGGTCGTAGGATCCCTTAAGACACACTTGAGCATTCCAATGAGTCCATAGGGGTCATGAAGACTTCCTAGGGGTCCTAACATGTGACAAGGCATACTAGGACCCCTAGCAAGTCCCCATGACCCCTTTTGACACATTTCAATGCTCAAGTCTGTTCGAAGGGGTTGTAGGACACCCTAGGACACACGTGAGCATTCCAATGTGTCCATAGGGTCATGCAAATTTCCTAGGGGTCCTAACATGTGATAAGGTGTAATAGGACCCCTAGGAAGTCCCCATGACCCCTTTTGACACATTTTAACACTCAAGTTTGTTTGAAGGGGTTGTAGGACCCCTTAGGACACACTTGAGGGTTCCAATGTGTCCATAGGGGTCATGGAGACTTTCTAGGGGTCTTAATGCATGATAAGGCATACTAGGACCCCTAGGAAGTCCCCATGACCCCTTTTGACACATTTAAACACTCAAGTTTGTCTGTAGGGCTCGTAGGACCCCTTAGGACACACTTGATCATTCCAATGTGTCCATAGGGGTCATGGGCACTTACTAGGGGTCCTAATGTTTGATAAGGCATACTAGGACCCCTAGGAAGTCCCCATGACCCATTTTGAGACATTTGAACACTCAAGTGTGTCCGAAGGTGTCATAGGACCCCTTAAGACACACTTGAGGGTTCCAATGTGTCCATAGGGGTCATGAGGACTTGCTAGGGGTCCTAACGCATGATAAGGTGTACTAGGACCCCTAGGAAGTCTCAATGACCCCGTTTGACACATTTGAACTCTCAAGTGTGTTTGAATGATTCGTAGGACCCCTTAGGATGCATTTGAGCATTCCAATGTGTCCATAGGGGTCATGTGGACTTCCTAGGGGTCCAAAGACATGATAAGGTGTACTAGGACCCCTAGGAAGTCCTAATAACTCCTTTCGACACATTTGAATTCTCAAGTATGTCTGAAGGGGTTGTAGGACCCCTTAGGACACACTTGAGAATTCCAATGTGTCCATAGGGGTCATGGGGAATTTATAGGGGTCCTAACATGTGATAAGGCATACCAGGACCCCTTGGAAGTCCCCATGACCCCTTTTGACACATTTGAATGATCCAGTGTGTCTGAAGGGGTCATAGGACCCCTTAGGATGCACTTGAGAATTCCAATATGTCCATAGGGGTTATGCAGACTTCCTAGGTGTCCTAATGTGTGATAAGGCATACTAGGACCCCTAAGAAGTCCCCATGACCCCTTTTGAAATATTTTATTGCTCAAGTGTGTCCAAAGGGGTCGTAGGACCCCTTAGGACACACTTGAGCATTGCAATGTGTCCATAAGGGTTATACAGACTTCCAAGGGGTCCTAACATGTGATAAGGCATACTAGGACCCCTAGGAAGTCCCCATGACCCCTTTGACACATTTGAATGCTCAAGTGTGTCTGAATGGGTCGTAGGACCCTTTAGGACACACTTGAGCATTCTAATGTGTCCATAGGGGTCATGAGGACTTCCTAAGGGTCCTAATGCATGATAAGGCATACTACTACCCCTAGGAAGTCCCCATGACCCCTTGTGACACATTTGAATGCTCAAGTGTGTCCAAAGGGGTTGTAGGACCCCTTAGGATGCACTTGAGCATTCCAATGTGTCCATAGGGGTCATGGGTACTCATAGGGGTCGTAACGCATGATAAGGCATACTAGGACCCCTAAGAAGTCCCTATAACCTCTTTTGACACATTTGAACACTCAAGTGTGTCCAAAGGGGTCGTAGGACCCCTTAGGGCACACTTGAAGGTTCCAATTTGTCCATAGGGGTAATGGGGACTTCATAAGGGTCTTAACGATTGATAAGATGTACTAGGACCCCTAGGAAGTCACCATGACCCATTTGGACACATTTGAATGTTTAAGTGTGTCCTAAGGGGTCGTAGGACTGGTTAGGATGCACTTGAGCATTCCAATGTGTCCATAGGGGTCATGCGGACTTCCTAGGGGTCCTAATGCATGATAAGGCATACTAGGACCCCTAGGAAGTCCCCATGACCCCTTTGGACACATTTGAATACTCAAGTGTGTTTGAAGAGGTCGTAGGACCCCTTAGGACACACTTGAGCATTCCAATGTGTCCATAGGGGTCATGACGACTTCCTAGGGGTCCTAACATGTGATAAGGCATACTAGGACCCCTAGGAAGTCCCCATGACCCATTTTGACACATTTCAATGCTCAAGTGTGTCCGAAGGGGTTGTAGGACCCCTTAGGATGCACTTGAGAATTCCAATGTCCCCATAGGGGTCATGTGGACTTCCTAGGTGTCCTAATGCATGATAAGGCATACTAGGACCCCTAGGAAGTCCCCATGACCCCTTTTGATACATTTGAATGCTCAAGTGTGTCTGAAGGGGTTGTTGGACCCCTTAGGACACACTTGAGGGTTATAATGTGTCCATAGGGGTCATGGGGAATTCATAGGGGTCCTAACCCATGATAAGACTTACTAGGACCCCTAGGAAGTCCCCATGACCCATTTTGACACATTTGATCACTCAAGTGTGTTCCAAGGAGTCATAGGACCCCTTAAAACACATTTGAGGGTTCTAATGTGTCCATAGGGGTCATGGGGACTTCATAGGGGTCCTAACGCATGATAAGGCATACTAGGACCCCTAGGAAGTCCCCATGACCCCTTAAGACACACTTGAGAATTCCAATGTGTCCATAGGGGTCATGAGGACTTTATAGGGGTTGTAACACATGATCAGGTGTACTAGGACTCATGCTTGTACTCAAAATCATATTATTTTTGTGCATTCCTTGACATTTAATACAAAGATTTAGCTGGCCGGCTTTAAAGACCTAAAACAAATGAAAAATAAAATTTAGGCCAAAAATACATACCACATTTCTATATGTAGTACTAGCATCTTCAATAATCAAGTCAACTTCCTTTGCTAAGGCATGAAGAACTTCATTAATGTCTTCTCTGGGAGGAAGATTATAATTCCCATATTCCCGTAAGTCCTAAAATATTTTCATCGTTATCGCTCTCCGCTTCTGATCTATCAATTTAGTCCTCTCCCTCTTTGTTGCACTCAGCTTAGCCATCCTTACCTACTCTTTAATAGAGATTCTCCAAAATTTGTATACAAAGGCATCCTACAAGAAAAAATGAAAAGTTTCCCAGAGAATATCCACAATTCATATACAAAAGCATCATATAAGAAAAATGACAAAATTAATAGCTAAAAGGTAAAATTTATCATTAACGCCGGTAGTACCAAGGTTAGACCCGCTGTCAAATCCTAGCCTATGACATGCAAAATGAGAAAAGCAAGTGAAATGAAAGTGAAGTATGGATCAAATAGCAAAGGTGCATCAAATCAGATCAATATCATAATATATGTTGAAAATACTGTTACGGACAAAAATATTTGCATATTAATGGGAAAGAGTGGGAAGAGGTTCTTTGATCCATGATATAAGTTATAGATAAGGAGAAGTGCTAGGAAGGGGAAATTGGAAAAGGAAATAAGTAAGATATGCATGTGAAGCCTATGTCACATGATGATGATGAGTACTCACCATCTGCTAGTAGCTCAAGTAGTGACAAAAGCTCTTTAGTGCACATGTACATTGACACAAAAAAATTCAGATAGAGAATTAACAAGTGTTGTGGAATTATCCACAGAGCAATGTGAAATGAAGCCTCAAATTGGTTCATTAGCAGGCAAAGAATTTGGTCATGCACTTCATTCTAGCACCACAAATATTTCTATTAGAAATTCCTATTCGTCAATGGCCTTGTATTGATGGGACTTGGGAAACCAGGTTACTCATATTGGGCATTATCCCACAAATGTAAGTTCATTGCCACCTTGGCAAGGCAATCTCACTCCTCATTTTACAACAAAGGGCATCAATCTATGGTCCAAGGTTTTAATTCAACTAACAAAGTGGAGAGCTTCTCAAGGTACTGATCTCTTTCATAGAGAAGTTCCTGATTCATCTCAAGGTTCTCGTTTAGGTGACCAACACCTTGGAGGTCCACAAATAGACCCATTGATTTCCCAAATTGGTAAAAGGGAAAATGGAATTTGGAAAGAGTATCCCAATTAAAGAGAAATGGAAACTCAAGTGAGCATAAATTTATTGCAAATCCAATGGGTGTATCTCCTCCGTTGATAAATATAACCGCATTATCCCACTTGCTATCAATTACTACTTTTTGAGTGGCTTGCCAGCTGCTTCTGTGCAGGATTTCTATAATATATAATGTCCTCATGCAAGTACATGCTATTTTTTGTAAACATTTTTTGTTGTAAAGGGTTAGTGAGCAATATCAAAGAAAAGGTTCTTGCATGTATTATTTAGACACATATCAATTAGGAAACCATTTTTCTCCCATTACATGGAAAAAATGCCTAGATTCACTTTGTTGGTATCAATAGGCAGCAAGATGAGGGAAGCAATATTTGTGAAGAGGAAGTACAAATGTTACTATCCAAAACCATTTGGAGAGTAATATTCTTCTCTTGATTGTAATAAGAAACTCAAACTGCAAAAGACAACAAAATAGCTAGGGCATTTATTTCCTATGACCTATGTCAATTTTAGTTCAATTCCTATTGATGCTATTCTCAATGTGTAAAAATAAATTGATGTGTTATTTTAAAATGGTATTGACTAAAATTTATGAACATATGTCAAATATCCATTTTTTCCAGAATTTGAAATAGAACCAGTTGTAATATAATCAAATTTGTGAATTTCACATCCAATCATTGGATGTTAATCAAAATTACAACATAGTAATATTTTTGAACTGATAAACAATATTAGTCTTACTTCAAACCTACTCCCATGTATGTGGGTTATTGGAGGTAGCTACTGAACAATGCGTGGATCTGTAATGTCCCTATCCAGGACCTTACTCACTTTTCTTAAAATCCTAATTAGAATTTTGATTTCTAATGCCCGCTGTGATATTATTTAAGTTTTCCTTGCTCCTTACTGATTAATATTGTAATGAATTGGTTATCCTTCCCCCCCCCTCTCTCTCTCTCTCTCTCTCTCTCTCTCTCTCTCTCTCCTCTCTCTCTCTCTCTCTCTCTCTCTCTCTCTCTTCTCTCTCTCTCTCTCTCTCTCTCCCTCCTTCCCCTTCTCTCTCTCTCTCTCTCTCCTACTCTCTCCCCTTCCCCTTCTCTCTCTCTCTCTCTCTCTCTCTCTCTCTCTCTCTCTCTCTCTCTCTCTCTCTCTCTCTCTCTCTCTCCTACTCTCTCTCCTTCCCCTTCTCTCTCCTACTCTCTCCCCTTCCCCTTCTCTCTATCTCTCCTACTCTCTCCCCTTCACCTTCTCTCTCTACTACTCCTCCCCATCCCCTTATCTCTCTCTCCTACTCTCTCCCCATCCCCTTCTATCTCTCTCTCTCTCTCTCCTACTCTTTCTCTCCTTCCCTTCTCTTGTTATCCTAATCTCTCTCTCTCTCTCTCTCTCTCATCTCTCTCTCTCTCTCTCTCTCTCTCTTCTCTCTTAGCTCCCGCCACCTTCTCACTCTCTCTATTCCTTAATGGCCACCCATGAATTTTTTAAATGGCTGATTGATTTCCTTTTCTTCTTTCAATGGCCATCCATGATTTTTTTGCAATCTTCCAACCTTTCGTACATAGTTGTTAAAATACATATTAATATATTATACATATAAAATAATATATAATATATGATATATAATGTAACATTTAATATTAATATATATTTTATTATAAAATGTATATTATATAATATTTAATATATATAATATATAATCTAATATATAGTTTTTGATATAATATATAGTTTTTTATTTTGATATAATCTAATATATATAATCATATGTAGGATTGAGAAATGGGAGGGAGAAAGGGGAGGGAAAAAGTGAAAAATCAAAATTCTGCTGGCCTTTTCAGGTACCTAAAAATAACAGGTACACAAAAATATCGGGTACCCGATTAGGCTCGGTACTGCTTTGTGCACCAAACCTACATGGTCAACTATTGAAATGTCTCAAAAACATGTTTTTCCCCTGTTTCTCTGAGTTCTAGACTTCAACCATGTAGCTGATGATTTTTTTTTCACCTAAATTTGATGAAATGAAAAGGGTATCTTAAGAAGATTATCATCTTTCTATCGATATAATTGTTGTCAAATTTTGAATTTGGTAAGTAATTATTAGTTATTTTCTAATTGAGTTACCTCTAAAGTGCCGCTTTATATACTGATTGAAAAATGACTATAACTTTCAGACGGTATAACATTTTTGAAATCCAAAAAATGCGTCACATTCTATGCTTCACCTACTATAAGGAATTTTTTTTTTTTGAATTTTGTAAATTTTTGAATGAGTTAAGGTGGTCAAACATGGGAGTTTTTTTATTCTAAAAATGTTGTAGCAGAAAATTCATAATTAATTATTTTTTTGGATTAAAATTAAAAAAAATGTCACATTCGGGCATGATTCTACTACTTTTATATAAAATCTTATAATAAAATATTATCATTTGATTATAATTAAGGTGGTCAGACATACACCTACTTCTTATTTTTTTCCAGAAAGTTTTGTCCTACTGCATTGAAATCTATACTTTTCACCAATCATACTAACTTAAAAAAAAAAGGTCCTAGTAGTTTAGAAACTACATTCAATTTTCTACAGATTCTATTCTTACAAATTTTTGATATTAGGTTGATAGCTAGTTGAAATTTTCACGTCAAGTTGACTAACCCTAATTTGCTGATTTTTCATTACCACTTAAGGGCATACTTTGGCCCCTCATGATCTTGCACATACCCAACCACCAGATTAGGTTGAGGATTATTCCTTATACGATAAGTGTGAGCTATCGAATCTTGGTCATTGAAAGACTCTAAAGACTCCATAGGTTTACCTTTGATAGTAATGCGAGGACAACCTTTGATAGTCAACAAGGGTTTCAGAAAAACCATATTAGTTGTCTCAACACTACAAATAGATTCACAAAAAGTAAGCAAAGAAGACACTGTAGGAGGATATGAGGCAAGGTCTTGATTCTCCATAAGATCATCACTAATAGGGAGATCTTTAAGGGAATTCATATCATTCTTCGCTAATGCCTCATCATGAGAAGGAATCTCAAATGAAGGTAAAGCATCTATAATATCATCCTCCTCTATCAAAGATTCTTCATGAGGAGGGGATAAATCAATGTCCTTATCCAAGGGATCATCCACAATGGTTTCATGAGGAAGAGAGTAATCAACATCCAAATTCAAAGGTTCATCCCAAATAGGAGGATTATCATCCCTACCAATAAAGCACATTGTAGGATTGCCATAAATCACTAAATCTTGATCCCTAGAGGGGAGAGAAGGTAAATTATATTCTAAAGTAGGCTCATAGAAAGGACATATATTAGGAGAAGAATTAACATCAATCCTGAACTCATCTCCATAAAGAGAAATATGATGGAGATATAGATTAAGGTCATCTTCTTGCTCTAATATATCCTTATAAGGTAATTCAAAAGAGGACAAAGAAACATCAAATGCACTCGATGAAGTCTTTCAAGGTGTAATTCCATGCAATGGTAAGGTAAGAGGAGAATGTTGTGTAATCCCAAAATTTTTGGAAAACATTTGAAACAACTCGTGCAACATGATAACAAATAAAGAAATGCATAGAAAATAGATCTAGATATATCAAAATGCATTCAAATGAAAATCAAACATAGTAGGGCATCTAATTCCACAAAAGATAGTAAGTAAGCTTATTAGGTTCACCAAAATGTATAGGATAAAATATGGATGGGGTCCTAGAATAATGGTTTGCACATAAAAGAGACTCCAAAGTCAATATTTTATTTTACACATACATTTGAATTATAAGAGAAATAAATCTGGAAATACTTGAAATCAGATGAAATGAGATACATACCTCATGATGAAATTAATTTGGAAATACCTATTTTCTGGTGTCTGTGTACAATTTCGGGGAATTATGCAACCTGTCCCAAACATGAAATGCCGAGACGAAGAAAACACAAAATTTTTTTGTCTTTCTGGAAGTAGGTAGTCTTTGACACCGATAAAAGGTCAAAGACTACCTCAAGATTTTGAAGGTTGACTTTGAATTTGTTCGCAGATCCTAGAAGCTCGACGAAAAGGGTATCCAGATCTGCACTTTAATTCACCGTCCCGCACCTGTACCTATAAGAAAAATGGTTTTTTTGTTTTCTTGGGGGGTTTTCCTTAGTCAAACCCTAGTTTGGAATCAACCTTAATAATGGAATTGAAATAGAGAATGCTAGCAAGTAGTAGAAGTAGATCTAACAATGAAGCTATGATATTCAATAGATATCCAATTGTATTTGAAATCATGTAATCAAGTATGTTAATATGAAAGCTTGGAATCAACACTTAAAAATGTAAATCTAAACCTCCATGATTGTATGCTTGGAATCCACCTTGTGGGAAAAATGAATAGATCTTGAAGATGGAAAAAGGATCTTGAAGGAAGATCACACCACCATGATGGCTAGACCTAGGGTTTTGAATTATGAATCTTGAATGCTTGAACCAAATCCCTTCAAAGGCTTGAATGCTTGAATCCTAGATCTTCAATGGATAACTTGAATGGAGAAGAGGATGATTGATTGGATGCTTGAATGGAAGATTTATTGAATGAATGATTTCTTGATCACCAATGTCTCCTTGAGAGTGCTTTAGCATGAAAACTTGATGTAGAGATCTTCTCACAAAACTTGATGGAGAAAATGAGAGAGGAGGGCTTCCTTTTATAGTGATCTAGGGCACAATCCTCTAGAGGGGCCACCTTGGGGAATTAAATTCCAATTAGGCCTCAAACATTTAGGAATGGATCTAAATTAAATATAATTTAAGATTTTACCATTTCAGAGACCAAAACAGCCGACCTGAAAGTGGGAAAATAATTCTTTTTGAAACTTGACATCCGGAGATCACGGGACCTTGAAACTTGAAACCAAGGTCAAGGATGTGGTTTACCTTGACCTAGGTTAGGGATGATGTCATCCTTGACCCCTCAAGGTTTTCATTGACCTTGAGGTCACAGATCTCAGTGTCTCAGTCAGAGTGACAAAGAGGAGGTCCTGGGGTTACCGGAAGACCTAGAAATGATGTCAGAATAGGGTAGAGTGCTAGGGAGAGGAAAAAAATCCTATGATGGACATGATGAAGTCTATGAGGACCTATTTTTAATTCCTACCTATAAAATAGAGGCATAGAAGAGGGAAATTAAGGAGAATCCTCAAGATCCTAACCCTAATTTCACCTTGAATGAAGGAATCAAGTGCAGAAATGAAGTGGAAAAAGGGGAAAAAGCCAGATCTAAGAAAAGATCAATTCAAGGTATTCAACATGACCCCAAACCACTTACTCAGAGGGATAAATTATCTTAACATGGAAGTGCTTCCATTTTAAGATGATACATTAATGAATTTTGCAACCTACTCGGGACTGGAAATACTGAGACAAAGAAAACCCATAAAATTTTTTGTCTTTCAGAGTCAGGTTGAATTTGACCTAGATAGAGGGGCATAATCTTACCCTGGGGAAAAATATTACCGATCACTAAAGGTCATCCCTAACCTTAAATAGCTCTGACTGAAATTTTGTTCGTGGATCTCGAAAGTTCATCGAAAAGGGTATCCAGATCTAAACTGCAATTCACTGTCTTGTACCTGTACCTACAAGAAAAATGGTTTATGTTGTTTGGATGGGGGGTTTTCCTTGGTCAAACCCCAATTTGGAATCAACCTTGAAATATAATTTAAATTGAAATATATAAACAAAGTAAATGGAACTATTCACCTTGCTTATGTTGAAATCCTTATGGAGGATTCAAATCCTTGAATCCACAAGTAGGCATGCCCCAAATGAATATGGAATTGTATGTAGGATGTCTCAAATCAATGGCATTAGATCTTCAACACCAATCTTGAATGGATCTTGGATTAGGAAGAGGCTTGGATGAATGTGAATGGAGAAATCTTCAACAAGAGGGCTCCATAGAGATTGAATCCTTCAATGGCTAACAATGGATCTCCTTGATGAATTGGATCTTGAATGATTGAATGCTTGAAAGGGGATGAATGATTGAATGCTTTTCTTCTCCTCTTTTCTTGCTTGAGAGTGGTTGTATGTGAACAAGAGATGGATTGAAATGAGAGAGGAAGGCTTCCTTTTATAGTGATCTAGGGCATAAACTTCTAGAGAGGCCAACATTGGAGAATTAAATCTCAATTAACCTTAACCCCTAGAAATGAACCTAGATTAAATGCAATTTAAGAGTTTATCATTCCAAAATATGAAACAACCAACTTGAAAGTGAGAAAATAAAACTTTTCAAAGCTCGATATCCCCAAACCTCCAAAACTTGAAAATTGGACCTAGGGTCAAGGTTGACTCTGACCTAGGTTAGGGTTGAGGTCATCTCTACCCTAGGTGAGGGACTAGGTCAACCTTGACCTAGGAGGTTGACCTTGACCCTGAGGTCTTAGATCTTATGTTCTTAGGACCGGTGCCAGGAAAAGTTGGAAATGGGTGGAGAGAGAAGAAGAATAGGGGGAAAAATCTAGATCCATGCAATGACCTATTCAAGGTGCTTGACATGACCCCATATCACTTACTCAAAGGACTAAATGTTCTTAACATGAAAGTGCTTCCATTTTAAGATGATACATTAAGCCCCCACTTTAGCAAGAGTATGGACTCGATGCAAACTCTTGGTAAAGGAGATCATAATGAAAAGATAATCTTATTGAAATCAAAGGGACAAAGAAATCTTCAAGCCCCCAGGGACTCAAGTCTTCATCAACTCCAAGATCAAAATAAGAGAGACATCTCTAGAAAAGAGAGAGAAGAGGGTGTGATCATCTCGCCTAATGAGAACTTATGTCCCATTGTGAACCACAAAAGGAAACATCACAACTGGAAAGATGGAATTGAACCGCTTAGTGATTGTGGCTACTCACTAGTCAACCCATCAAAGATTCACCCTCAAGAATATTATATTCCATAAGAGTAAAACAAAAGAAATCTAGTCTTAAGGACACCTTCGACCTTAAGGGATCAAAATTTGAAACTAGAAGGATCAAGAGATCCTAAATAGAAATCCATGCTTTAAGGATTAGTTACTAATCCATAAAGGGAGAAAGGTATCTTGAAAAATAATATATGTATATCAAAAAGTGTGTGTGTGCAATAGGTGAGTAGAGCGTATTCCCCCATGTTAAAGTCATTGCTAACACTTTAACAAGAGAAATAGCTTTAACGGAAACATAAACAACTCCACCGATTATGTTTCCACTATGAGATGCCCTCAAATGAAGACAAATCAAGGGAAATACCACATAAACATACAAAGAGCACATAAGGGATATACCTGTCGTGGGGTCAACATGATCATAAGATAATATATATACGATTTTATTGCAAATGAATTGACAACATTCCCCAAAGAAAGTATAACTACAATCACAATGGAGGAAAGATCACAGAAGAGATACGAAGAAGAATCTTTTCAGACCATGAGATGGAGACCAAAAAGAATAAGTGCTACCAAGTCACGAATCTAAGAAAACTACACAAGGAAACATTTACGAACAATAGCACAGGTACAAAATAACATAAAACAACATATGGAAGAATAGAGATACATATAGAGGAATTGTACAAAAGGTTCAATTCCTTTATCACCTTGTACCACCAAAGTAACAAGGGTCATATAAAATAATGTAACAACATTTAGCAAACACATCATGAGAGAAGCACAATACTACAGAAAAACACACAATAAAGGCTACCATGAAGGAAAAGTCAATCAAGCACACTGCCTACTCTCCCCATCTCATTCTATATCATTTAGGGAAGGTGGGTAACTCACAAGAGGGACTATATCCAACACAGTAGGAATGATAGCCAGTTCCAAATAAGGATCCTCTTGAGAATCATAATGTTTGATACTAGGTGTAAATGTCAATTGTGATGAAAGTATATTAAGTAAATCAATATCAATGTCAATAGTCTCATATTCATCATTAACATCATCAAGAGTATCTTCTTCATCTAGATTAATCAAAATAGGATCTAAGATATGAATAGAATCATCATAATCTTGCATTTTAACATCATTATTAGCAAGAAATTCTTCTAACACATCATGCATAGACTTATCAAAAGAAGGTAAAGAATTTTGAAGAACAAAATTATGAGCTTTAGCTTGAGAATGACGCTTCTTATGGCATTCATTAGCAGATCAATTAAATTTTTCCTTACTTGAAATATGTTGAGAACTAGGAGGAGCAATTACCAGATCCTTCACAAGTTCTATAGGAGGATTAGTAGGATTATCAGTAGACTAACAAGCAATAGTTGGAGCTTGATTAATAGAACTAGAAACCATGGATAAAGGAGGTATGGAAGGTGTAGGAAAAAGTCCATGATTATGATCCATAGGAGGTATGCTTAATTCAAGAATATTACGATGCTTATAGGCTTGGTAAGAGGGGAAAAGATTATCAGGTCGAGAAGGACATGAATTAGGTAATGAAGGCCAAAAGAAGTCAACAGTAGCACAATCTCTGGGACTAGAAGGTTGATGTAAACTATGATTTATCATCTTCACTTCTTCATCATGAATGAATTTAAGACACTTATGGATAGGTGAAGCAACATCATGCATGGCATTCAACAAAGGAAGACCAATCTTAACTTGAAATTGATCAAAAGTAGGAACAACAACAAAGATAGTGTTCACAATTTTTTGACAAATTTTGACTGGTAAGTTAATAGAACCAAATGATGGACAAAGAAAATCATTAAAAATTTGAATCCACACATCTGATGGATCATAAGAATCACATTGAAAGTTTTCCATAAAAATATTTTCTTCAATAATAACATTGACTAAGGATGTAGGATCAACAAGACAACCACGAGTAGGTATCTGATAAATCCTAGCATAAATGTAAAGGGGAGCATCAGGAGTCTTAATAGTATTAGAATCATCAAAGGTAATCAAAAGTTCCCGAGGTCTTTTATTCTTAGGTTGTTTTCAAGGTTTAGGTTGAGTTTTCAATTTAGGCTTAGGTTTTGGTATAGGTTGAGATTGAACTTGAGATTGAAGCTGAGGTTGAGCCTGAGGTGGAGATACAGATTAAACAACATGCTACACTTGATTAACAATGTGATTAAGATCATCCATCTTTGAATCATACACAATATCCATAGAAGATGGCTGAGAAATGGTATTAGTATCATGTGTAGGTAAAGGATTTGTATAGATTTGAAGATTTTGATGAGGAGGAGAGACAGATTTGTTCCCTCTACCATCAAGATTATCAATGGATAAGACATTAGAGTCAATTAAGTCCTTAACCTTATGTTTTAAAGAATAACATTTCTCAGTATCATGACCATTATGATGATGATATTGACAAAAAGATTTAGGATCAAAGGATTTAGATGCAATTGTAGCAGGTAAAAGAGGTTGAATAGGAGGTAAAGTAATCATATTAGTAGTTAACAACCTATTCATAATAGAATGTAAAGTTTTAAAAAGAGGATTAAATGTACAATTTAATCAAAAAGTAGTGGATGCAGAAGTGGCATTGTGAGATGCAACAACAACTTGATCAGCAACTGCATTCTCTTATTTGTTTATCTTGACATAGTTGTTGAATTTTTGAAATTTGTTTGGATTAGGAGCAACATCACTCTTATCAACTAGAACAGGAGCCATTGGATTATTTCTCTCAAATTAACTCACTTGTAATTGATAATGATGAAGCACTACACAAAGTTGTTGAAAAGAGGTAAATTCAGTAAGAAAAATCTTATCTCTAATATCCTTTTGCAAATTTGAAATAAACATATGTTGAATATCAATATCAGGAATAGGATAGGAAATCTGAGCATGTAAATTCTTAAATCTACCAATAAATTCAGTCAATTTTTCCTTAGCACTTTGTTTACAATGCATCAAATCAATCATAGATACTTGCGGACCAATGCTATTTTGAAATTGTTAAATAAAAGCATTAGCAAGTTTTGGAAATGAGTCAATAGAATAAAGAGGCAAGGAACAATACCATTGTAAGGCCTTGTCATGAAAGGTTCTAGAAAACAATTTGGCTAAAATCCTATGGTAATGAGCATAATCACTACAAAGGATTTGAAATGTTTTAACATGATGAATGGGGTCTCCCTTACCATTATAATTCTCAAGATGAGGCATGTCGACTTGCTGAGGAATGGGAGTACGAATGATGTCTAGGGACAAAGGACTTCCCATGTCACATGTAGGAATGCTAAACTTGTTTTGAGTCAAGAATGCTAGTTGCTATTGTAAAGATGACACAGTTTGAGCCAAACTGATGATTGTTGAATCATTAGAGGAAATAGGAGGAATAACAACATTAGAAACACTAGGTAAAGTGTATGAAGCTATAGGAATGGAAGACACAATTGGAGGAACACTTGGAACTAAAGTTGGAAGAGGATTGGAATAAGTAAAAGGAACATTATGGTAAGAAGGTTGCGATGTAGGAAGGGACACAGGAGGAACACTCATAGGAACAGAGGGAACCATCACAGTCACCAAGGAAGGAGTATAGGTAGGAATACTAGATAAAGGAACATAAGAAGGTTCGATACTAGTAACTGGAGGAATCAATCCTAAATCTTGAGCTTCTTGAGCTAAAGGCTTAACATTTTAATGCACAAGATGAGTAATACCATGTAAGAGATTAACATCTTGATCACTATCACAAAGAAGTTTCTTAAGAGCCTCGATAGCTTGAATAGAATCTTGATTAAGGTTTTCTTCAATAAGCCAATTACCCATTTTATCAAGTTCAGTTGAAAGTTTTTGGACTTTCTCAGGAGGAAATCTTAAAGTGTCATCCTCATCATGAGATGAGTGAGAAGCATTTTTCTCCATAATAGGATTGGAATCATGAATAATAAAATTGTCATCTGGGATCCTAAGGAAAGGAGAGGAAGATTCAGGATCAAAGGCACCCATGAGTCTATGACTTCTTCTAACTGAAATGTTATAGGTAGGACTAGTGGTAGGAAATATCATATATGAATGCAATGCAAATGAACTAAACTAGGAAAATACAAAGCATGAACAAATGAATATTTTTGTATTTTAAAGAGATTTTGCAATTTTTTTTATATTTTTGAAATATAAAAGAAAGAAATCTAATTTTATGAGCATGAAAGATTTAACATAGAAGGAAAATCTAACACCAAAAAGATATAAAGGGAAATCTAGCACCACAAACACAATAGGGCATCTAATTCCACAAAAGAAAAGTGGGTAAGCATGTCGAGTTCACCAAAAATGTAACATGGTAAAAATGTAGGGAGACTATCTTTACCCTTTACAAAATATTGTTATATCTATGTGAGGAAAGGGGGAAATATAAGATCTATCTCTTATCCAAATTCCCAAGAGGAGAGATCCAGATTGATTAATCACAAAGAAGTGATCATTGCACAAATGAATCAAACTATGGAGAATATGAAGAAAGGAGAAAATTTTATACTTTTCTATAGAAACTATGTGCTTGAAATCTTAAATGAACAGAAGATAAATACTAACCTCAAAATAGGGAAAATATGGAAAGTGCTGATTTCTGGTGTCTATGCATAGTTTGGGGAATTCTGCAACCTACTTTAGACTGGAAATACCGAGACAGAGAAAACCCAAAAATTTTTTGTCTTTCGAAGTCAAGTTGACTTTGACCTAGATAGAGGGGCACAATCTTATCCCAGGGCACAATCTTACCCCAAGGCACAATCTTACCCCTCACTAAGGTCATCCCTGACCTAAAACAAATCTGACAGAAATTCTATTTGTGGATCTTGAAAGTTTGTCAAAAAGGGTATCCATATCTGAACTGCAATTTGTTGTCCTATACCTGTACCTACAATAAAAATGGTTTTTATTGTTTGGATGGGAGGTTTTCCTTGGTCAAACCCCAGTTTGGGATCAACCTTGAAATATAATTGAAATTGCAATATATAAATAAAGTAAATGGAACTATTCACCTTGCTTATGTTGAAATCCTTGTGGAGGATTCAAATGCTTGAATCCACAAGTAGGGATGCTCCAAATGAGTGTGGAATTGTATGTAGGATGTCTCAAATCAATGGCATTAAAACTTCAACACCAATCTTGAATGGATTGTGGATTAGGAAGAGGCTTGGATGAATGTGAATGGAGAAATCTTCAACAAGAGGGCTCCATAGAGATTGAATCCTTCAATGGCTAACAATAGATCTCCTTGATGAATTGGATCTTGAATTATTGAACACTTGAAAGGGGATGAATGCTTGAATGCTTTTCTTCTCCTTCTTTCTTGCTTGAGAGTGGTTTTATGTGAACAAGAGATGGATTGAAATGAGAGAGGAAGGCTTCCTTTTATAGTGATCTAGGGCACAAACTTCTAGAGAGGTTGACATTGGAGAATTAAATCCCAATTAACCTTAACCCCTAGAAATAGACCTAGATTAAATGCAATTTAAGAGTTTACCATTCCAAAATCCAAAATAGCCAACATAGAAGCGGGAAAATAAAACTTTTCGAAGCCCGATATCCTGAAACCTTCGAAACTTGAAAATTGGACCTAGAGTCAGGGTCAAGATCGACTCTTCCCTATGTTAGAGTTGAGGTTGACCTTGACCTAGGAGGTCAACTTTGACCCTGAGGTCTCAGATCTTAAGTTCTCAGGACCAGGTGCCAGGAAAAGCTAGAAATAGGTGGAGAGAGAAGCAGAATAGGGTGAAAAAGCTAGATCCATGCAATGACCTATTGAAGGCACTTGACATGACCCCAGACCACTTACTCAGAGGGAGAAACTTTCTTAACATGAAAGTGCTTCCATTTTAAGATGATACATTATGTATATATCATCCTTGATCTATTGAATTTGCAATCCAATGAAGAATTTGATCTCTTCAATCATTGACATTTTAAATTCCTTCCTCATTTCTTTAGCAAATGATCTACACCTTGACTCATTTCCTCTAAATGTGATATCATCAATAAATATTTCAGCTATTAACACCTTTTCTTTAGCTTCACTTTTCAAGTACATATTACTATTATCACTAGTTCTAATGAAACCTATTCTAATTAGATATGAGTGGAGTCTTTCATACAATTCTTGGGGTTCCAATTTTAAACCATACAGTTCCTTGTGTAGTTTACATACCATATTTTTCTAACTTTTTTCAACAAATCCTTATGTTTTTTTAATGTACACCTCTTCTTCTAGTATTCCATTAAAAAATGAAAACTTTACATGTATTTTATAAACCTTGAAACATTTAGAAGCTGTGTATGCAAGCAGAATTATCACACCTTCTAATCTACCAACAGAGGAAAATGTCTCACCATATTCAATACTTTCCTCATGTATATATAATTTTGATACCAGTCTAGCTTTATTTCTTATTACATCTCAATTTTCATTTAGTTTATTTCTGAAAATCCACTTTGTACAAATAACATTCTTATCCCTAGGTCTTGGTATCAGTGACCAAGTATTGTTCTTTTCAATCTGATCAATCTATTCTGTCATTTCATTAATCCAATCTTCATTTTCAAATGCATCTTTGACTAATCTAGGCTCAAATTCAAAAATCAAACATGCATTGTCTCTCAACTTACATCTTTTTATGACTCCTATATTCTTATCTTTAGTTATTTGAGTCGGCAAGTGGTTCCTTCTAACATACTTTGCTAGTAATGGATTGATTCTTTGTTCTTCAACATTTTCTTCTCTCAATGGGGGTTCAACTGGTTCCTCAGTTTCTTCTTGCTGTTAAGGTAAAGTACCAAAAAATCCTTCCTATACATATACAAATCTTTTATAATATTCTAGTTCCTTTTTCTATCTCCTTCATTTTTATCTACAAGCTCATCAATCCTTACATTTTCACTTTACACAATTTTTTTAGTAGCTTTACTTAGACATTTATAATATTTTCTCTTTGTGGAGTATCCTAGGAATATACCTTCATTTGCTTTAGAATTAAACTTTCCATTCCTATCATCTTTCAGAATGTAACACCTACTTTCAAAGATTTTAAACTAGATAACATGAGGTGTATGCCCATACTAGAGTTCATAGGGAGTTTTGTTTGTATCTTTCTTCACTTGTCCTCAGTGGAGGGTGTAAAGAATAGTGATAATGGCTTCTCTCTACTATGTGCAACCTCCCTCTCAATCAAAATTTTTCTTGCACAATCAATTATTGATATGTTATTTATTTTAGCTATGTCATCCTATTGTGGAGTTCTTAGAGTAGAGACTTGTCTTTTGATTCCATTTCCATGGAGAAGATAGTAAATTCAGTAGAGACAAATTCACTTCCCCTATCTGATCTTAAATAATTCAGTTGCTTAACTATTTCCTTCTCAACTCTTGCCTTGAACCATTTAAAAATTTGGAATGCATAAGACTTTTCTTTTAGAAACATTAGAGACACCATCCTTGAGTAATCATTAACAAACAAAATTAAATACTAATCACCATAATAATTGTGTACTCACATAGGGCCAAAAATATCAGTATAAAACAACTCTAATATACCATTAGATGAGTAAGACTTTCTTGAAATACTTAATTTTTTCATCTTATTGATTTGACATTCCTTACACATAACTTTATCTAGATTGCTCAATCTTGATAAACCTCTAACTCATTTCTCCTTACTAACCTTGATCATGTTATCAAAATTCACATGAAAACATATTTTATGCCATAACCAAGCATCTTCAGTTCTTTCCATCAGAAATATATTTGCATTAGAATTTAGATAAAATAAGTTACCTTTGGATTGTTCACTAGTGCCAATTAAATCTCCAAAAACATCATAGATCTTCACCTTTTGGTTTTGAAATTCTAGTCAGTGACCTATGTTATTCAGTTGTGCCACACTCAACAAGTTGTACTTTAGTCCTTGAACCCAATATGCATTATCACACTTAATCTTTTCTTTCTATATAATGGATCCCTTTCCTTTTAAATAACACAGAGCATCATTTCCAAATTTACCAAATCCTCCATCATATTGTTCTAAGTTTTCAAACTTATCAATATCACTAGTAATATGATGTGAACAACTACTATCAATAATCCATGGGTCAATTTTACTAATTTGAGAGATAAGGGATTTTTCATCTTCATGTCTTTCTTCTTCTAAATCATCCTTCATAGAAACATAAACCATTTCCTCACATTCATCTTTGTCATTAGATTCATCATCAGTTAGTCCTTCCTTAGCTAGGTACTATGATTTATTTTGTTTATCCTTGTAGTCTCTAAACCAACATTTGGTATCAGTTCTCCTTCATGTACTTCTTATCATTCCTGTCATTATTAGGACACCTAGTTGCAATACGACCTATCTTGTTGTACTTAAAATAGTTTAGAGGCAATTCACCTTTATACTTTCCCTTTCCTCTTGGTAACCTCTTTTCCAGTAGTGCTTCTACTTCTTCTTGTTCTTTTTCCTCAGATAGTATATTGTCATATTCACTTCTCCCTCAACTATAGTGAATGTCTCTTTCTCTTATTGAACTACCAATGGTTAGAGATGATTTGAAAGCTATTTCTTTCTTTGGTAAACTATTATCAAAGTTACTAAGCTCAAATGTAGTCAACTTACTAATCAAAGCATCAATAGTAAAAACATTACCAGGTATGGATCTCAATTCGTGAATAGAAAATAATTGAATAGAATATTTAGATAAAAGAGTTCTAATAATTTTGGTTACCACATCTTCTTCATTTATATTTCCACCAGCACCTTTGATAGCACTAACCAATTCCTTCATTTTGAAACTATATTGTGCAATGTTTTCATCTTCTTTCATTCACATCTCATCAAATTTTCCTCTAAGACTATCAACCTTTTCTTTTTGTACATGAAGATCACTTCCATAAATAAGTGTGAGTTTATCCCATATTTCTTTTGCTGTATTACAGTCATTAATATGATTAAACTCAGCATTAGCTGGGGAAGAAGCAATCTCAATCATTATCAAGTTGTGTTCCTTATTTTCTCTCATTTGATCAATTGTCATAGGTCCAGGATGTGGTGGAGTGTAGTTATTTTCCAAATAGTAGAGTGCATATTCTCCAATTCCAGATAGGTGTAAGTTTATCTTTCTTTTCCATTTAGGGAATTTCTCCTTGTTTAACTTTGGTACTTCTCTCCTATACATATTCAGATCTTTAGCTTAAGTCTTTTAAAATTTTACCTCTAAGCACCAAAATCTATGATAAAAATTATTGGATAACTAAGAGGGGGGCAAATCAGTTACCTCAGGTCCCTTAATAATTTTCAACCTTAAAACCTTTTCAGTAACTAATCTTAATAATGATATTTACAAATTCAATCGATGACAATAGTATGCATATGATAATTAGAAAATAAGATACAAAACATTCAATCACACATTAACAGTAGAATTTAATGTGGAAACCCAATTTGAGTAAAAACCAATACAGGAATTATCACCCAAAAAATAATTTACTCTTCTAAAGTGAGCTCGGTTAAGACCTAGCCCAGTTAAAGGTTAGAAACACATTTGTTAGATGTGACCCTATTAGGGGATTTTCATGAAAGATCAACTAGATTTGTCACCCTCTAATGAGTGGCCTTATTAGAGGACTTATAACATTCTTTATAATGACACCTTACGATTTAGAAATAGGACTCTTGAATCCACTCCATTAAGAGATTTCCTACTTTAATGGTTAGAAAGTAACAATGAAATGACCTGAAAAAATATGGAACTACCTTTTCTTGTTCAGATCTTTTTTCTTCTCATTTGTCTTCTTCAAACTCTTCTTTTATAGTTGATAAACACACTCTTCATCTCATCACTTTTCTTCACTTGATTCACACTTTTCTTCAACTCTATTCTACTTAGTGTACCCATCTATACTTGTTCAGCTATTAACATTGGCTATCAACAAATCAATAATTTTACCATCTTGATCATCCTTTATATAGAAATTTTTTTCCTTTTAATCCTATTCAGTAGCATTTCCTAAATTAATCTCATTCATTTGATCAAATCTCAAAACAAATTCAATGTATCTACAACTCGGTAAAATGTTTTATGAATCTTGGCAACTGTATCTTTACCTTGGAACTTGAAATTTTGTTAGATCTCAAACCAACCATTATATCTTCACCATTTATCTATACCTACCATTTTTTATCCATTGATTTCATTAACTAAATTTTTTCCTTCCTTAGAACCTTCTAAATCAATCTAGATCTCACTCGATTTCAGATTTTAATTAATTTCTTGTTTAACCGACCAGCTTAATTTTCTCGATTAAGTCTTCCTTCTCAGTTATCATTTACTTGATTAATTATACCTTCTCATTTATCATCTACTTGGTTGACATATTCCTTGTTTATCAACTTCTCAGTTAACTATAACTATCCTTGATATCATTACTTGCTGACAACTATTTCTAGCTCAATAACACACAATGATTCCTTATCTTTTCATTTCACAACTTCAATCCTTTATTACCAATAAATGTAACTAACTTGTGCATCATTCTAACACTTCATCATATCATGTAAAATAATCAAATCAATATTACATTGTCAAACACCAATTCATCAATTGCCCATTTAAGGTCACATACTTAACATCACTTCTTCGTTTCATCTTCTCTCCTGACTAATCCTTTCTTTACTCAAAACCACATATTTCAGATTGATATGGCAACTTTCATAAATCAGTAAGTCAATAGGCTTGACATCAATGAAAACATAACAAATGATCCAATACTTCTACATACCTTTCATTTCTTGTTTACTAACCTTGTTCATTATCATCATCAGTTTGGATATCAATATCAGTTAGGGTAATAGTATAATGTAATTTTATCCCTTTGTAGATCATGTGCATATGTGTCGATTGAGTCTATGTGAAAGTCTTGAAGGTTATATCTTTTGAAGGAAAAGATTAAACATGGAAAATAAAGTTGTATATGAACTTCAATATAACTTATCCAAGCATGTTGATGATTCTATTATTTAGTTCATGATGTATGGATTTTTTTCTATTATGGATTACAATCCATGGTTTGTATAAGGAAGGAAACCTTCCTTATTGTATTTGAGTAGTGAGCTCTACGGAGAGTTCCTAAATTCATGTATATTTCCATTGTAATAGTCTTAATAGGGTATTGTTATTTTTATAAAGTACATCATCTTAGGGGTTCCATCCCCACCATGATTTCACCCCTAAATGGGTTTCCACATGAAAATTTATTGTTGTTATGTGTTCTTGATGTGTTGGAGATCTTTGATTGCATGTTAATTATTAGATATGAAGTTTATGGTTAGATTTTGTCAATGTAGCATAATTTTGTGAGACAATCGATTCACACCCCCCTCTCATTTGTCTGCTTTCATATTTCAATCAATTGGTATCAGAGCCTAGTTTCTGTTTGGGAATATTAATCACTTGAGGTGATCTGGGATGGTAGATTTTAAGAAGGATAGTCCAAGATTTGATTGCACAAACTACTCTCTATGGAAAGGGAACATGGAAACACATTTGACATGCATTAGAGAAGAATATTGGAAGATTAATGAGATTGTGTATTCTCTTCCTGCAATTCATTCTACTACTATTCCTAATGAGAAGAAGAAGGGTAAATATAACATCAGTGCTAAGGAAGTATTGTTGAGTTTCCTGTGTGATATAAAGTACACAAATGTTATAGAATTGAAAACTACATATGAAATATGAAAGGAATTGGAGACTTTACATGAAGATTATTCCTTTAGGAATCAAGCTAAATTGCAAAGTTTGAAAGGAAAGTATGAGACATTGAATATGAAAAAAGATGATAACATTGCTTCTTACATATAGAAGTTGAATGAGACTGTTTGTGCTATTAGATGTACTAGTGGAATGTTGGGTGAAATGAAGCTTGTTTCTAAGGAACTTAGGTCCTTTCCTCCTACTTATATAGACACAAGGTTTATTCTATTAAAGAGTTTAGGATTGTGAATAATGTGACAAGAGACATGTTGGTTGGTAAGTTATCTAATTTTGAGATAAGAGAATTTGGTGACTCCCTTCCTAAATTTGAGTCTAGATTAAAAGATACTATTTCTAAGGACAAACTATATATATATAATTTGGGAGAAATCTCTTCTCTAAGTACATCTAGATATGCAAAGGTGACATAAGAGATTGAGGAAGAAGAGATAAATCTTGAAGATGTTGAAGCCCTTATTTCCAAGAGATTTCCTAAAGGTGTTGATAAGTATGGAGGAATGTTAACTCTTAAATATTTTTCTTGAAAAAATATTGGTCATTTTGATTTAAAAGGTGTCTTGAAATAGTTCCAAAGCATAATCCTAAGAAATTCCAGCCTAGATATACAAATGAATGTTACTCTACCACTAATGAAGGTGGTTCAAAGGAAGAGGAATGGGTATTCATTTATTATTAAAGAAGAAGATATTGAATCTACTAGTTGCATTAATGTGGAGAGAGCTTTGGCAACACATATTAAAGAAGAGGATGAATGAGTGATTGATAGTGTATGTTCAAATTATATGACTAAAGACAAGAGAAAGTTTGTGAAATTGGAAAGGTATGATGGTGGTGCTATTAGATGCATTGATGAAACTCCTTGTATGATCCTTGGTAAATGATCCATTACTCTTGATGGTAAGAATAATACTAATAATGTTTCATATGTAGAAGGTCTAAAGAATAGCTTTTTGAGTGTTGGATATCTAGTTCACAAAAGTTATGATCTAGAATTCAAGAATGAGAAGTGTAGAATCTTGGGAAGTTTTAGTGTTGAGATTTCATTAGGTACAAAACTAAAGGTGATGTATTTTATTTGAATAGTGTTGAGAATAGATGTTTGATTTCTCAGATTAATGAAAGTTGGTTGTGGCATAAGATAATGTGTATTGTGAATTTTGATAATATTTTGAAGATAAATACCACTTAAACTATGAGAGATCTAGCTCAATTGTTGAAGCCTACTAATGCTATGTGTAAGGATTGTCAGATGGGTAATAAAACTTGATCTACCTTCAAGAGAAAAATTTATTCTTATAAGGGATTGTTAGATATTGTGCATATTGATTTATGTGGTCTATCTATAATTAGAATTTTTCAAGGTGATAGATATTTCATGTTGTTGATTGATGACTATTCAAGGATTATGTGAGCTACCATTTTAAAGGATAAATATGAGGCTTTTCAAAATATTTAAAGCTATGGTTGAGATAAAGGAAATATTGAGGCTAAAGTGTCTGAGATATAAAAAAGGTAGGGGGTTAACATTTGGTGAGCTCATTAAATTTTATGAAGAACATGGAATAAAGAGACAAATATCTTCCCTAAAGACCCCACAATAGAATGGTGTAGTGGAGAGGAAGATCAAAACCATTCTAGACACTGCTAGGATAATGGTGATTGAAGGAAATGTTCTACATGCCTATTAAATAGGAGATATAAGAATTGTAGTGTATACATTGAATCGAGTGCAAATAAATGGTATTAATAATAAGACTCCTTATGAATTACGGTATGGTTTGTTAGAAAGTAAAGTCCACCAAGATAACTGAGAGGGGGGGGGGTGAATCAGTTATCAGATAATTATAACTTTTATCATCTTCAACAACATTAAACCATATAAGAAATATAATTACCAACCATAGAAAGATATTCATACATAATTACACAATAACACAAGATATGTTGACTAGGGAACCTCTTGATCAAAGAGTAAACCCCGGTGGGAATGATGTCCACAAAAGATGAACTAATATGAATATTCCTTGTGAAAGGATGGACTTTGTTAGGAGTCTTATGAAATACATTCAGTACATATAAATCCCTGTTAGGAGATTTTGAATCCCTATTAAAAGATTCTAACCCTATTAAGAGTTATAGAAGACAGAAGGACCCACTACCCAAACAAATTTAGGGTAAGATCAGTGAAATCACTGTCCAAATAATCTTTTCATTATTCAAAAAAATAATATGATACCTTTTCTCTGACTGTGCCAAACTGCATTCACTACTACAACAGATCTCAACTTCAGATTTATGTACTTCGCATGTCTTCCTTCTCAATTTTCTTTCACTACTTCATAATAAACCACTCTCACTCTCTATCTATATCACAACAAGGAAAAATATTCCTTCCTTTATACTACACTCAAATAATTACAAATGAGTCAACACACAATTACAAAATAAAATATTCCACATGCTACACCAAAATTACATAAAACTGTCAGCTTCCAAATACAATAAATCTTCACTCATGTGACTTTGAAGTTTTTTCTATCATCCATGTCACTATCAATGTGTCTCTAACTTCCCTTTAACTTTTCAAAGCTATATTCCATCCCGATTAGGAGATATCATCTGATTGCCAAAAATCTCTACTCAGGAACACTGCCTGAATACTGCTTCCACCAAAATGATCATAACTTTTATAAATAAAAGAATCACTGTCTGCACTCTTAACCATAGAAATATAACATATCAAAGAGTATATCCTCAATGTTGCATAGCTCCAATTGCAATATCCCATGTGCGCTAATCAAAACACTTTCTACTTCTCTACAAGTCTTCGGTAAAACACTATGTTGACATCAATGACAATCATAGTCATGAATGCAACAAAAACTACTACAGAATGGGTGTAAAACACTTTAGCATTCATTCCTAACAATCTTTCCCATTGGAATTGATGGGAACATAGATTAAAAAGATCCAATTTTCCAAAAATCCAATACTACAACACTGCGTCTTCGAATCCTCTTCATCAATCAAATCTTGCTTCGTTATCCTATTCAATTCTCTCATATTGTTTTTCTCATATTTTTTTTCATGCATACTTCTCCCCCATTGACATCAATGATATAAATTTCATCACTATTTCAACAACAACTCAATGTCAAAAGACACTATTTAGAAAATACATTTACTAGAGTCCTCATGACTCGGCTCAGATACACATACTCCCCCATAGAGGAAGTACCAACATCCAGTCCAAAAGATAGATAGGGCTCATATATTACTGGACAGATGCAACCAATTGCATCATTACTCAAAAGTAGGCTGGGGCATAACCCCAAGCATACCTCTCAAATACTCAAATGTATCCTTAGACAAAGGCTTTGTAAATATGTCTGCTATCTGTTCCTTTGTGCTTATGTACTCCATTCTGACTTCTTTCTTAGCAACTTTCTCTCTTACAACATGATACTTGATCTCTATATGTTTTGTCTTAGAATGTAGTACATGATTCTTAGACATACCGACTGTACTAGTGTTGTCACAATGTAAAACAACAAGTTCAACAAATTTAATTCCAATATCCTTCAGCATCTGCTTCATCCAAATTATCTGGTTACAATTGTTTGCTGCTGCTACATACTCTACTTCTGCTATGCTCTGTGAAATAAAATTCTGCTTCTTGCTTAGCCAAGAAACTAATCTTCCTCCAAGGAAAAATGCTCCTCCACTGATTCTTTTCTTATCATCAACACTGCCTCCCAAATCAGCATCTGTATATGCACATAGGGTAGAATCATCAGATTTTTCATACCACAATCCATAGTCCATTGTGCCTCTTAAATATCTCAGTATCCTCTTTACTTCTACATAATGTGATTCTCTAGGTTTAGCTTGAAATCTTGCTACAATTCCAACTGAATGTGCTATATCCGGTCTTGTGTGTGTCAAATACTACAATCCTCCAATCATGGATTTGTATTTCTTCTGCTCAACTATTGGTGTTTCATCTGTGCTAGATAAATTATTGTTGGCATTAAGTATGATTGTCATCAGTGACAACACTTATTCAGACTCACAGTGTTTACCGAGTAGAATAGTGTTTACCGAGCAGAATAGTGTTTACCAAGTAGAACAGTGTTTACCGAGTTATCTTCACCAAGTGATGAGATGAGCAGCATTTACCGAGTGCTAGCACAGTAAACAGGGAATTCAGTATCTACCAAGTGACACTATATCTACCGAGTCTCTAGTATATACTGAGTTTGAAACTACAACCAAGTGGTTAGTATGGACCCGGCCTCCACTTCTACCGAGTGCATGATGATGCCGAGTAATGCAGTGGATGCTGAGTATCAAAAAGTCACCGAGTTAGTTTGTAGTAACTGAGTCACTATATTTGGGCTGACTTAGTAATACTTGTGTTTTCTTGTTTAGAGCTGACTTTGATATTGTTTTGTAATTATTTTGATTGATATATAAACAATGTTTTGTATCCTATCCAAAGTGTGAAAAAGTGAGAAGTGAAAAGGAGAAGAAAGGCAGAGATAAGAAAATTACAAAGGGATACAATAGTATAAGAAGCAGCAGAGACATATCTATCATAGAAGGTGATCAATACATTAGAGAATCTCAATCAGCAAGTACAGTTGCAAGTAAGAGATCTACTATTTCATCTTAACAAGTGAATCAGCCCCAAATCCTTTAACCGGGTAGACTTAATAGTCTTTGCAAAAATCTCTTAACCGAGTGCATACTTCTTTGTATGTTTGTAAATCCTCTAACAAGGTGGACCTAGCAGATCTTATTGCTCCTAACAGGGTAGATCATTAGAAGTGATCATTGTAAGCCTTAACCGGCAAACTTTATACTGCAGTATT
The DNA here is from genome assembly GCA_027943335.1 of Chamaecyparis obtusa. Taxonomy (NCBI): domain Eukaryota; kingdom Viridiplantae; phylum Streptophyta; class Pinopsida; order Cupressales; family Cupressaceae; genus Chamaecyparis; species Chamaecyparis obtusa. Next base: position 391,067 of record BSBK01004187.1, on the reverse strand, counting down.
GAAGTTTAGTGGGTTTCATCCCCACCCTAGTTTTACTTTCTATTTGGAAGGTTTCTGGATCACCAAATCTCTATGTTCAAAGTGTTATGAATGTTTTATTCTTTCTGTTACTCATGCATATAGTTAGCTTATCAATCTAATGTCATTGAGAAAATGGTTGAGATCTAAAATTTGTAAAAGTTTTGAAGTTACTGATTCACCCCTCCCCTCTCAGTAACCTAGCTAGTCTTGAATATTTCCAACACTTATGTCTAGTTACCATAGGTGTTCCAACTGGTTTACAATCCTCCATTCCAAATCTTTTCAGCAAATCATTCAAGTACTTTGTCTGACTTACAAAGATACCATCATTGTTTTGTGTTATCTATAATCCCAAAAAGTATTTCATCTCACCAATCATACTCATTTCAAATTCAATTTTCATTTCATTAGCAAATTTGTCACTAGCCTCATCTTCTCCTCCAAAAATAATGTCATCAACAAAAATAACTATAATCAACAAAGTATTTTCAATTTCTTTTGTATATAGATTTCTATCAGTTGTTCCTTTAGCAAATCCCAATTTTAACAAATACTTAGCCAGTCTTGCATACCAAGTTCTAGGTGCTTGCTTTAGTCCATATAATTCCTTCTTCAGTTTACATACCATGTCTCCTTCTTGAGTCAAAGGAAAACCTTCAGGCTACTCAATGTAGACTTCTTCCAATTCTCCATTCAAAAATGCTGACTTCACATCCATCTGATACACTTTGAATTTCTTAAAATTTGCATAGGCCAAAAACATTCTTACTGCTTCAATTCTTGCTACTGGTGCAAAAGTTTCTTCATAATCAATTCCTTCTTGCTGTGAGTATCCCTTACATACCAATCTTGCTTTGTTTCCTACAACTTCTCCTTGTTCATTCATCTTGTTTCTAAATACCCATTTAGTTCCAATCACATTCTTGTCTTTAGGTCTAGGGACCAATTCCCATGTCTTGCTCTTTTCTATCTAATCTAGTTCTTCTCTCCTAGCATTAATCCAATGTTCATCTTCACAAGCTTCACTAGTAGATTTAGGTTCAATTTGAGAAATCAAACATAAAAGTACCTTATTCTGAGTTAGAACTCCTCTGTCCAAACTTCTAATAACTTGTTCAACAGGATGATGTCTTGATAAATACCTATTCGGTGTCATAGTCTCAGATCTTGCTTCAACTGTAGATTCTTCTCTAGATTCATCTCTGGTTTCTTCAGCATGACTTTCATTCAGCAATTCACTATTAGTTTCATAGAATAATTCAGTAGTTTCAGTGTTAGGCTTAGGATGAGCTTCTTCATTAGATTCATAATCAAGCATTCTTTCCTAAATTTTGAAATTTTCATCAACTTTAACATTTGTGCTCTCAACAATAGTTTTAGTTCTCTTATTGTAACATCTATATGCTTTTCTCTTCAAAGAATATCCAAGAAAAATACCTTCATCACTTCTAGGATCAAACTTTCCAATATCATCATCTCTCTTTATATAACATTTGCTTCTAGAAATTCTAAAATACTTAACTGAAGGTGCATGTCCAAACCATAATTCATAAGGTGTCTTGTCTATGTCTAATCTGATTTGTACTTTGTTCATTGTATATACTGATGTATTCACTGCTTCTCTCCAAAATGTCTTTGCTAAATCATTCTCAAATAACATAGCTCTTGCTGATTTAGTCACTGATCTGTTTCTTCTTTCTGCAATACCATTTTGTTTAGGTGTTCTAGGGGCTGAAAACTATCTCTTAATACCATTCACTTCACAAAAAGTGTTAAACTCTCTAGAAGTAAATTCACCACCTCTATCATATCTCAAACATTTAATCTTCATTCCAGATTCATTCTCAACTTTGTTCTTAATGATCTTAAACTTATCAAATGCTTCAGATTTTTCTTTTAGAAATGTAATACATATCATTCTTGTAAAATCATCAACAAGAATCATAAAATACCTTTCTCCAAAGAATCCTCTAGTCCTGGTAGGACCGCTCAAGTCTGTATGAACAATCTCCAACTTGTCTGCCGATGTGAACTTCTTACTAGAAAATGAATTTCTCTTCTGCTTAGCTATCACACATTCTTTGCAAATCATGTTAGTAGGCTTCATAATTTTAGGCAAATCCCTTACTGCAAGTGTAGTACTCACTTTCACAATATTATCAAAGTTTATATGACAAATCCTTCTATGCCATAACCAAATATCATCAATCTTAGTAATCAAACATGTCATCTTAGTAGGATTCAACTGAAATACATTAGCTCTGGTTCTAGATCCAGTTCCAATCAGATTTCCATCTTTATCCTTTATCACACAAGTTTTCTTAGTAAACCAAACTTGATATCCCTTATCAACTAACTATCCAACACTCAAAAGATTATGTTTCAATCCATCAACAAAGTAAACATCATCAGTATTAGTCTTTTCATCAAGAGTAATAGATCCTATACCTTTGATCAAACAAGGTGCATTGTTACCAACTCTAACAACTCCTCCATCATAATTGTTAAACTTTATGAATTTTTTCATATCTCCAGTCATATGATGTGAACAACCACTGTCTATAATCTAGTCAACTTTCTTTTCAACTTGGGAAACTAAGGCTTTTTCTTCCTTAATATTAGTTTCAGAGTGTTCTTCTTTAATTGCTACAAATCCTATTTCATCATTGTTCTCAGTATCACTTTCACTTAGAGTTCTTTGAATACTAGCTTCAAGGTCTTCATCATTAGCATAGTAACATTCCTTAGATCTTCTAGGCTTGAAATTATTTATGTACTTCTTAACTCTCTTAGGACATTTAGATGCAAAATGACCATATTCTTGACAAGTCCAACATTTAAAAAATATCTTACCGTCTGGTTCTCTTTTCACAAGCAAGGCAATACCTTCTTCAATCTTCTTGTCTTCTTCATTTCTAGATCTGTTGCTGCTAGCATAATCTCCACTCACACTGATGCTTCTTGACAATGTAGGGAGAATACTAAGAGCACTGAATGATGTCTCCATTCTAGGTAAGTCTCCTGATAACCTCAGGTTCATCTTTTCTGCTTCCAATCTTCCAAGAAGAGTCTCTCTTGTAAATTTCATAGTACAAAGTATAACTTGTTCAATAATCTATGTTGTTTGCTTAAATATAGGAGTCAATGTCCTTAGAATTTTCCATATCACTTCATTCTCTATCTTTTTTCCTTAATAAGATTTTATCTCTACAACAATTTCTAACATTCTACCAATATAGCTTCTAACAGATTCATCTTCCAACATTCTTATATCTTCAAATGCACATATCCAATTATGTAATCTAACTCTTTTTGCATGTTCATCACCTTCAAAAGTAGAGTGTAAAGCTTTCCAAATTTTATGAGACATTTTCAAACATTTTACCTGACTATATTTATTCTCTGGAAGTGCTGTCAAAAGTGCTTCTCTTGCAAGTATGTTACACATGAATAGATCTCTCTGATCATTAGAGCATGTCTCAAGATCATCTTCTTCAATGATAGTCTTATCATTCTTTGTAGTCAACCAATAACCCAGTCCTAAACATAGTAGATGTGTTTTCATATTTTCTTTTTAGCTGTCAAAATTTACTCCATCAAACTTAGGGATTTATTTCCTAAAATTCACCATGGATCTCCTTAAGTTGTTAAACTCCTCTTTCAAGGACTTGCTACTCTGATACCAATTGTTAGAGAGTAAAGTCCACCAAGATAATTGAGAGGGGGGGGGGGTGAATCAGTTATCAGATAATTATAACTTTTATCATCTTCAACAACATTAAACCATATAAGCAATATAATTACCAACCATAGAAAGATATTTATACACAATTACACAATAACACAAGATATGTTGACTAGGGAACCTCTTGATCAAAGAGTAAACCCCGATGGGAATGATGCCCACAAAAGATGCACTAATATGAATATTCCTTGTGAAAGGATGGACTTTGTGTTAGAAATAGGAAATACTAAGAGGGGGGGGTGAATCAGTATTTCACAAAATTTTTCTTTTGCCCACTTATGGATATAACAGATTACTTTAGTGCATACAAAGATTATCAAGCTGATTAACAAACATAGCAGTAAATAGAAAGAACTCATAACACATCATATGTTCTTGAGGAAACCCTGGCCAAGGGAAAACCCTGGTGGGGATGGTACCCACAAAGATCACTAATCAAAAGTATCCTATTACGGATATTGGACCCTGTTAGGAGTCAATTTACAATATATAGTAGATTTGTCCTGGTTAAAGGACTTTAGGCCTTGTTAGAAACCTTAACCCTGTTAGGAGTTAGATTACAAAACCTGATCACTAGCTGAGCTCACTACCCAAATAGGTAATACAAAATGTTTTTGACTGTAATATGGTACTGCTTACAACTTTTCATCAATAGCCTTTGCTGCTATCACAATAAACAACTATCACAAGTAATCTTTTCTTTCTTTTTACATATCACTTCTATATTTCATTACATTTCAAGTATGCCTAATATATGAGTTATTAAAGCTAATAACTTTACATGGTCAGCTTCCAAAATATTTATCCAAGAGTAAACATCTAGGATGTCATCCCTTCATAATGTTAAGTCATTATTTTGACAAGAAAAAATAATCCCTTAACTCTTTCGCTAAAACTGTCTCCAAAACTGTTTTGTCTGCAAAAACTATCTTCGGTAAACTTTGAATAACTTTATCTGTACTACTCCAAAATTTATGCACACTAAGATGGGGTATCCTCATCCTCTATAGAAGCTTTAGTTAACTACACAAACAAAAATATTTCTCCAATGGATGTCGCCAACTAAATCTTCATCAGGTGCTCTGTCAGGATCACTGTATCCATACTTAGACAATTTCTTCCTTCAACTTGCTATACTTGCATTCTAGATTCTGCACTCTCAATAGAGATCATATGTTTCCATAATGACAACATCTATGCATCCACATTAGCCAAATTTCCAACAATCTCCCCCTTTGTCATTGGTGGCAACATATGGGAAAATTGGCTAAGTGTGTAAACAAAACTTTAAAAAAAACTTATACAAAATTGTGGGCAAAAGTTATACAATATGTATACAATATCATACTCCATAGAATAGCTGCCCCTATGAGTATCCTTCCTCAACATATATTCAATTTTCTACTATCTCTCCCCCTTTGACAACAATGACAAAGATAGGGTGTACAAAAATTTCAAAAACTTTATACCTTATTATCAATTATTACAAAGCCGGTAGGCTTGCAACACAATCACCAAAATCTAACTTCCAAGATTCAAAATCTTTCTCCCATATCTTCCTAATGGATTCAGTAACATTGAGTAGAGTACTCAATCCGTATGCTGATGTCTGACAAGCTTGCAGGGAATTGAAGCTAAACTTCTGAAATGATGTCTTTGCTGAAAGACACTGCTCAATTTGATCTTCAACAATTGATATCTTGATTGAGACATGCTCTCTCACGATGTTAACCCTAATCATCTTTCTGTTCTTCTCCTCTGCTAACATTCTGATTTCATCTTTCAATTTCCTTATGCTCTTCTCTATAGAACTTATCTTGACATTAGGGCTTGTCAAGGTGTTTGTCTCAGCTGTAATAGCATCTAACTTCTCTCTGATCTTCTTATCCTCTTCAACTGTTAGGATTTTTTATTTAGTGCATTGTATGTACAAATTCTTTCCTGTCTCAAAATGTCTCCTCAAATTCTTTATGCATACATCTAAACTACCAATATCATTTCAAATATTTACACTTAAAGTTTATTGCATTTCTGCTTCAAATTCTTCCTGAACTTTTATTCTAGCAATATCCTTCAAGTTAGAAAATTTAGAGTCAAAAGAATTCATTACTGATTGAGCTTTCTCAAGTGGATCTGATTCAGATACCTTAGTCTGATCACACTCTCAAGTTTCTCTGTCAAAACTCTAACTTTTCCTTCAAGGTCTTTCACCTTCTTATTCTTTCCAATAATTTTATTCAGAGATGTGATGAACTCAAGTTGATCATTATCTTCAACTTCTTTTCCAATGTCTTCAAACATTGAGCCAATATGCCTCTTCTCACTGTCAGGTGCACTAATGTCTTCAACTGGTATAGAAGGTGCACTAGAGGTAGTGGCCTCTATCAAAATTTGTTTGCCTTTAATTGACTGCTCTGCTGGAATTGATTCTGATACAGTTGGTGCTTCCTCTACCTCTGTATTCTTCTCTGATTCTATGACCTTTTCTTGCTCTCACAAAGCCAAATTGTCAACAATGTTTCCTAGATCATGAAATACTACATCATTTGATTCTAGAGTCACTTTGGTGCCTTCAATAGCCATTGATTCTTTGCCAATATTGATATGTGAAGAAGATGGAACTTCTTCAATACCAACTTCCTCTGCATGTGGTTCCTCTAATTACTTTTGCTGAGGGTCTGATTCAACATGCTTTTCTACAACTATATCTACAAGAACTTGCATTACTGCTTGCTCTGTCTCTTTCTGTACTTCCTCCTTTTTGCCTCCCATTATAAGGATTTTTCTTCTCTTAGTTCTCAATAAAGTTCCAAGAGACTTCAAGAATCTCTTCAAATGATCTTCATCCTTAACTTCACAGAACTGTCTGATTACATGTTCTCTCATCTTTATGTCCTCTTCTTGTGCTCTCTATTTTCTATTCACAAGTCTATTATACAAATCTTCTGGGATCTTACCATGAATAGTGCTAAGTTTCTTATTTGCCACAATCATGTGTGTAACCATTTCATTTTCAAAATTCAATCTGTCAAATGATCCATATAGATCATACAATTTATTCAAGTTAGTGAAGTCTCCATGGTTCAATATATCTTCATTAACTCTTTCAATTCTTGGTTTCCAAGTTTTCTTCTTGATTGAAACTACATCATCATCTTTAATTACTGCTACATTTCTAGGTATAGGTGGTACAACCACTTTTTGTCTCTTGCTGGGTCTTGTTGCACTCACTTTTACTCTTTTGCTCGGAATAGGAGAAAAAGATTTATCTCCTTCATCTTTTTCAGGTACTTCAACTTTAACCTTTACTGCAATAGGATCAATAGGATCTGCACTTGATGTCTCAGGTGAAATTACAAGATTTTCACTTTTCTTCAAGGCTTCTGCAGTCTTCTTAGCTATGTCAAACTCATGACTTGACATACTAGATTCTTTCAATATTTTCTTCATAGTAGATTCAACTCTATTACTAGATTGCTTCTTTTCTCTCAAACTTATTGCAGAGTTGAAATTGTCTTCATAGGTTCCAAACCTATTTGCATGACCATCCAAGTCACACTTTAACAATCTATTCACATATCCTACTATTTCTGCTTAAGATATTTCATAGCCAAGAGGGTCTATGAATTCCATTCTAGGCTCAACTACTTCAATGTAGGTGAAATCAGTGTCAACCATAAAACAAATGTCATCTTTATGCTTTTGAACTAAGGATTGAGGAATCCTTGATTTGTTCTTAACAATATACTAAAAAGTCTTCAATACAAGCTTCACACTGTCATTAACTTTATCAAAAGGTGCTTCATGTAGACTGAGTTTATTCTTTCCATTGTGCTCACATTGTCACTCCAATCAACTGTGTAGGGAAATCTTCTCAAAATATGGAAAAACATATAGGTTATCAGAGATGAAAACCTAAACTGTGTGTACTTATCCTTCTTAATCTTTTTTAAGTTGTCAAATAACTGAATTTTCAAAATTTCACATAGGTCTACTGGTTTCTTCTCAATACACATAATATAAGCTACATGAATCATTCCTACAGCCATGTCATCTTCCCTTGAACTACCACAAAATTTAGTTGTTAGGATCTTGCAAAGGTACCTAACATCATCTTGCTTAGTCTTACTTATCATAATTCCTCTACCATTATAACTAGATCTAGTGTTATCTAAAACAATCTTTCTCATGTTCTTTTCATTCAGTGGAATCTCTCCAACTTTTGATAATCCAGTAACTTCATGAATTAGGTCAGCAGTTATATCAATAACTCTATCCTCCATCTAGAATTTCCCATTGTGGATTCTACTTAAAATGATCTTGGTACATTCCTCATCATTGAATTCATACTTCATGGAATATTTGATAATTTCATTATTCTCTAGGTGCCCATAAGCTAGTTTAACTAACATGTCTTGATTGTACAATTTCCTATAATCATCACTAAAATTTGCATCTCCCAAAGTTTCAAACTTACAACCTAAATATCCTTTAACATTATCAATGTGCAATACTCTGTCTGGTACGGATGATAATGCTAGATTGTCATCAATTTCAGTTGGTTCTACTAGTTCTTTCTTAATCTTTGGTCTATTCTTATCCTTAACATTATGAACCATAAAAATATCCATCTTATCAACTGATTAAAGATCAAAAAATACCTCAACTTTGCAAATCTAGGGTTTTGGTATGATCATCACTGCAATCTGCTTCCAAACTTCTTCAAATCATCCTTAACTCACTTTTCTTCTTTCAAATCACTTTTCAATCACTTTGTAATCATAATAACTTCAATTTTGACCTTATAACACTTCACATCAACTTGATCTGACATCACATTCATTCATTTTGCCGCTAAAACCTCAAAAAGCTGATTCTGCAAACCTGCAACCATAAAACTTTCTGTGACCTCACAAAACACAATATTTTCTTTTGCACACTTAACCATAGCATTAGTACAACATAACAAACCTATATCTAACTGCATAAAACTTAACTCATTCAAATTCCTAATCTACACTAATCCTAAGTCCTAAACTATAGAAACTTACATAATTTAAGTACTTAAAGAAGGGTCAGGTAAAGATTCATCCTTACCATCGGTTACATTACCTTCCTAACTACTTTCAGTGCTAACTATAGCTCCTTGATCTGTGCCTTTGTCAAATTTAACTTCATCTTTATTGCTACAGCAACCTTTCTCTTCGTTTCCTGCATTTTCATTCCTTCTTGCATTATTCCTAGGGTTAGGGTTATGATGATAACCTCCATTGTTCATTCTACAAAATCTTGCTGAGTGTCCAAACTTGTTGCATATCTGACAAATGATTCCATTGTTTCCAAATCTCTGTCCTTGCTGGTTAATTTGTGACCTACAATTTCTAGCAATATGTCCTACTTTGTTGCATCTAAAACATACTACCACTTTTCTTTGATTCATTTCTTCAATAGATTTCTTATCTGCATTCTTAGTATTCCCAATCATTCTATCATAATTATTCAAAATTACTTTAGGTCTTCTACATTCGTTAGCTCTATGTCCAAAACTATGACAATTATAACAATGTCCATTAAAAGGTTTAAATTGCTTAACTGTGCAATCTCTCTTCATGTGCCCAATAGTATTACAAGCAAAACATCTACCTTTGAATTCTCTTTGCATACCTTTAGATGATTCTTCCTATTTTGATTCTTCTTGCTTTGATTCTTCTTTCTCACTAGGTGGTTCTTCTTTAGGTGGATCTTCCAATGTGTTCTTATCTAGCTTTATTTCCTCCACACTTTCAGATGTCTTCAGATCTAGCTTCTTACTTTCATGGTTTGCTCTAAACATACTATATCCAAATCCAATCCTATCAAAGAATGGTTCTTCAAAAGAAATTTTTTTTTCAGTCTTATCACCTTTTGAATATAGCCTTTCAAGTTGTTGTTTAGATTGAGTTAATTCACCTTTCACAATTTTATTATACTTCTCAAATTCCACATACTGCATTTTTACTTTTTCAGATTCGGATGTTTCCTTTTCAAGTCTTGACCTCAGATCTTCATTCTCAATTTTCAATTTTTCATTATCAGATCTCAAATTTCCATCTTTCATACTAAGCTTCAGATTTACTATCTTCAACTCATGCTTAAGGATCTCATTTTCTTTTTCTAATTCATCACAATCTTCAACAAGCATATCAAATTTCTTTTCAGATTTTAGATCTTCAATCTTACCTTTTAATTTGTCAATAGCATTCTTTGCATCTTCATATTTTCTTCTTAAGGAGTTTCTTTCATCAGTAAGCATATCAATTTGTTTAAGAGCTTCTTCAAGATTCTTCTGAAGTTGATACATATCCATAGAGATCTTACTCAAGCTGCTAAGCTTTCCTTGAATGTTCCTTCTCCGAGTAATTGTGCTCTGATACCAATTGTTAGAAATAGGAAATACTGAGAGGGGGGGTGAATCAGTATTTCACAAACTTTTTCTTTTGCCCACTTATGGACATAAAAGATTACTTTAGTGCATACAAAGATTATCAAGCTGATTGACAAACATAGCAGTAAATAGAAAGAACTCATAACACATCATATGTTCTCGAGGAAACCCTGGCCAAGGGAAAACCCTAGTGGGGATGGTACCCACAAAGATCACTAATCAAAAGTATCTTGTTAGGGATATTGGACCCTGTTAGGAGTCAATTTACAATATATAGTAGATCTATCCTGGTTAAAGGACTTTAGGCCTTGTTAGAAGCCTTAACCCTGTTAGGAGTTAGATTACAAAACCTAATCACCAGCTGAGCTCACTATGCAAATAGGTAATACAAAATGTTTCTGACTATAATATGGTACCACTTACAACTTTTCATTAATAGCCTTTGTTGTTATCACAATAAACAACTATCGCAAGTTATCTTTTCTTTCTTTTTACATATCACTTGTATATTTCATTACATTTCAAGTGTGCCTAATATATGAGTTATTAAAGCTAATAAATTTACATGATCAGCTTCCAAAATCTTTATCCAAGAGTAAACATCTAGGATGTCATCCCTTCATAATTTTAAGTCATTATTTTGACAAGCAAAAATAATCCCTTAACTCTTTCACTAAAACTGTCTCCAAAACTGTTCTGTCTGAAAAAACTATCTTCGGTAAACTTTGAATAAATTTGTCTATACTACTCCAAACTTTATGCGCACTAAGATGGGGTATCATCATACTCTATAGAAGCTTTAGTTAACTATGCAAACAAAAATATTGCTCTAGTGGATGTCGCCAACTAAATCTTCATCGGGTGCTCTGTTAGGATCACTGTATCCATACTTAGACAATTTCTTCCTTCAACTTGCTATACTTGCATTCCAGATTCTACTCTCTCAATAAAGATCATATGTTGCCATAATGAAAACATCTATGCATCCACATTAAGAAAATTTCCAACACTTTGTTAGGAGTCTTATGAAATACATTCAGTACATATAAATCCCTGTTAGGAGATTTTGAATCCCTGTTAAAAGATTCTAACCCTGTTAAGAGTTATGGAAGATAGAAGGACCCACTGCCCAAAAAAATTTAGGGTAAGATCACTGAACTCACTTTCCAAATAATCTTTGCATTATTCAACAGAATAATATGATACCTTTTCTCTGACTGTGCCAAACCACACTCACTGCTACAACAGATCTCAACTTCATATCTCTGTACTTCGCATGTATTCCTTCTCAATTTGCTTTCAAAACTTCATAATCAACCACTCTCACTCTCTATCTCTATCACAATAAGGAAAAAAAATTCCTTCCTTTATACAACACTCAAATAATTACAAATGAGTCGGCAGACAATTACAGAATAAAATATTCCACATGCTACACCAAAATTACATAAAACTGTCAGCTTCCAAATACAATAAATCTTCACTCATGTGACTTCAAAGTTTGTGCTATCATCCATGTCACTATCAATGTGTCTCTAAATTCCCTTTAACTGTGCAAAGCTAGATTCCATCCTGATTAGGAGATATCATCCGATTACCAAAAACCACTACTTAGGAACACTGCCTGAATACTGCTTCCACCAAAATGATCATAACTTTTATAAATAAAATAATTACTATCTACACTCCTAACCATTGAAATATAACATATCAAAGAGTATATCATCAATGTTGCATAGCTCCAACTACAATATCCCACGTGCACTAATAAAAAAACTTTCTGCTTCTTTGCAAGTCTTCGGTAAAATACTGTGTTGAGATCAATGACAATCATAGTCATGAATGCAACAAAAACTACTATAGAATGGGTGCCAAACACTTTAGCATTCATTCCTCACATGGTAATGTTCCTACTTTGAGATATTTAAAAAGTTTTGGAAGAAACTTTTATATCAAAAGAGATGAAGATATAGGAAAGTTTGATGCTAGAAGTCATGAAGGAATATTTTTTGGTTACTCTACAAAAAGAAAATCATATAGATTTACAATAATAGGTTGAAGAAGATAGTTGAGAGTACAAATATCAAGGTGTAGGGAAGAATTCAAAGTCAAGATAGATCTTATGGATATGAGTTAGATGATTAGGATGACAGTACAAATTAGGGAGCATAAAACCAAAATCAAGTTTAGATTGTTCAATGAAATTAGGATGAAGAAGCTAGTTAAAATTATGGAGGAGAGACAAAAGACTCTAGAATTCATACTAATCATAAGATTCCTAGGTATGTAAGATTGAATCATTCAAAAAAATAGATGATAGGTGATCAAAATAAAGGTGTTCATACTAGGAGAAAAGTTGCTAAAGATAGAGTTGAATACCATTTGATTTGAAAGATTGGACCTAAAGATGTAAATGAATCATGTCAAGATTAAAATTGGAAAAATAATATCAGAGAAGAATCAAATCATATCAAAAATAATAAAACTTGGATTCTAGTTCCCATACCTGAAGACAATAATGTGATAGGTACTAAATGGGGTTTTAGAAACAAATTGAATGAAGATGGTGAAGTGAAAAGAAATAAAGGAAGACATTTGTGTACATTTTATTAATAGATGGAAGGTATTTAATTTAAGGAGAATTTTTCTCTTATGGCTAGAATTGAAGCTATGAGAATGCTTCTTTCCTTTTCTTCTTACAAATATTTCAAGGTGTATTGATCACATGGATGTCAAGTCTACATTTTTGAATTGTGAGTTGGAAGAATAAGTGCACATTGAGTGACTTGATGGATTTCGATTGACTACTCATAGCGATATGATTATATGATTGAAGAAATATTTTTATAGATTGAAGCAAGCCCCTAAAGCCTAGTATGCAAGACTAGATAAGTATTTATTGAAGCTTGGTTTTTACAAAGGCATTGCTTAAAGTAACTTATACTTTAGGATTGACCATGATAACAATTTAATTGTTGAAGTATTTGTCGATGATATCATTTTTGGTGGAAATGATAAGTTGAGTAAATAATTTTCCAATGAGATGAAAAGTGAATTTGAGATGTCAATGATTGGTGAAATGAAATTCTTTCTTGGTCTGCAAATTAAAAAATCAAATAATGAAATCTTTATGTCTTAGTCCAATTATGTGAAAGAGTTGTTGAATAAATTTGGTATGGAAGATTCAAAGTTATTTGGTACACCTATGGTGACCATTTGTAAGTTGACAAAGGATGATGATTCTCCAAAAGAAAATAAGACTAGATATAGATCTACAATAGGTGCATTATTGTATTTGACCAAGAACATGCCTAATATTATGAATAATATTTGTATTTTTGCTAGATTTCAAGTAGATCCTAAAGTATCTCATGTTGTTATTGTTAAAAGGATATTAAGACATTTAAAATGGATAGTTTTTGTATAGGGTAAAATATGGATCGGGTCCTAGAACAATGGTTTACACATAAAAGAGACCCCAAAGCCAATATTTTACACATCCATGAAATTATATTGATATGAAAAGTAAATGTAGATGATTAATATTGAGATTAAGAAATAAGGGTATTTACCTTTGAAAAAGAATCGGTTGAAAACCCTGTCAAATAGTTTGAGAAATTGTTGATTTCCAAAATTTTAAATCGAAACTGCAAGATCTACAAAACTGAGAAATATTTTTCAATTCTGAGGGAGGTCATCCTTGTCCCTATAAAAGGTCAAATACTACCTCAATATTTTGAAGGTCAACTTTGACTTTTTTCACAGATATTAGAAGTTTGGCAAAAAATGGTATCCAGATCTACACTTTAATTCACTGTCCCGCACCTGTACCTACAAGAAAAATGGTTTTTCTTGTTGGGGGGGAGGGGTTTTCCTTATTCAAACCCCAATTTAGGAATTAATCTTGAAATTGAATTCAAATTGCAAACATAAAAAAAGTAAATGAAATAATTCACCTTGCTTATGTTGAAAACCCTTGTGGAGGATTTGAATCCTTGAATCCACAAGAATGGATGCTCCAAATGAATGTAGAATTTAATTTAGGATGTCTCAAATCAATTGTCTTTAGATTTTTAACACCAATCTTGAATGGATCTTGCAATAGGAAGAGGCTTGAATGGATGGATCTTCAACAAGAGGGCTCCATAGAGCTTGAATCCTTCGGTGGCTTCTAATGGATCTCCTTGATGAATTGAATGATTGAATGCTTGAAGGCTTGAATTCTTGATCTTCCTACTTGTTTTCACTTGAGAGCTTGATAATGAAAGTGGATGGGTGAAATGAGAGAGCAAGGTCTCCTTTTATAGAGATATAGGGCACAGACCCCTAGAGAGGCCAACATAGAAAACAATAATTAAGGGCCCATGGCACAAAAATCTAGAGAGGTGCACATGGAGAGAAAAATAAATTAAATTCTTGACACAAAATTCTAGAAGGGGACCACCCTTAATATAGAAAAAAAAATATTTATTTAAGAGCCTTGTCACAAAATCTGAGGTAAGGCCAACTGATGAAGGGTGCTCCCCTTAATACCACAAACACATAACAGATATAGAGAAACAACAACTATACGCAAGAACAGAAAATTGGCTTCTTATTATCTCCACAAATGTGGAATTACAAACTTTCAAAATTACAATATGCAAAGCCACATGGGCATTCCCTTACAATATTCTGTAGGATAAAGCCTCGAATCAATACCCAGATCTACTACCCAGAACTATTCTGAACTGCCTAAGACAATAATACAGCCTTCCTTATATAGGCAATTATCCACCGCCTAGGAAGGTTCCAAAATTTTAGCCAATAAGGCCGACCAACTTAGAATTATTTTATTTTACATTTTATTACATCATAGTCGGCTCAAAATAACTTTTGAAACCCGAACAGAAATTTTGAAGAAAATTATTTTCTGCCATTTCAGGTGGCCCAACTTCCGAAGACCATAAGTCATCACCAGTTGACCCGCTCAGCTATTATAACCCCATTTCAGAAATGCCACGAAGCGCTCTACAGGCTTGACTAGCACAAGCGCCTGTCACCCAAATTTTTGACCTCATCCGGGGCCTCTAAAGCCTTCAAAACTGAGTTCGAAGTTTCTGTATCCTGCTGCCAATACCGAAAATCTTCAATATCTTCAAAACTACACCTGATCTAGCCATGAAACTTTGCTGGCAGACTTATATGACCAAAATGAACCTCCAAGAAAGAAATTAGATCATTCTGAGCACATACGAAAATTACCAAAAATAGTAACTTTCCATAAATAATAGCTCTGCAAAAAATAGCCCTTATTGAATATAAAAATAGAAATATTTTTGGGTGATGCAAGATTGCTCTTACACCCAGGATGCTCCTGCATCAGACACCCGGGGTAATTTGAGAAGTGACCCTATCATGACTCAGGCGTGCAGAGGAAAACCAAGACGGTTAACCTCCTCCTTTGTTAGCCATGATGAATCTTCAACAGGTCATCCTTTCCACTTGACCAGATATTCTTCATATGTCCTGTTCCTTGTGCTTCTACCAACATGACTGTCCAGTATATCTTCGATCTCCTTAGTGTCTAAACTAGTTACTGGAATACTCCACTGTGCTGCTGTGATCTCATTTTCAACACCTCCTTCATGATACTCTGTCAGATCTGAAATGTTAAAAACTGGTGAAATATTTAACTCAGTAGGCAATTCTACCTCATATGCATTTCCTGAATCATGTTTCTTCAGTATCCTACATGGTCCAAACTTCTTTATTTTCAGCTTGTTATATGTACCAACTGGAAACCGCTCCTTCCGCAAATGAACCATGACTTCATCACCAACTTGAAATTCCTTATACCTCCTTTTCTCATCTACCTTAGCCTTATACTATGCGTTCATCTTGGTAATATGCTTCCTCACCTCCCCATGGATGTTCTTCAAGTGTTCTGCAAAATCCTCAGCTTCAGCACTACTTATTTCTCCTTTATCTATCTTCCTCAATTCAGATGCATTTCTTGGACTACTTCCATATACAATCTCGAATGGTGATTTACCAGTGCTCCTGTTGACAGAATTATTGTATACAAATTCTGCCTGTGGTAAAATCAAATCCCATCCTGTTGGCTTATCTCCAACCAAGCATCTCAGTAGATTTCCCAAACTTCTATTCACCACCTCTGTCTGTCCATCAGTCTGTGGATGATGTGATGAACTGAACTTTAAATCTGTCTTTAACTTCTTCCACAATGTCCGCCAAAAATATCCAACAAACTTAGTATCCCGATCTGAAACTATGGTCTTTGGCAAGCCATGTAGTCTCACCACTTCTCTGAAAAATAATTCTGCTACATGAACAGCATCATTAGTCTTCTTGCAGGGAATGAAATGTGCCATCTTTGAAAATCTGTCAACCACCACAAAAATTGAATCATGTACCCGCTGAGTCCTCGGTAAACCAAGAACAAAGTCCATACTGATATCCTCCCAAGGCTTCTCTGGTATAGGTAATGGCTGATACAACCCTGTATTCTGCTTCACTCCTTTCACCATCTGACATACTCTGCAACTATGTACAAACTTCTTCACATCTTGCTGCAATTGTGGTCAATAATAATTCTCACCAACCAAAGCAAGGGTTTTATCACGACCAAAATGTCCAGCCAATCCTCCGCTATGTTTCTCCTTGATGAGATTCTCCCTCATAGAACTTCGTGGAATGCACAACTGACTCCCTCTGAATAGCATATCATCCTGGATGATGAAATCCAACCATTTCATCCTGTCTAGAGTAACAGCTTCTGCACAAGCTTTTCAAGCTTCACCAAAATCAGGATCCTCTGGATACAAATTCTTGAGTTCCTTGAACCCAACCACTTCAATCTGCATTTCTGTCAGCAATAGTTGCCTTCTGCTAAGAGCATCTGCAACCCTATTAGACTTTCCACTCCTATGTTTCAAAACAAATGTATAACTCTGCAAAAACTCAACCCATTTCAAATGCCTTTGATTCAATTTTCCTTGACTATTCAAATATTGCAAAGCTTGATGATCAGTATACAAAACAAACTCCTTAGGAAGAAGATAATGTCTCCACTTCTTTAATGCTTGAACTATAGCATAAAATTCCTAATCATAAACAGAATATTTCCTCTTGGCATCATTTAACTTCTCACTAAAATAAGCAACAGGTTTACCTTCTTGGCTCATAACAGCTCCTATTGCAGTACCACTAGCATCACAATCTACTTGAAACACCTTATTAAAATCTGGAAGTGCTAAAACAGGTTGTTCTGTAACTTTTCATTTCAACAATTGAAAACTGCTTTCTGCCCCATTAGTCCACTTAAACTCTTTTCTATCCCCTCTCATTGTTTCAGTCAAGGGTCCACAAATACTGCTAAAATTTCTGATAAACTTTCTGTAAAAGCTAGCTAAACCATGAAAAGATCTTACCTCAGTAGCACTCCTTGGCGTAGGCCATGCAAAGATAGCCTGTACCTTCTCTGGGTCCATTTTTAGACCTTCTCCTGAAACTACAAACCCCAAATACACCAACTCTTTCTTCACAAAACTGCACTTCTTCAAATTAATCAGCAATTTTTCTTCTCTCAACTTCTCAAATACCATACGAATATGCGTCATATGCTCATCCAATGTCTTACTAAAGATCAAAATATCATCTAGGTAAACAATGACAAACTTACCCAGAAATTCTTTTAGAACGTCGTTCATGAGCTGCATTAAAGTGCTCGGTGCATTGGTTAGCCCAAAAGGCATGACTAACCACTCATACAGTCCTTCCTTTGTCTTGAAAGCAGTCTTCCATTCATCTCCTTCTCTGATCCAAATCTGATGATATCCACTTTTCAGGTCTATCTTTGAAAAATACACAGCTCCACTCAAACAGTCCATAATATCATCCATTCGTGGCAATGGAAACCTGTACTTGATTATGATCTTGTTTATTGCCCTAGAATCTGTACACATCCTCCATTCTCCATTCTTCTTTGGTGCTAATACCGCTGGTACAACACAGGGACTCAGACTCTCACGGATCAATCCTTTTTGTAACAGTTCATGTACTTGTCTGTTCAACTCCTCACTTTCTGCAAGTGTCATTCTGTGTGCTGCCTTATTCGGCAAACTCGCTCCTGGGATCAAGTCCATCTGATGACTGATCTTCCTGATTGGTGGTAATCCATCAGGCACGTTATCGAATACAATATCCTGAAACTCATTCAACAAATCTGCAACTTCTATAGGAACATCTTCTACTTCCTCTTTACCAGCTTTTGGAATTAAAGAAAAACATACATGCTCATGCTTCATACCATCTAGGAAATTTCTTCTATCAAAAAAAGTTATCCTTGCATTAGCACATACCTTTTCTTCAGTCTCCTTCAATGGTTTTAGCTTATGTCGCACTCCATCCTTTGTCAGGGAATAGGTATTCGCATGACCATCATGTACAGCACATCTGTCAAACTGCCATGGTCTACCCAACAACATATGACATGCATCCATAGATATGATATCACACAATACCTCATCTTGGTATTCGCCAATCTTGAACTTCACCAGGCATTGTTCATTGACCATGACTTTGTGGTCATCCTGTACCCAGGCAATCCGATATGGATGTGGGTGTTTCTGTCTCTTGAGCTTCAACTTTGTCACCATCTCTTCTGACACCAAATTGTCAGTGCTTCCACTATCGATAATCACATCACAACATTTACCTTCACACTTGCACTTGGTGCGAAACAAGCTCCTCCTTTGCTCAGGTTCATTCTCACCACTCAACAAGACTCTTCTGTTAATCAACGTTTCTCCTCTTTCAGCATCTTCAGAATTTGATGATCTGGCATCTTCATCTACATGTGCAATTCTGGCCTAGCCTTCATTTCTCCTGTCTGTTCTGCCTTGGCACTGAGGACATTCAAATGCCCTATGACCTTCTTCTCCACAGTGAAAACATGTTCCACAGAAGCCACCTCTTCCATATCCTTGTCCTCTTCCTCTTCCTCTTTGATCTCTATTATTCTGATCCTGGAAGCGATTGGAATTATTTCCTCGCTGATTCTGACTGCTACTGGCCTCATCCTTCTTTTTCAAATATTCATTTTGGCCACCATATGATCGTCCACCAGATCGTCCACCATGACCTCTTCCATTTTGTCTGCTCTCAAACTTCTTGTTCAACTTTTCCTCTACTTTTAGGGCAAACTGGTATGCCTCTTCAATACTGTTCATTCGAACCAGATTTAGCTCCTCCTGAATGCTTGGCCTTAACCCATTAAGGTATCGGGCAACTTTCTCCTTATCAGCTTCTGCATGGCCTGTTCTGATGAGAAGTCGATAGAACTCCTCTGTATACTCCTGAACAGATCTTCCTGCTTGCTTCAAACTCTGCATTTTCTTTAGTAGGTCAATCTCATAATCAACAGGAATGAACTGTCGCTTCAATTTATCCACCATCCGATCCCATCTCATGATTTTCTCCTTTCCCCTTCTATTTCACTCCAACTGAATCTCTTACCACCATATCTTCGCATGACCTTTCAGTCTGGCTTTCGCAAATTTGACCCTATCAGGATCCTCAACATCTTCATACTCAAAATATTCCTCACATTCGTTGATCCAGTCGATCAATTCTTCTGGGTTAAGATTTCCAGAAAATGTAGGAACCTCAATCTTAGGTCTTTTCCCAATCTTAGAAATGGCCCGAAAAAGTCTTTCTTCCTCCTGGTTCACAATTTCGACTTCTCCTTCTTGATATTCTTCTTCGGCTTCATCCTCGCTTTCATCTCTGACATTAAGATTCATTCCTTTGTGAATCTCTTCTTGCAATGCTCGCACTTGTCTCTGTAGCTCTCTAACCTCAGGTCTCACAACACCAGCTCTTCCGCCACGTTCCCTTCATGGAGGCATTTTTGTGATGCGCGCTGAAACCCTAACCACAGTCCTGGTGCAAACTGCCTCACAATCGGTGATCTGTTTACACACTCAAGAACTCCTGCTCTGATACCACCTGATGAAGGGTGCTCCCCTTAATACCACAAACACATAACAGATATAGAGAAACAACAACAATATGCAAGAACAGAAAATTGGCTTCTTATTATCTCCACAAATGTGGAATTACAAACTTTCAAAATTACAATATGCAAAGCCACATGGGCATTCCCTTACAATATTCTGTAGGATAAAGCCTCGAATCAATACCCAGATCTACTACCCAGAACTATTCTGAACTGCCTAAGACAATAATACAGCCTTCCTTATATAGGCAATTATCCACCGCCTAGGAAGGTTCTAGAATTTTAGCCAATAAGGCCAACCAACTTAGAATTATTTTATTTTAGATTTTATTACATCATAGTCGGCTCAAAATAACTTTTGAAACTCGAACAGAAATTTTGAAGAAAATTATTTTCTGCCATTTCAGGTGGCCCAACTTCCGAAGACCATAAGTCATCACCAGTTGACCCGCTCGGCTATTATAACCCCATTTCGGAAAGGCCACGAAGCGCTCTACAAGCTTGACCCGCGCAAGCTCCTGTCACCCAAATTTTTGACCTCATCCGGGGCCTCTAAAGCCTTCAAAACTGAGTTCAAAGTTTCTGTATCCTGCTGCCAATACCGAAAATCTTCAATATCTTCAAAACTACACCTGATCTAGCCATGAAACTTTGCTGGTAGACTTATATGACCAAAATGAACCTCCAAGAAAGAAATCAGATCATTCTGGGCACATACGAAAATTACCAAAAATAGTAACTTTCCATAAATAGCAGCTCTGCACAAAATAGCCATTATTGAATATAAAAATAGAAATATTTTTGGGTGATGCAAGATTGCTCTTACACCCAGGATGCTCCTGCATCACCAACCCCAAAGTTAATTTAAGCATTAGGAAAAAAAATTGAGAAAGGTTAATCTCTAATAATAAATTAGTAATCCTATACAAATATCAAAAAAGGTCCACCTCAAATATTAATTTGAGAATTTGACACTTAATCTGAGAAATAGTGGCCCCGAAGAGGGAAAAGATAAGATTTTGATGAAACCCTGAAACTGAAATCTAACCTTGAGGATCCTAGACCCTAGGGTCAAGGACAAGGTTGACCTTGACCTAAGAGGTCGACCTTGATCTTGAGGTCAAGAATCCCAGGTTCTCAATTCAGGATGGAAGAATTATGTCAGGAAGAAGTGGAGAATGGAGCAGAATAGGGGAAAGAGCCAGATCCAAGTTGAG
Source organism: Chamaecyparis obtusa (assembly GCA_027943335.1). Classification (NCBI taxonomy): domain Eukaryota; kingdom Viridiplantae; phylum Streptophyta; class Pinopsida; order Cupressales; family Cupressaceae; genus Chamaecyparis; species Chamaecyparis obtusa. The sequence continues at coordinate 369,639 of BSBK01004187.1, read as the reverse complement.
TACTTACTCAGAGGGCTAAACATTCTTAACATGGAAGTGCTTCCATTTTAAGATGATACCTTAAGCCCCTACTTTAGCAAGAGTATGGACTCGATGCAAAGTCTTGGTAAAGGAGATCACAAAGAAAAAGATAATCTTATTGAAATCAAAGGGAAAAAGAAATCCTCAAGCCCCTAGGGACTCAAGTCTTTTTCAACTCCAAGATTGAAATAAGAGAGACATCACTAGAGAAAAGAGAGAAAAGGTGAGAAAGGAGTGGCTAACTCACCCAGTAAGATGTGTGTATCTCACTGTGAACCACAAAAGGATAGGATGGAACACCAAGAAAACACTTGATAGTCACCCCATAATGTTGTGCACCTTTTGGTGACTTTGTGCATGTATGTAATGCATCTTTTGATGGATTTTATAAAGTACCCATGGATCCACCTTCTTGTATCACCATAAAATATAAAATGCATGTCGCCTCAAGATTTAGCAATTTATGTGCGTTACCTTCAGAAGATTTAGCATATTTGAAATTGAAAATGCACATCCCTTCAGGATTTAGCAACTTATGTGTGTTACCTTTAGAGATTTAGCATGTTGCAAAATAAAAGGTTAGAACAAAAATACATAATATAGATCGAGGGAGGCCGTATTTATGCCCTCCTCCTTAAGATGGAAAAAACATATTATTTTGACATGTTAAGGAAAGAAAAGAACAAGGATAAAGCCTTCTTCAACATCAAGACAATATCCACAGACAACACCTAGTCCAAGCTGAGAATGTCACAACTCCTATGAGGCCATGGAAGGGATAAATGCAAAGAGATATCATGCAAGAAGTGAAAAAGTAACCCTTGTGAGGGATAGCACACTGTTCAACTTCCAAGGTGAGAGATTTATCAACCATGGGAACCCAATGTCAAACAATGAAATAGGTTGTGATCAAGGACAAAGATCCTCAATGCGAACCAAAATTTTCATGTATGATTGGATATCACATAATAGATAGATACTGCTTAACCAAGGAAAGAGGTGAATCCCGGATATATAGAAAAGAAAGAGATGACATCCTTTCCCCCCAAGCATAGGAACAAATATGGAAGGGCACCTATTATATCACTCACAACACTATGCAAGACAATGAGCCCCCAAGAATTAGGCTAACATTTTTTACATAATGCGGAGCTCTATAATAGGAACATAGATGTTATTTAGAGAAAATAGGATTGAAATACAACTCATTGTTACATGATATATAAATAACCTTACTATCAATGAGCTTCCTAATCTTATAATGTAAAGCTTGACTTTCATTAGTAGAGTGATCATGAAATCTATGATATAAACAATAAGGAAGAGTCTTTAAGTGTGGACTACATTTCTTTTTGTGTTTAGGTCTAGTAATCATCTTAGCACGAAGGAGTTGAGGCAAGATAACTTCTTGGTCAAATTCCTTCATAGGTTCATCATGTTTTGAAGTGTTATTTGAGATGTTGTTAACATTGATTTGTTATTGAGGATTAAATACTAATCCATAAGAATGCTCATGCCCCCCACTCTATAAGGGTATTTGGATTCCTTATTTGTGCTTACCACATCCTTGACCATTAAATCCTTTTTTAACTAGGAAATGATAAACAGGACCATAACTAGAAGCCATATTAGAAGGAGTCAATGGAACTTTAGTAGTCACTATGTCATCATTAGTAGGTTTGATATGGTCATTGTGGGTAGAAGCAGAAACAAAGTTATTACTAAGGGTTTTAGAAGTAAAAACTCATTATTCAAATTCTCTTTGTGGTTTCATAAAATCAAGATCATTAACCTTATACTCTCCAATAAACATAGGATTAAAATCCAAGGTTCCCCAATCATCTTCAGGAAGAGCATTAGAGGAAGAAGGATTACTATTAAGTGTAGGAGTAGTGTGGGGTTGAATATTCAAACAAGGATTAGGTGCATCATCTGCATGAAGTGTATACATCCAGTTGTTATGTATAAACTTCACTTTATGGTGAAGGGTGGAAGGAACAACATGCATCTCATGCAACCAAGGTCTACCCAAAAGAAGATTATAATTAAGAGGTGCTGACATAACATGAAAATGAGTATTCAGGATGACCGGACCTACTTTTATAGGTAAGGTAATGATGCCTAAAGTGTTCTTAGAAATGTTATCAGAGCCACATATAGGAACATTGTTAGGTTGAATAGTTGAAAGATTAATGTTAATCACTTTGAGCATATCCATGCTACAAATATTAAGCCCAGATCCATTATCAATCAAGGTCCTATGAATAATACTTTTATTGATAGAAACAACAACCATAAGAGCATCATATTGATTCGAAACTTCTTTAGAAGGTAAATCCTTTTGAGTAAATATAATGTCAGGAGGACCTGAGTAGCATGCATGCATTTTAAGAAGTTATTGATGTTCTCTTGAGTAGGAGGTGGAGTGGGAAGAGTTGCTAGAGATTTTTGCAAAGCTTCATAGTAGGTAGGTGAAGTTTGAAGAAGCTCCCATAAAGAAATCTTGGCAGGATTATTTTGTAATTGGTTTATCTAATTATACTCCTTACTAGGAAGATGGGGTGGAGGAGGAAGAATAGGTTGAGAAGGTGGTAAAGAATTAGAAACTATTGGATTAGGTTGAGGTTTATTCCTTGTATAATATGTGTGAGCTATTGAATCTTGATCATTGAAAGAATCCATAGGTTTACCTTTGATATTAAGGTGAGGACAACCTTTGAAAGTCAACAAGGGTTTCAGAAAAACCATATTAATTTTCTCAACAATACAAATAGATTCACAAGAATGAAGCAAAGAAGACATCCTAGGAGGAGATGAGGTAGGATATTGATTCTCCATAAGATCATCACTAAAAGGGAGAGCATTAAGGGAATTCATATCATTCTCCACTACTGCCTCATCACTAGAAGGAATCCCAAATGGAGTTATCATCATGTATGCATATGTCACCCTCTTGTATCAAAGTGTCTTAATGAGGAGGGGATAAATCAATGTCTTTGTCCAAGGGATCATCCACAATGGTTTCATGAGGAAGAGAGTAATCAACATCCAAATCCAAAGGTTCATCCCAAATAGGAGGATTATCATCCCTACCAATAAAGGACATTGTAGGATCACCATAAATCACTAAATTTTGATCCCTAGAGGGGAAAGAATTTGTAGTCAAAAGTAAGCTTACTAGGAGAAGAATCAACATCAATCCTTAACTCCTCTCCATAAAGAGAAATATGACGGAGATCACATGTACTAAATGAAGTCTTTCTAGGTGTGACACCATCCAATGGTAAAGTAAGAGGAGGATGTTGTGTAATCCCAAAAGTTTTGGAAAATAATTAAAACAACTTGTGCAACATGATAACAAATAAATAAATACATAGAAAATAGATCTAGATAAAACCAAATGCATTCAAAAGAAATTTATAAGCCTAAAAAAGGAAAATAAACACATTAGGGCATCTAATTCCACCAAAAGAAGGAGTTTTTGTAAAATGGGTTCACCAAAATGTATAATGAAGGTGAACACACAAGGAAATACCAAGGAAGATCTAACACAATAGAGCATCTAAATCCAAAAAAAGAAAGGAGGGTAAGCATGTCAGGTTCACCAAAATGTATAAGGTAAAATATGGATCGGGTCTTAGAACAATGGTTTGCACATAAAAGAGAACGCAAAGCCAATATTTTACACATACATGAAATTATATTGATAAGAAAATTAAATTTAGATGATTAATATTGAGATTAAGAAATAAAGGTGCTTACCTCCGAAAAAGAATTAGTTGAGAACCCTATCAAAAAGTCTCAGAAACTGTTATTTTCACAATTTTGAATCGAAACTGCGAGATCTACAAAACCTAGAAATATTTTTCAATTCTGAGGGTGGTCATCCTTGACCCTGATAAAAGGTCAAAGACTACCTCAAGATTTTGAAGGTTGACTTTGACTTTGTTCACGAATCTCGGTAGTTCGGCGAAAAGGGTATCCAGATCTACACTTTAATTCACTGTCCTGCACCTGTACCTACAAGAAAAATGGTTTTTTTTGTTGGGGGGGGGGGAGGGGTTTGCCTTATTCAAACCCCAATTTAGGAATTAACCTTGAAATTGAATTGAAATTGTGGAGATAAACAAAGCAAATGAAACAATTCACTTTGCTTATGTTGAAAACCCTTGTGGAGGATTCAAATCCTTGAATCCACAAGCATGGATGCTCCAAATGAATATAGAATTGAATGTAGGATGTCTTAAGTTAATTGTCTTTAGATATTCAACACCAATCTTGAATGGATCTTGGAAAATGAAGAGGCTTGAATGGATGGATCTTCAACAAGAGGGCTCCATAGAGCTTGAATCCTTCAATGGCTTCCAATGGATCTCCTTGATTAATTGAATGATTGAATGATCCAAGGCTTGAATGCTTGATATTATTACTTGTTTTCACTTGAGATCTTGATCATGAAAGTTGATGGGTGAAATGAGAGAGGAAGGCCTCCTTTTATAGATATCTAGGGCACAAACCCCTAGAGAGGCCAACATAGAAAACAATAATTAAGGGCCCATGGCACAAAACTCTAGAGAGGTGCACATGGAGAGGAAATTAAATTAAAATCTTGACACAAAAATATAGAAGGGGACCACCCTTAATATAGAAATAAAAATAATTATTTAAGAGCCTTGTCACAAAATTCAAGGTAAGGCCAACCCCAAAGTTAATTTGAGCATTAGGCACAAAACTTGAGAAAGGTTAATCTTGAATAATAAATTAGGAATTCTATAAAAATCTTGAGAAAGGTCCACCTCAAATATTAATTTGAGAATTCGACACTTAATATGAGAAAGAGTGGCCCCAAAGAGGGAAAAGATAAGATTTTGATGAAACCCCGAAACTGGAATCTAACCCCGAGGATCCCAGACCGTAGGGTCAAGGATGAGGTTGACCTTGACCTAGGGTAGGGTCGAGGTCATCCTTGACCTAGGTCAAGATCGAGGTCGACCTTGACCCTGAGGTCAAGAATCCCAGGTTCTGAATTTAGGATGGAAGAATTATGCCAGGAAGAAGTGGAGAATGGAGCAAAATAGGGGAAACAGCCAAATCCAAGTCAAGTACCCATTGAAGGCATTCAACATGACCCCAAACCACTTAATCAGAGGGCTAAAGGTTCTTGTAATACCCTCTTGGATGATTATACTTGGACTTTTATTTGGAGATTTTGATTATGATGGTTAGAACTATATGTTCACAGTTATGCTTATTTAGATGATGATGCACTTATCAAATGCTTAGATACACTCATTTATGATTATCATTTATATGTTTATGAAGTTTGAAATCATCTATATTTACATGATTTATAAAGCTAACATAAGGATTTGAACCTAACCATTATTATCTATGATGTCTTATGTTTTTATGTATATATGTTTGATGTGTTTTCATGAATGAGGATGAAGTAATAGTTACTGACTTAGTTGAGGTCCATGCAATGTATTGATCTTGGTCATCTATTTTAATCTATCTGTATATATATTTGCACATGTATTTCTTCTCAATTATGTAGGATTGCAGGTACCGAGCATCGTCTCCACCTGGTCTCATAGGTCTAAGCGATCCCTCAATATCCTCGATCATTGTTGTTGTTACGAAGATATCATCAAGGTCCCACAGGAAGAAAATCTACCTCTGACCCTTTTACCCTTAGGTGGGGAGTTCCCGAGTTAGTCCCTTGAGCCGATAATGTATTTTTGTTGTGTATTGCAGTTGTTGGATTATGTGGTTCTTGTTGCTTGTTTCTTGCATTGATGAGAGTATGATGTTGTCATTAGTAACATTAAATTATGTTTTGTGGTATCTTCTATCTTATGATTTACCCTATATATATATATATATATATATATATATATATATATATATATATATATATATATATATATATATATATATATATATATATATATATATATATATATATATATATATATATATATATATATATATATATGTAGGAATATCTATATATATCATAAATATATTTTGTGAGGAATATGATTTAGTAATTGATTTAAATAATAATATTTATAATAATAAGATGTTCATGATATTAATAATAATATATGCTTTTAATAATATTATAATGATATATGTACACATAAGCATATGGGTGCACACGTATGCCTATGGTTACATATATATTTTTAATAAATATTAGTTTGTGAAAGTAATTGTATTTTAAATAATAATAATAAATAAATTATTTACTTGAGGGATTAATTATTATATGGTAAATCTTTTACCATAGCCTTATTAAATAAAGTGATAAGTAATTATAGTAATTATTTTCCTTTTCCTTAAATAAAGGAAAATCACATTTTTTTATTAATATTTATGAGACTCTCATATTAGATTTTATTATTAATAATATTAAATAATAGGATTAGTTATTCCCTTCCCATGAATGGCTTTAATGAATTTAATTAAAGCCTAACTATAAACATATTTTTTGTTGGGATGGGTGCATTGGTTGATTTTCCCGTACAACCAATCCTTCAACCTATTTAGAAGAGGAAGCCTTTGAGGAATGGGAGTTGGCTGGATTATTCACAGGAGAATTGATCTTAGTTTTAGGATATCATTATTGATTATTGTATATTTGGAAAAGGTTGTGTCTGCAATCATAAGGATTTGGTGGAGTGCTGGAAGTAGGCCAAGTTGATTGATTCCTCCTTCTTCAATGGTTGTCTTCACCAGAATCCAGGTAGGAGCTATCCTGGAAGATGCTCCTCCTTATTTGATTTGTGTGATTTATTTTGTTCTGTATTTGTGATTGCTTCATGTGCATAGGTAATATGAAGAATGTATTATTCTATTGTATTATGTCTATTTTTCCTATGTGAAAGGACTTAGGAGAAAGGATAGATATATTGTAAATATATTATTGTACAAATGATTATTATTTATTCTATGTGTTATCATGTTTCCTATGAATCTATATTGTTTGTTTACTTGCTGGAAAATATAGGACTGTGATTTAGATTGTGAACTATGTCACTACTCCTTGTCTACTCTCTAGGAAAAAGATAGTATCATGAATTGAATGTACATAAACCAAGAGAACGAAAAACTATCCTATTCCTTTCCTATACTCAAAACTCTTCATAAAATTCATAAACACAAGAGAAAATTTATTTAAACAATCATCTTACCTATGATTGTCCTAACATGACAATTTTTTTCCCTCTAGATAGACCCAGACTCAGATGTGTATAACATTTTATCTAGACCAAAAATCCTCAATCTCTCCAGTGAGGATGGGCATAATTAGGTATGTCAAAACATATTTCAAGATCATCAAGATCCAATGGTTGGTTTGAAAGTTATGGCCCCCTCACTCAGGATCATTTTTTCTGATACCATATTATTTATCAATCAGAGATCTCTAGCTTCAACCACCTGTATATCCCTGCATTCAAAAAATTAATGGAACATACTTATACATGAATAGGATTCTCCCATATTCCAAAATAATCAAAGAAAGTGGATAGCCTATGTGATCATTTAAAATTCAAAACAATTGATTGATTGCACCAAATTAATAACAGGGATAGTCAATGTAAATGATGACTTCCTCTGTTCAAAGCCTCATAAAAACAAATAAAACTTGTATGCAAATAGTTAATAATAGAAACCAATATTATATCAATCCATTTCAAATCTCATTTGCATTGGAATGGAGTTTTTTTTAAAATACAAAAGGGTTGGCTATACCCTCATGGCAGAGAACAAGATAGTTGTAGAGATTTTCATTTATATTCAAAGAAAACTTTATTCCCCTCTCTCTTCCACACACCAAACACTCTAAAAATCTCTCCAAATTTTCATGTTGTGTATTTATGATTTTTGGGTAAGGGTAGGAAACCTAAGAACACTAGGTGAGGGGCTCTCAGTACGGGCCCAGGGTCCTAAGTGGCTAGTGCTAGGATAACCGACTGAAGAGTTGTTTTAACAAGTGATAACTTAATTAAAACTTATGGGAATGAGTTCTAACACTAAAAAGATTAATCTATTCCTCACCCATTCCATTAGTGCTAGTAAAGGCTATGGATGGGAGTGGGAGAAGGTACCTATGCATAGGTACAAATGTAATGGAGCTTGTCTCTACGAAATGCATTCAATTCTTCATGTGGCTACTTGGGGCCAAAGACTCGAAGTGGCTAGTACTAGGACAACCCAAGGGGTGAGGGCTATGTGATGAAACTCACCTATCTTGTCACTTAGAGTTTCTACCTAGCCTTAGAACCTTTTGGGAAAGGGTTTGTACCTTGATTTTCTTTTTAGTTGTTATTTGGGAAAGGTTACTCCAACCCTAGGTATGGCCTAGATATCACTTCCTTGTGGACCTTGGTGTTTATCTCTTAGCAGAGGGGACCGGGCCTTTTGGTATCCATGTGGTTGGGTGGTAAATATTTTTATCAAGGTATCATTTGCAGATGTAGTGCTTAAGGATTCATACTTGCATAATGCTCCAGTTTTGTATAAGCATTTATGTTTCCTCCTAAAAGATCTTCAAATGTTAAGCATATAGTTGGTTTGAAAGTTATTCAAGTTGTTAGTACATTTAATGAATCTTAAATGGATTGTTAATATTCTAGTAGGGAACTATGGAAGAAATCTAAGTTAAACTTTTTTTATGTGATTATGTATGTATATCTTTTTAAGTGTTTCTAAAAAATTCATAGTTCATTACATAGGTTTTCTTTCCTAAGAGAATATTTGTTCTCTTCCATGGTTCCCTTGAGGGGCATGACAATTCTTAACATGGAAGTGCTTCCATTTTCAGACGATGTAGTTTCATATGGCCTATGGTATCCTAAAGATTATTTTTTCACTTTGAATGCTTTTGCTAATGTTGATTAGGTAGGTAATGTGGATGAAAAAAAGAGTACAAGTCGTAGTATATTTTTATTGGGTAAGAGATTGGTTTCATGGTTAAGTAAAAAGAAAACTTGTATATCACTATCTACTACAAAGGAAGAACATGTTACTAGTACTATTAATTACACATGGGTGGTATGGATAAAGAAAACACTGTAGGATATACGAGTTGTGTATGATAAGCTGATTTCTATTTACTATGACAATTAAAGAGCTACAAACATTTTTATGAATCCGATGTTGCATTCAAAGATAAAGCATATATCTATTAAGTTTCACTTTTTGAGACATAAGCTTAATGTGAATGAATTCATATTGGAGTATGTTCCTACTAAGGAATAACTTATAAATATTTTTATGAATCCATTGCCTAAGGATTATTTTGAGTATCTCATAGGGAAGTTAGGGTTAATTTACCCTCCTGATCATTACTAGGGTGCATTGGTTTGCATCAATGGATAATGATTTTCATGAATATAACTTTTGTTCTAAATTGATATATTGGAAAATTGTTTATCATATCTTATATTGGTTATTAGACCTTGTTTATATGTACTAACACTAGTGTTTTGTCATTGATGTCAACATACTATTGTTGTTGCAGATAATGTGTTTAGTTTGTTTAGAGAAGATGATTTCAGTTGTTCATGTGATTTGTTGTAGATCTTTTGCTACTATTTTGGATGGTGTTTTATTATGCCTATAGTTGATTCTTGTGAATTTATAGAGGATCACATAATAGATTGAGTGAGCTAGGACTCATTTATCAGTTGACTATATTTCAATATTCTTATATTTTGAGATTGAGTTTTTTCTTCGGAGAGGATCAGTATGGTTGATTAAATTGATATGAAGTTGGTGGTAAAGTTGGGACTGATTTTTTTTTCATCAACTAACACTTTTCATGACTTAGAGTTTAGAAAGTTATCTTTTTAGTGTGACAGGTTTTAGTGTTCAGTGTTGTTGATGATTAGTATAGAGATGAGTTTGGATTTTGAGATTGAGTTAATGTGAAGGTTTATTAAGCTATTATTTCTCCTTACTGGTATTATTGGATCATGTTATGACCATGTTTATGGTTCAGATTGATTGTAGTGACATCCTTTAGTGATTTACTTGCATGTTGACATTTCTTTATTTAGGTCATATCCGACTTGGTGAAGTAATGCATTATGATTTTTGGCATGGATTTGATGAAGTTTTTATGTGTTTGAGGATGAATTTTTGTGTCCTATCTAAGTCTCGGCCGATTTATTTTTAATCATATTGTATTTTGAGTATAATGTTTATATCATTTGTTCTTATAGTTCATAGCCAACCTTGTTGTGGACTATTCATTCTCATATGTATAAATTGGCAATCATTTATGATTGTAAAGTGTGTGTAGTAGAAAATAAGGAGGATTTTTGTATTCTATGATTGAGGTAGAAATTGTACTTCATTGGAACTATATTTTCATTTCAGATGTTGTAAGTTAATTTATTCATATTAGACAATTTGTCCACCCTTGTGAATTATAATAAGAAATTGATTAGTGAACCTGAATGAGGGCCAAATTATTGTATTGTGAGTAGTGAAATCTAGGTAGTGGGCTTGTGAATTCATGTGCATTCCTCTTTTGTTTTAATTACTGAGAAGTACTTTTAACAAAGTACATCTACCTAGGGGTTTTGACTCCCACTAGGGTTTTTTCCTTGAGAACAAATTTTGTGTTCTATGTTATGTGCTTTGAATCTTGCATTATTGTTTATCTTAAAGATATTTAATTGGTCTATGTGGTTCAAAGTTTCAATTGTTACTATACAAATTATTCACCCCCCTCTCAGTTTTTCTCTCCTTCTTTTGGGCCTAACAATTGGCATCAAAGCTAAGTCCTTTTGAAGAAGCTTAATCTCTTGAAGGAGATTTGACCTGTTGAGCATAAGGAAACACAACCTTAATTTTGATTGAAGAAACTACCTAATATGGAAGGATCAAGTGAATACTTATTTGATACGCATGGGAGATGAATTTTGGTTTATCATAGAGAATCCTTGCACCATTCCTAATGAATTATCTTAGGCTACTGCTGATGAAAATAATAAATTGAAGTAGAACATGTTAGCAAGGGAAGTTTGATTAGTGCCTTGTCAGATATAGAATATTCTCACATCTATGGATTGAGGGTAGAACATGAGGTATGGACTAAATTAGAAACTATTGATGAAGGTGGAAAGTATGTTAAGAATGATAAGTTGCAGGATCTTAAAGAGAAGTATGAAGATATGAGGAGGAGTGAAATTAAAAATTTCCCATCTTATATGAAAAGAGTAAATGATCTATTGTGTTCAATCATATTTCATGGTGGTACCTTGATTGATGATGAAGTTTTAAGAAAAATTATGAGATCTTTTCCCACGTGTTTCAATGTGAAAGTTGCAACTATTGAGGAATTGAAAACTATAAGATATATCTCAAGAGAAGATTTGGTTGGTAGAATTTGTGCCTATGAGATGACTACTCTTAGTAAGGAACTTCGAAAGGTTGAAACTACATTCAAAGATAGTGTGACTAATAATTTCAAGGAAGAGAGTTCCTCTAAAGATAACTTCAACCACTATGATAAGCAATGGGAAGAGATCATGGAAGAAGATGGGAAGATTGATGAGCTTGAAGCCTTAATTGTAAAAACACTACCTAAGGGTCCTGGTAAGTATGAAGGAAATTTTCCTTTAAAATGATTTAACTATTATAATATTGGTCACATTGCATCTAGATTTCCTAATAAAGTTTCTAAGGAACCTAAGATTAGATCTAATAAATTTCACCCTAAGGGTCATAAAAAATTTTATGCTAAAGAAGGTGTGACTGATGATGAATCTGGTGCCAGTCAAGAAGAGATTCTATTTATTGCTATTAAAGAAGATAATCCTAAAGAAGTGAAATATTTTGTTTCTCATGTTGATAAAATAAATAAATGGGTCATTGATAGTGTATATTCACATCATATGACTCGCAATTAAAATAAGTTTGTGAAGCTTGAAGATTATGATGGTAGTGTTGTTGGATGCAGTAATAATAGTCACTATTTGACTAAGGGAAAAAGATATCACTCTTTATGGTAATAAAATTATTGACGAGGTCTTATATATTGAAGAATTAAAACATAAATTGTTAAGTGTTGGACAAATACTGGATAATAGATATCGATTACAATTTATTGAAGGAATGTGTAAAATCATTGGAGGAACAAGAAATCTAATTCCATCGAGTACACAAACTGTAGGTAAACCATTTCATTTAAAAACTATTGAGAATAAGTTCTTGGTTGCTAATATTGATGATAATTGGTTGGGGCATAAAATATATTTTCATGTGAACTTTGATAATATGGTGAAGGTTAGCATTGCTAATGTTGTAAGAGATTTTCCTAAGCTACTGAAACCTAAAAATATGTGCAAAGAATCCAAATTGGGTAATCTAACTAGATCTACTTTTAAGAATAATACATAGACTTAAAATGGATTTCTAGATTTGGTGCATATAGATTTGTGTGGTCCTACTAAGATCACAACCTATTATTGTAATAGATACTTTATGCTATTATTGATGAATATACAAGGATGATGTGGGTTGTATTTTTGAAAGAGAGATCAAAATCCTTTTTAGAAATTTTAGATATTCAAGGTTATAGTTGAGACATAATATGGACAAATATTGAAATTCTTAAGATCAAAAAGATGTGGAGAGTTCACATCCAGTGAGTTTTATACCTTTTATGAATAACATTGGATAAAGTGGAAGACTTTTAATCCACAAACCCTGCAACATAATGGTGTTGTAGAGCGAAGGAATAGAGCTATTTTGGACAAAGCTAGAACCATGATGATTGAAAGAAATGCTGCCCAGATCTACTAGAGAGAAGTAGTGAGCCTTGAAGTATGCACTTTAAATAGAGTGAAGATAAATAAAGGAACTAGTAAGACTCCTTACGAGCTCTGGTATGGTCATTTTCCTATAGTAAAGTATTTTAGAATTTTGGAAGAAAGTGTTATATTAAGAGAGATGAGGATATTGGAAAGTTTAATCAAAGAAGTGATGAAAGGATATTTCTTGGATATTCAACTAAAAGAAAAGAATATAAATGTTATAAATATAGAATAAAGAAGATTGTTGAAAGTGCAAATTTCAGAGTTCACGAGAATGTGTAGAGATTTGAGAGAGAGCTTGTAGGTATGACATGCAACTAAAAAAGGATAACTAGACTATGGAAGTACATAATCAAATTCAAGATCTTGATGGTCCACAGGAACATGGTGAACTTGTGGAAAATGAGGAGGATGTTGATACAAAAGGGTCTTCTACAAATCCTACTCTGAAGACTCCATGATATGTAAGAATTAATCATTCTGAAGATGATATTATTGGTGATAAAAATAAAGTTGTTCAAACTAGAAAAATAATTTCTAGAGAAGAAACATGTTTAATATATAAATTTGAGCCTAAGAATGTAAATGAAGCATTTAATGATGACATTTGGGTGAAAGCGATAAAATAAGAGCTTGATTAGATTGAGAGAAATGAGACCTCAATTATTTTTCCCAGACTTGTGAACATGAATGTGATAAGAGCTAAATGGGTATTTAGAAAAATGTTGAATGAATATGCTAAGGTGATTTGGAATAAAGGAATACTTATATGAAAAGGGTACTCCCAAATGGAAGGTTTTGATTTTATAGAGACCTTTTCCCCTATAGCTAGACTGGAAGCTATTATATTACTTCTTGCATATGCAACTTACAAAATATTTAAAGTATATTAGATGGATGTTAAGTTTTCATTATTGATGGTGAGTTAGAGGAAGGTGTTAATATATTGAGAAGCTTGATGGATTTACGCTAAGCAAGGAAGGAGACATCATTTTTAAATTGAAGAAATCATCAAGTATGGATTGAAGAAAGCTCCTAGAGCTTGGTATGCCAGATTGGACAAATACTTGACAAAGAGTGGATTAAGTAAAGCTACCATGACAACAACTTATACTTCAAAATAGTTCATGATAATATCTTGATTTCTGAAGTCTTTGTTGATGATATCATATTTGGTGGTACTGATGAATTAAGTAGAGGTTTTTCTAATGAAATGCAAAAAGAATTTGAGATGAAATTATTTCTTGGATTCTAAATTACATATTTGGATTAGGAAATTTAATTACATAGTCCAAGTATGTTAGAGAATTATTGAAGAAATTTGGTATGAAAGATTCAAAACTAGTAGGAACTCCTATGGTTAGTGGTTTCCAATTGACTAAGGATGACGAATCAAGTTGTGTAAATTAGACAAGATACAGCTCAATGATTGGAGGATTTAAATATCTAACTCATACTAGACCAGACATATCAAATGAAGTTGTAATTGTTGCAAGATTTTGAGAAGAACCAAAGGAATCAAATATGATTATTGTCAAGAGAGTGTTCATATACTTAAAGGGTACAATTGACTACAAATTATGGTATAAAAAAGATAATGATTTTACTTTGAGTGCATATAGTGATGTTGATTGTGAAGGCAATGTGGATGATAGGAAAAGTACAAGTGATAGTGCATTATTTTTGGGTAAGAGACTAATCTCTTAGACTAGTAAGAAACAAGATAGTATCTCTCAATCTACTTCTAAAGTTGAGTATGTTTCCACTTCTATAAATTGTAATCAATTCATCTGGAAGAATAAAACACTATTGGAAAGCTAACTATACTGAAGTACATGACTATATTTAGTGTTGTAATTATGACAACAAAGTCATATGAAGTCTTGGAGTTAGCACATATTGAAGAAGATCAGAAATATGGCTAAGTTTGGAAGACTGGACAGATAGAAAAGCACCAAGTGATTAGAGCATTAGCACACATGTGTATGAAATAGTTATGACATGTGCCCTTGAAATTAAGCTTCTAATTATGTATTCATGCTAAGTCTAAGAGTGCATGATGATATGAGTCAGTATGAGGAAGTTACAGTCACATGAAGTGGCACAGACAGTGAGCAGTATAACAGAACAGAGCATAAGGCTAACTATTTTTATTTTGGTTAGCACTTGTAATAATGATTTATAAAGGCTATGCACCTATTTTATTTAGGTCATAAACATGTTATTATGATTGTATGAAAAAATTATTGAGCCAATTCATTTGGAAGCATTGTATGTAATAGGTTAAAGGGCCGACCTAGTTAATTATTTTGTAAGCACATATAAATATGACATGCACCTTGGTAATTGAGAAAGCAATAAGAAAGAGAGTTAAGCTAAGAAGAGTAGAAGTGTGTGAAGAGAAGTCAGTATGTTTTAGATCTTCATAAGAGGTTGGAGCATCAGTGCATCAAACGAACTAATTTGACAAGTAGTGTCATAGTAGCGGTTCACCTTGCAGATATAGTGTGTATCTAATATCTAGAAGGTTGTATCCTTTAACATTTGAGTAGTATGCTCTAGGATAGTATGTCCCCACCCCTAATAGGGTTATTGTAAAAGACTCCTAACAGGGTTTGACCTTTGACCAGGTCACTGTACTAAAAGCATTGTAAAGTACAACTCCTAATAGGGTTGCAAGATCTTCTAACAAGGATCATAAAACACTAGTGCATTTCTTAGTGGGTGTCAATTCCCATTGGGTTTTTTACCTATTTGGGTTTCCCCATAATAATATATTATGTCATGTGTTATGAATGTTTATCTTACTTGCATTAATGTTCATTTTAGTAACTAAGCAATCAAGTTAAGTTTCAAGATAGAAGGAAAAGAATAAAGTATAGAACACTGATTCACCCTCCCCATTACAGTGTTCCCATTCCTAAAAATTGGTATCAAAGCTGTGGTCCTCTGACGAAAAGTTTAACCACTTGAGGAGATCATGGATAAGGAAGAAATGAAACATCTGAAAAGGAATCTTGAAGTAGCCCTTGAAGACCTTGACAGATCTGAAAAACAAATTGAAGAACTGAAACAAAAGATCAGTGGTTCTCAAGTAATCATCAAGAAATTAAGGAAGGACTTAAAAGATTATTCTACAAGTGACTTAGGGATAATCATAAAAAATTTGAATGAAGAAAACTCATCCCTGAAGGATCAGATTTAAGAATTAGATGAAAAGCTACTCAACAATCAAGAAGTCTATGAAGAATGGGCCAATAAAAATAAACAGTTAGATGAAGAACTAAGGAAAGAAAACATGAAAATATTAGAGTTAGAGAACATCAAGAAAAAGATAGAATCTGAATTTACTAAAGCAAAAAGTCACATTGACAAGTTACACATAAGTAAGGATTTGATTGAATCCCAGTAGTATGCACAAAAGTTTAAAGGAGATACTAGTGGTATTGGTTACAATGAAGCACAAAATCAAATCAATAACATGCGAGCAAGAAAGGAAGCACTAGAAAAGCCTACAGAAGCTAAGAAGGTAGGAAAGCATATAGAAGCTAAGGCTGAACCACCCAAGGATGAGTGCAAACTAGTAAACAAGACTTTTTATGCTTGTAACAAGCATTGACATATAGAAAGACATTATAAAGAGGTAAGACCTTTCAATGGTTACTGTTATTCATGCAATAAATTTGGACATAGAGATATGAATTGTAGATCAAGAAAAAGAAATCAGAATCAACAACATTAGAAATGTCATCCACAATAAAATGTAAGAAGTACTAAGGATATTACATGTCAAATATGCAATTATAATGGTCATACAACTAGACAGTGTAGAATGGTGACTCATATCAATGTGTCAAAGAATTGAAGGCCTCCAGTCATTTTTCACTCATGTAACAAGGCTGGACACATCTCAAAGTTCTACAGATCAAAAGCGCAGAGACGGGAAAGCCCTAAAAATTTAGAAAGTTGTATATTAGAGGAAGAAGGAGAAGTCAATTTTGTGCAAGCTACAGAAGATGTGAGCTTGATTTGGAAGGAAGTAAAGTTAGATAGTGTTAGTGAAATAGCTAAGGATGCATCTACAATGGACACACCTCCTATTTATGGTTAAATGACCTTCAGGGTCATAGGGGGAGCTAGATTAGCTCTAAATCCCTACGTGGCTGGTATAATCACCCTCAGAGTATGCACCTTGGATTACAACTAGTTGGAGACTATATGATGCAGTATGCAAAAGTGCATTGCCAGATTGTCAGCGGAGAAGAAGAATGAAATTCAAAGTTGAACTCTGTGTTTACATGGTAAGCATTAATGGCAGAAAAATTTACTTTATAGCCATCAGATCTTCATTATTCACACTTTTCATTCTAAGTTGAGCATTTAGAGAGCATTGAAGATCCAACAATTGAAGTTTTGTAGCATTGCAGTAAATCTATCAGCAAAGAAATAAGTTTGATAGTTGGAATCCCTAGATCAACGTGATGTCTTGGAAACCCTTTGAAACCCTTGAGAAGCATCTATACAAGTAAGTCATGGCTACTCCAGTTGTATTTGATGTCGCTAAAAGAAAGAGATACATATTTAAGAGGCATCTCTTTGAGTCAACCTTAGATGACCTAGAAGGTGCATTTTCAAGAACCCTTATGGGCGTCATGCATGTAGAAGATATATGCACCTATGTATATTATAAAAATGAACCAATTGGATTAGACAAAATTAGGTCACACCTAGATTCCATGATGAATCTAGACAAATCATTCATTGAAGAGTTAACACACCTAGAGAATCACCCCATTATTGAATATGCTACTGAGCATGAATTTTATGAATCTGACTAGATCAAGATATTGTTGAGAAGGATCCATGATGACCTATTTTGGATAGGTGAAGTACCAGTTAGAATCAAAATAGATCTCATTCATGAGATGACAAGTTTATCTAGGATAGGTTGCATTCTTCTAGTTGGGAAGGATGTCAAGAAATTGGTTGAACAAGCTTTCAAATCATGGAGTGACAAGCGTGGGATGACTATTGAGCCAATTGAGGAAAATGACATCAAATTGATGTCTATGATCCTTGGTTATAGATTTTAGCATGCCAACAGGGTCAATAGTGTGTCCTTAGCCACTATTCTTGTAGCCATAAGGATAGTAAGGGAAAATGGTGAATTCAACTTGTGTGAAATCTTGCACACATAGTTAATGGATAACATAAGGGAAATCAAGCATGATAAGACCAAAGTATTCAGGTTTGGGTCTTTGATAATCTACATGTTCTTTCATATAGTTGGGAAGGTATCAAACTTATACCTAGACAAAATTTTACCTACAATGCCTCAGATATCCCTTAAGGCATCAGTTGAGAGCACTCTAAGAGAATACATGGAGCTAGAATTGAAAACCTTTAGGATAAAGATGAAAATGAGGTATAGGATACCTGAAAGTATTGTTTAGAAATATAAGGACAACATTTTCTTTATGGTGGAGATTGACAGTACTTGTATGGAGGTCATTGAGCCTATAAATAAGTGGATTCATCCACTTAGCTATGAAGTGGAGGAGAAAGTCTTGGAAGCCTATGCACAAGTTTTACTATCAGTGGCCAAGGATCCAAATGAGGCTAGATAGGGAACTTATGAAGAAAAGACTAGGGAAGTGGACATAGTCTTAAATAGTGCTACAACCAAGAGGAAATCCATAAAAATAGCCTCTGAGAGTTTGAAGATCCATGGTGTGACTCAAGAAGACTTGGATAAAGCTAGAGAGGCCAAAATAGCTACGCAGATTGAGAGCACATCCTTTGTAGAAGCCAAGATAGAGAAACTAGATGACCTTAAGACAAAGAAGATAAAAGTTGAGAAAACTGATGATATCAGTCATATGCCCATAGTTATAGTTGATGTGGAGTCTGTTGAAGCATCTCCTAAGATGCCTAAGAGGAAGAAGAAAATTTACACAAGTCACCCTTCAACTAGGGCCACAAGAAGCAGAGGCAAAAATACACAACCACCTCTTGAGGTAGGATTCCTACCAAGTCTTCAAGTATTAAGGACTAGAGTGGTATAGGAAGGAAGGCTAGATCAGATAGCTATGTTATATGAAGAATATCATGAAATTGAAAAGTCTGAGATCCATGAGATGTTGATCAAATATATGATCAAATTCAAGAAGATAGTTTTAGAACTAAAGATATTCATCCCAGATAAAGTTTGGGAGATATTGAATACTTTAAAAAGACAAGCTAGTGAAGAAGACTTCATAATTAGGGAAAAGACACTAGATGATAATCTTCCAATATGATTTGTTGATGAAAAGACCTTGTTGTTGAATCTGGTGAAGCCACACCTGAGGAAAAAATGAGAACTCTACACATAATGAACACAGACTATGAGCTCATAACAAAAGAGATAGAACAAGCCTTTGAGAAGGTATTTTTAGAACAATGCATGCAACCACAATCTACGCCCATAAGCCAAGGTCCTATTGAGAAAGAGAAAGTATCTGAGGTCACAAGTGTACATATGATAGGTCCCTAGGACTCAGTGCCCTTAGCAGCAGTTCCCACAGTTGAAATAAAGTCTACACCCATGACCGCAACTCAAAAGGATGACACAATAATGATTGACAATGTAGAGATATCAATGGTGGCCACTGACAAAGACTTGGACATATTTGAGGAATCCTTTGTATGTACACATGAGGTTGAAATAATATGTAGTGATAATTCACCTAAGATGCAAGAAGAAGTGCTAATTGAGGATATAGCAGGAAGAGAAGAGGAAAAAGAAGATGAAGATAAGAAAGAAAAAGAACCTACTATTGAAATAAGGACAATGACAGAAATGATAGACAACACACCTATCACTCCTATGCCATCAGCATCATTGCTATCAAGTTTTACCCCTGATACTACAAGCTTGGATTCATGGGTAGAAGAAGACCTGATTAAGATCAGTGTCTTAGCAATGGAAAAGGATAAAGATAAACAAGTAATGAGAAATCCTCTATTTGTTGAGTCAATAGACATTTTGAATAATCTAGTGCCAGCAGAGAGCAAGGTACAAAAAGTGCATTCAGTGGAGGATGTAAGCAACATCCTACCAAGCTTTAAGGAAAACTTCTCATGCCAAGAAAAATTAGTGGCTAAGGTAGAAGAAGAGAAGTATCTTAAGAAGAGATTGGATGAGCTAACTATAGACTTTGCCTTTGACCTCAACTCCTTAAAGATTGGTCAAGATTCATTGAAAGAATTTGCAGCCAAAGGAAGAAAAATCATAGCAAACTACATGAACCAAGACAAGATGACTATGTTGTAGAGCTTCACAAGTGGTTGGAGCATCAGCACACCAAAGAAACTGATCTGACAAGTAGTGTCACAACAATAGTTCACCTTGTAGATATAGTGTGTATCTAATATCCAAAAGGTTGTAGCCTTCACCATTTGAGTAGTGAGCTCTAGGAAAGTATGTCCCCACCCCTAACAGGGTTATTGTAAAAGACTCCTAATAGGGTCTGACCCTTGACCAGTTCACTGTACTAAAATCATTGTAAAGTACAACTCTTAATAGGTTTGCAAGATCTTCTAACAGGGATCATAAAACACTAGTACAATTCTTAGTGGGTGTCAATTCCCACTGAGGTTTTTATGTATTTGGGTTTCTCCATAATCATATCATGTGTCACCTGTTATGAATGTTTATCTTACTTGCATTGATGTTCATTTCAGTAACTGAGCAGTCAAGTTAAGTTTCAAGATAGAAGAAAAAGAATAAAGTATAGAACACTGATTCACCTGCCCTCCTCTCAGTGTTCCCATTCCTAACAAATACTAAAGAATTTAAGGGTATAAATTGATGAACCTATTGTTATTTATTGTGATAACTCAAGTGCTATAAATATTTCAAAGAACCTTATACAAAATTAAAAGACAAAGCATATTATTGTTAAGTATCATTTATTAAGGGATAAAGTCAGTGAAAATGAAGTAAAATTGGAGTATGTGCCTACAAAGGAACATATTGTTGATAAATTTATAAAGCCTTTTTCGATGGATACATTTGAGAATCTAAGAGATAATATTGGGGTTAGTTCCACCTAATCAGAGATAATGATGTCAAGGATGACATCAATCCAAAACTATATCATAATATCATTCTTTGGATTGATGAGTTTGGGGCCTTTTCCTTAGGGGGAGAAGTCTTGTGAATAGGTTAATGTGAAATAGTTACCTATTATGTCTTTTGAGGCGAGTTCAGTTCATTTTATATCTTTGGTTTTTTTCCATTGATGTCAAAGGGGAAGAGATTCAGTAAAAAATAGGAAAATCATAAAATATTGTGATGAGAGGTTTGAAGGAAGTTGGATATTCATAATTATCAGGTGGATATATTTTTAGTGTGATCAAGTGGATATATTTATGTCTTTGTGCATTGATAATTTTTTCACTTCATATGTTTCCATCAATGACAAAGGGGGATATTGTTGAGCATGTCATAAATTATTCATTAGACCTTATTTATGTGTGCTAAGATTAGTATTTTTTGATTGATGTCAACATACTATTTCTATGAGAGAGAGTGTGTTTAGTTTTTTTAGAGAAGATGATTTCAGTTGTTTAGGTGATTTGTGTTTAAAATATGTCTGTAGTTGATTATGTTCAAATTATAGAGGATCACATGATAGATTGAGTGATAAAGGATTGATTTATCTATTGACTATATTTTAGTATTCCTATGTTTTGAGATTGAGATTTTTCTTCGGTGAGGATTGGTATGGTTGATTCAATTGATGTGAAGATAGTGGAAAAGTTGTGACTCATTTGGTTTTTCCCTCAAATGGCATTTTTCATGATTCAAATTCTGGCAAGTTATCATTTTAGTGTGATAGAGTTTAGTGTTAGGTATTGTTGATGATCAATGCAAAAATGAGTTTGGATTTTGAGATTGAGGTGATGTGAATGTTTCATAAGCTATTATTTATCCTTTCTAGTATTCTTGGATCATGTGATGACTATGTTGATGGTTCACATTGATCATGGTGATCATATTTAGTGATTTGTTAACATGTTGATATTTCTTTATTTAGGTCCTAGCTTGCTTGGTGAAGTAATGTGTTGTAATTCTTGGTGTGGATTTGGAAAAGACATTGTGTGTTCAAGGATAAAGTTTTGGGTCCTATCTAAGTCTTGGCCAACTTGATTTGGATCGCATTGTAGCTGACCTTATTGTCAACTATTCATTATATTATGTATAAATGGTAAATCATTTGTGATTGCGAAGTGTGTGTAGGAAAAAAGGAGGATATTTGTATTATGTGATTGAGGTAGAAATTATACTTTATTATAATTGTACTGACATTGTAGATATTGTAATTTAGTTCAGTCGTATTGGAGAATTTGTCCACTCTTGTGAATTGTAATTGTAAATTGATCAATGAATGTGATTGAGGGCCAGATTATTGTATCGTGAGACGTGAGGTCTAGGAAGTGGGTCTTTGAATGCACATAAATTCCTCTTTTGTATTCATTTTCAGCTAACTGAGTAATACTTTTAACATAGTATGTCTATCTAGTGGGTTTGAGTCCCACCGAGGTTTTCCCTTAACTGGGTTTTCTCGAGAAAAATTTTGTGTTATGTGTTGTGGATCTTACATTAATGTTTATCTTAGAGATTTTTAAATGGTTTATGTGGTGTAAATTTTTAATTATTAGTGTACATCTAATTTACCCCTTTGCTCTCATTTTTTCTTGCCTTCTTTTGGGCCTAACATGATGTTTTGATGGCTACTACTAAGGGGGAGTAGCTAGTCTTAGATTTTTTTGAGTTAGATGTATTTGAATAACTGATGTGGTGATTGTAAGTAATGTGATTGTATAGATTTGGTGTTGAGGTGATTAGTTATTATATTGTCATTGATTTCAAATATTGACCTAGTGTTCTTAGTGTGTTCTCAAGTATGTGAGAAGGGTGAACAATTTGTTAAGAGTGGTTTCAGTGCTTTTGATCATTAAGAGAGACTTGGGAATGTCTTTAGATGATAAATATATGATTACAACTATTGAATGTATGATTTTTGTAAGTTATGATTGATTGAAGTATGACAAGGAAACTTCTAGTATAGTCTGTGATTGGGAATGAGTGATTTGATTGGTTCATCAAATATATGATGAGTTAGGTGGCATGATCATATTATTATATTGTTGATACTATTTTGAGATCATGGTTATGACCATGACTGATTTGGATGACTGGAAAGCATTTTTTGTGGTTATAGAAGTTTCTTCAGTGAAAGGTGATAGTGTTCTTGAGCTACAGATGGTAGACCCTTAATTGGGTACTAGTAATCAAGTTGTGATGAATCATTTTTGTTTTATATGTCATGATGACATGTCTCAACTAATTTTTGGTGATGCATAGGCATTACATTGATTGGGGTAGATATTTAATCAAGATGAAGGTTGAGTTGGTCAAAATGTGTTTGACTATTCTTGATAAAATAAAATTGGCGGGTCTATCCTTTGGCTGACCTATCTGGTAAAGGTGGTTGTTATATTTGGATTTGCATTCTTCCATGACCTCTCTAAGCACAAATATTGAATAGATGAGTTAAAATATGGGTGGTGACAACATTAGGGCTCAAGAAGTGATATTTATATCATAAGATTGATAAATTGTGGGTGTAGATAGTAGATGTGAAGGTGTGATCAGGCCACTATGTACCATAGTTTTTTAAGGAGAGAATGTATGTGTTAGAGAGGATATAATCAAGAAAATGAGTTTATATTTCTAGATCAAGTGACCCTAACATATTTTTCTATTTTAATTCCCTTAACTGAGTAGACCCTAATATGTCTTATTTATAAATCTCTTAAAAGAGTGGCTCATTAACTTGAGTTTTAAATATCCTAAAAAAGTTACTCCTAATAGGGTAAATCTCATAAAATGGGTACAAGTAAATCCCATAACCAGGTGGCACCTAACAATGTATTTTTAAACTCCTAAAAGGCTTAAGCTCCTAACAAGGCATACTTCATAAGACTACATTTTTTTCTGGTCATCATTCCTATTGGAAATGGGTCAGGATCCCTCGTAGGGGTCACGGCATGGCTTAACCACCTCCTATTTCTTCTATAAGTCTAGTGGTTGTATCGAGCATTAATAGGTTGATCTTTTGGTGCATTGAAAACCCTATTAGTTAACAAGTGGTATCAGAGCTTGGTCACAAGTTCAAATCCATGCATTCCACAGTGAGTGACACTAGGATGGGGATTGTTGGCAATGGTCCAACATCCCTCATAGGGTTTGTGACATGGATTAACTGATTCATGTGTCTTCTATAAGTCTAGTGGTTTTATCAAGAATTAATAGGTTGATCTTTTGGTGCAATGACAACCCTAGTGGTTAATAATTCCCACCTTGGTTTTGACCCATTTGGGCTTCCATGTGAAAATATCTATGTTATAATTTACATGCATTGTGATGATTATGTTTTTTTCATTAATTTTCATTTGCTTATCATTCAGTAAAGTTGTGAATGTTAATTTTGAGTTAAAGAAGTGAAAAGTTGCAGATATCTTAGATTTATGATTCACCTCCACCTCTTAGTATTCTTGGACCCTTAGGACTAAAAATTGGTATCAAAACCTTGGTCCTCATTGTGGAGAAGCTTAATATCTTGAGGTAAAGATCAGAGAATGATGAGGAAGGAAGGTCCTAAGTTGACAATGGAGAACTACTCGGTGTGGAGTGGTAGAATGAAGATTTATTTATAAGGTATGGGTAACCAGTATTGGAATCATATTATTAATAAGTATGTTTCACCACCTGAGACTCTCATTTCAGATCAACTAAGGGAACAAAAAGAAAATAATACAACTATGGAAGCCATTAAATATAAATTATTTGATGCAAAGTTTTTTGACATCCAAGATCTTGAAACCTCCTATGATGTGTGGGAGAAATTGAAGTTCGTGTATGGTGGTGACAAACATGTGCAGAAGGATAAGGTTGACAACTTGAAAGGAAAATTTGATGACATGAGGATGGTTGAAGGTCGAAACATTGAGAAGTATGGTCTGAGAATTAAAGAAGTGGTTGTTGCTATCAAAATTTTTGGTCGAACTATTGAAGAAGATCATGTGGTAAGTAAAGTATTGAGGACCTCTTTACCTCTTTGTTTCATTAGGGTTTTAACTATTCATTAGCTAAGATCTTTAGGAACTTCAACTCTCACTCTTGATGCATTGATTAGAAATTTGACTTCTTTTGAAATTAGCAATTATGATAATAGTGTTCCAAGGGTTGGAGATGCACTCAGGGAATCTATGTCTCTTGTACCTACAAGGAAAGGAAAGGAATTTAGTCATGAGTCTTATTCTAAGTAAAGTTACTCTAATTATTATGATTCTATCTTATTTGAGGAAAATAAACATGTTGAGTTAGAAGCATTTGTTGCTAGGAGGTTACCAAGAGGAACTAATAAGTACAAGGGAATGATACCTCTTGAATGATTCTTATGTAATAGGATTGGACATATTTCTACTAGGTGTCCTAATGGTGATAATAAAGAAATATCCTAATAGATTCAAGAGTAAGAGAAAGAAGACTATTTTTGTTGCTGCTGATGAGGGGGTTACCGATGAGGAATCTGAGGATAATGAAGAAGATGCATTTACCCTTGTTTTTGTTAAGGAAAATCCCCTTGTAAATGGTGAAAAATCCTTGATTTATAGCATGGACCATGATGAAGATTGGGTAATAGATAGTGAATGTACACATCATATGACCGGTGATAGGAGTAAGTTCACTAAGTTGGAAGAATGTGATGGTGGAGTGGTAAGGTTTGGTAACAATTCTCCTTTCTTAGTAAAAGGAATGGGATCTATTGCACTAAATATAAATTTATTTTTTTATGATGTTTATTGGGTAGAAGGCCTAGGATATAATTTGTTGAGTGTAGCACAATTTTATAACAAAGCTTATCTTGTAGAGTTCAAAGGAGGTTTATGTAGGATACTTGGAAGATCTGGTGATCTGATTGCTATAGGTATGTAGACTAAAGGAAACTTATTCCATGTGAATAAAATAGTAAAGAGTTGTATGATTGAAAAATTTGATGATAGTTGGTTGTGGAATAGGATATTTTTTCATGTTAACTTTGATAATTTGGTCAAAGTTAGTAAGATGAATATTGTTAGAGGTTTTCCACAGCTAGTGAAACTAGACAATGTCATTTGCAAGGAATGTGAGTTGGGAAAGTTAACTAGCTCTATTTTTATAAGTAAATAATTTTGATCTGTAGGTATTTTAGATTTAATTCATACTAATTTGTGTGGTCCTATCAGAACAAGACTTCAGATATTATGGAGACAAGTACTTTATTAATTTTGTTGATGATTACTCAAGGATGATGTGCGTGACTTTTCTAAAAGAAAAATCAGACGTATTTTATATATTTAAGGTGTTCGAAGAACACGTTGAAAAGGAAAAAGGTAAGAGTATAAAATGATTATGATTTGATAGAGGTGGTGAGTTCACATCTTTGGAATTCACTGATTTTTTTGAAGAACATATAATTAAGAAGAAAATGTGAGCACCTAGAACTCCTCAAGAAAATGGGATTATTGAGAGAAGGAACATATCTATTATTGATGCTGCAAGAACAATGATGATTCAAAGTAATGTGCCTTAGATGTTTTGGAGAGAAGATATCAGCACTTCTACTTCTACATTGAACTAGGTACAGGTAAATAAGTATACCGATAAGACTTCATATGTTTTATGGCTTGGTCACACACCTAGTCTAAAATACTTCAAAATTTTTGGGAGAAGATGCTACATAAAGAGAGATGAATATATAGGAAAATTTGATCCTTAGAGTGGTGAAGGAATATTCATAGGATATTCTACAAAAATAAAATCATACAAGTGTCTAAACAAGAGAGCCAACAAGTTGATAGAGAGTGCAAATGTGAAGATTGATGAATTATTAGAGCATAATGATGGTTCAAACAAGAATAAATTAGGAGATGATTAGGGAATTATATATATATTCAATTGGTGAAGAAATAAGTTGAAAATTAGAACAATGAGGATGAACTAGTTAAATTAGTAGAAGAGGCTCTTAGACCTGAACTAGTGATACCAATGTATGTAAAGTTGAATCATTCTGCTGATCAGATTATTGGAGATAAGAATGCCAGTGTATAGACTAGAAGAAATATAAGAGAAAGTACATGTCTGATTTATGAACATGAACCTAAATCTATAGGAGAGGCATTGAAGAATGAAGAATTTTTTAAGGCCATGGAAGAAAAATTGGATCAAATAAAGAAGAACAATACTTTGGTACTAGTTCCCAAACCCGTTGGTAAGAATGTGATAGGAACTAAATGGGTTTTCAAAAATAAAATCAATGAAGCTGGTGAAGTAGTTGGAAATAAGGAAAGACTTGTGGTTAACGGGTATGCAAAAGAAGAATGCTGGGAATATGGTGAGAATTTTTCACTAGTGGCTAGACTTGAACGAGTGAGGATTTTGCTAGCATACGCTTCTAATAAAGGTTTTAAAGTTTTTCAAATGAACGTCAAATCTACATTCTGGAAGATGAATTTTATATAGAATAGCTTGATGGTTTTTTAATATCAAAAGATAAGGACATGGTGTGAAAGTTGTATAAGGAACTCTATGGATTAAAGAAGGCACCAAGGGAATAGTATGAGAGAATCTACTCATATCTGATCAAGATTGGTTTCATCAGGACAAGTAAGGATATAAATGTTTACTTGAAGGTTCAGAAGGATGATAGATTGTTGATTGCTAAAGTTTTTGTGGATGTCATCATTTTTGGTGGAAATGATGAGGGTATGTGTAGGATCATGGTATGCCAAAAAGTGGTGATGTAAAAAAGAAGTCCTGATTGAAAAATAACTATAACTTTCAAATAGTATAACTGTTAGGAATGGGAACACTGGGAGGGGGAGGGTGAACCGGTGTTTGCTGTATTTTAACTTTTTCCTTAATATTTATGCTGAACATAAATGCTTAAGAACTAAATTAAACATTCACATAAAAATGAAACATGAAATCAACACATGACACCAAAATGGTTACAGGGAAACCCAAATAGGTAAAAATCCCGGTGGGACTTGATACCCAGTAATAATCTGCACTAGTGTTTTTTGATCCTTGTTAGAAGATCCTTTAACCTATTAGGAGTAGCTTTACAATGCTTTAAGTATAGTAGACCTTGTTAAGGGTCAGACCCTGTTAGGAGTCTTTTACAATGATCCTTGTTAGGGGAGTGGAATCTGTTAGAAATAGGGAATACTAAGAGGGGGGGGGGTGAATCAGTATTCTATAAACTTTATCTTTTTCCCAATTATGGATATAAAAGATTATCTTTGCACATGCATAACATAAGAAGCTTAACAACATGCATAGCAATAAAACTAAAGAACTTATAACACATGATATGTTCTCGAGGAAACCCTCGCCAAGGGAAAACCCCGGTGGGGATGGTACCCACAAAGATCCACTAATCAAAAGTATCCTGTTAAGGATATTGACCCTGTTAGGAGTCTATTACAAGCATATAGTGTATCAGTCCTGATTAAGGGACTATAGGCCTTGTTAGAAGCCTCAACCCTGTTAGGAGTTGTCAATACAAAATCTGATTACCAGATGAGCCCACTGCCCAAACAAGTAATATACAATGTATACTGATTAAAAAAATGGATTAAGGTACATAACCTTATGCTACTTGAATCAATATCTTTTCACTACTCTTAAATTCACATCATATCACTTTATCATATCATTACAATATTACCACATCCTCTTTCTTCTTACAATTTACAATTACATAGATACAAGTTATTAAGGCTAATAAATTTACATGGTCAACTTCCATATATCTTTATCTAAGGGTTAAAATCTAGGATTTCATCCCTTTATATTGTCAAGACATTATTTTGATAAACAAAATAATCCCTTAACTCTTTACCAATTCTGTCTTCAAAACTGTCCTGTCGACTTAACACTATCTCTGGTAAAACTATCATAACTAATTCTGTACATGTTGTACTAACTTTCACTCTAAGATGGGTCATCATTAGACATCATAGAGTCTATGTTCAAGTGTGCAAGCACTGAACTTACTCCAGTCAATGTCACAAACAAAAACTATGTCCGGGTACATTAGTGAAAATGCTATCTCACACTTAGACAAATTTGCAATGCGCTCTGCTATACTTTCTCTCTGAACTTTGTGCTCTTCATGTGGATCATATGTTTCCATAATGACAA
The DNA here is from genome assembly GCA_027943335.1 of Chamaecyparis obtusa. NCBI lineage: Eukaryota > Viridiplantae > Streptophyta > Pinopsida > Cupressales > Cupressaceae > Chamaecyparis > Chamaecyparis obtusa. The sequence goes on along the minus strand of BSBK01004187.1, from coordinate 340,479 downwards.
CATCTATGTACTCAATTCAACCAAATTGCCAACAATCTCCCCCTTTGTCATTGGTGGCAACATATGAGAAAATTGGCTAAGTGTACAACTCAAAATCTCAAAACTGTCTCAAAATTGTGGCCATACTATAACATATACATATACTATCCTTATAATTCCTCAAAATAATTTCTAATACAATAATCCCCCTAAGAGTATCAATCCATATCATATACAACAATTTTCTGCTCTATATCTCTCCCCCTTTGACAACAATGACAAAATAAAGTAGGGAGGGCTACAAAAATTGTGTCACAAAAAAGATTATACCTTAGTTCCTTATTGCAAAGCTAGTAGGCTTGCAACACAATCTACAAAATCAACTTTCATTGCTTCTATCTCCTTCTCCCATGATTTCTTAATGGAATCTGCCACATTGAGTAAAGTGCTCAGTCCATAAGCTGCTATTTGACATGCTTGAAGGTTTTCAAAGTTAAACTTCTGAAAAGATGTCTTTGTCGAAAGACATTCTTCCAACTATTCTTCAATAACGCATAACTTCATAGAAGTGTGCTCTCTCAAAAGAGTAAATCTTCTCATTTTTCTATTCCTTTCATCTTGCAAAACTCTAATTTCATCATAAAGCTTCCTAACTTTCTTCTCAATATCTAATACCTTCACATTCAGGCTAGAAAGAAGGTTACATTCATTCTGAATTTTTACTTCTTTCAACTTCATCTTCTGATCTTCTTCTATTGTTAAGGTCTCTAATTTTGTACACTGTATGTACAAAGATTTTCCTATTTCCAAATGCTTCCTCAATTCCTTGATACAGATATCAAGACTGTTAATATCATTCCTGATATTTTGGCTAATATTCAAAAGCATTTCAGCTTCATAAGCTACTTGAGCTCTCACTTTTGCAATATCAGATAGGTTAGTGAGTTCATTATCAAAAGTGCTCATTACCTTCTTATCTTTCTCCAAAGGGTCTGCCTCTATAATTTGTGTAGTTACAATGCTTTGTAACTTCTTAGTTAGTTCCTTCAGACTCCCTTCAAGATTCTTCACTTTCTTGTTCTTGCCAATAATCTTATTCAAAGAAGTGATCAGTTCCAATTGATCATCTTCATCAACTTCTTTTCCTAAATCCTCAAATAAGGATCCAATTTCCTTCTTATTTCTAGTTTTAGGAGTAAGACTGATGTCTTCTTTGATAGGAATAGGTGCTTGAATCTTTGTTGCTTTAGGTTCTTCAAGAGTGGTTTGTGTTTGCTCTACTTCTGTATCCAGTTCATCAAGAGCTGAATTATCAACAATGTTTCCTAAATTCTTGAATACATTATCATCAGTATCCAAGGTGACCTTTGTACCTTCTACATTCATTGATTCATCTTCAATGCTAATAGCTGGAGGAGAGGGAATATCCTCTTGTTCTGCTTCACCTTCTTGTTCTGCTGCAATTGATGGTTCTCGAACAATTTTTGCCATAACCTTGATTATTGCCTGCTTTCAGAATTAACTTCTTCATATATGCCTCCCATAATTAGAATGGTTCTCCTTTTGGTTCTCAGATAGGTTCTTAAGGCCTTCAATATCTAGTTTAGATGTGCATCATCTCTCACATCACAAAGCTTTCTTACTAGATTCTCTCTGATAGAAGTGTCTTCTTCTTGTGCTCTCTTCTTTCTATTTACAAGTTTATTATACAAGTCATTAGGTATCTGACCCTGAGTAGTGTCAAACTTCTTATTTGCAAAATCCATGTGCTTTACAATTGCATTCTCCAAGTTAAGTTTATTTGAATAATCATAAAGACTATGGTACTTATTCATTCTGGTAAAGTCTCCATCTTCAATAATTTGCTCATTAAGCTTTTCAACTTTAGGTTTCCAAGCTTTCTTCTTAACCAAAGTAGTGTCATCATCTTTAATTATTGAAACTTTCCTACAAACTGGTGGCACCAAAATTTTCTGCCTCTTACCAGGTCCAATAGCAATTTCTTTCTTTCTCTTGCTAGGAGTGGAGGAGGTAGACCTAGTAGGTCTTCTTGTTTCTTGTTCCATCTCTGGTTCCTCTACTTTCACCTTGACTTGAGGTTCTTTTTGCTGTACTAAAATTGGTGGGATAGACAAAACTTCTTTCTGTTCACTCATTTTGATTGCTACTGCTATGTTCTTTGCTATCTCAAACTCATATTGTGTCAATCCTAAATCTTTCAATATTTTCTTTATAGTGCTGTCAACTCTCTTCTTAGACTGCTCCTCAATTATATCTTTTAAAAAGTTGAAATTCTCTTCAAAAGTTCCAAACCTTTTGCACTGAGTGTCCAACTTACACTTTAGTAACCTACCAACATATTCTTCTATTTCTATCTCAGATATCTTATAGCCAAGAGGGTCAAGTGTCAACCATAAAACATATATCATCTTTATATTTCTCCACAATATAAAGAAAACATATCAGTATTCTACAACCTTTATCTTTTTCCCAATTATGGATATAATAGATTATCTTTGCACATGCATAGCATAAGAAGCTAAACAACATGCATAGAAATAAAACTAAAGAAATCATAACACATGATATGTTCTCAAGGAAACCCTGGTGGAGATGGTACCCACAAAGATCCACTAATCAAAATTATCTTGTTAAGGATATTGACCTTGTTAGGAGTCTATTACAAGCATATAGTGTATCAGTCCTGATTAAGGGACTATAGGCCTTGTTAGAAGCCTCAACCCTGTTAGGAGTTGTCAATACAAAATCTAATTACTAGATGAGCCCACTGCCCAAACAAGTAATGTACAATGTATACTGATTAAGAAAAAGGATTAAGGTACATAACCTTATTTTCTTGCATTAATATCTTTTCACTGCTCTTACATTCGCATCATATCACTTTATCATATCATTACAATATTACCACATCCTCTTCTTACAATTTATAATTACATATATACAAGTAATGAAGGCTAATAAATTTACATGGTTGGCTTCCATATATCTTTATCTAAGGGTTAACATATAGGATGTAATCCCTTTATATTGTTAAGACATTATTTTGATAAACAAAATAATCCCTTAACTCTTTACCAATTCTATCTTCAAAACTGTCTTGTCAGCTTAACACTGTCTCTGGTAAAACTGTCATAACTAATTCTGTACATGCTATACTAACTTGCACTCTGAGATGGGTCATCATTAGACATCATAGATTCTATGTTCAAGTGCATAAGCATTGGACTTACTCCAGTCAACATTGCAAACAAAAACTATGTCCGGGTACACTAGTGAAAATGTTGTCTCACACTTAGACAAATTTGCAATGCACTCTGCTATACTTGCTCTCTGACCTTTGTGTTCTTCATGTGGATCATATGTTGCCATAATGAAAAAATCTATGTACTAAGATCAGTCAAATTTCCAACAAACTCAATATCCTAGAGCTCACTGCTCAAATAGTGAAGGCTACAACCTTCTAATTCAGATACACACTATATCTGTAGGTGAACTATTCACTGTGACACTGCTTGTCAGATCAGTTCCTTTGGTGCACTGATGCTTTGACCTCTAGAAAATCTCTAATACATTTTATGATAACTTCACATACCTCTACTCTGCTTATCACAACTCTATTACAACTTCCATACCGAATACAATGGGCACACCTTATATTTATTCACTCATACAAAATACATAAATAGGTCTTCCCTATAACTAATTACAAACAATGCTTCCAAATGAATTGGCTTAAGCGTGCTTACAATTACACATATAAACATGGAAGAAACCTAAATAAAATAGGTGCATGACCTTTACAATATTATATTACAATCACAAATCAAAATGCTAACTGTCGGTTCCATGCTCTGTTCTTTGTAGGCACACACTAGTTGTGCAACTTCAACTGACTGTAACTTTCACATCTTTGCATATCTACTTATGTGCTCATAGAATAAGCATAAGTATAGTCTAACAAACTTAACTTCTAGGGAACATACCATAATTCCTCTGTACACATTTGCGTTGATGCTCTGAGTTGCAGGAACTCTATATATTGTCCAGTCTTCAACACTTAATTGAATTCTTAATTTTACACTAAGTGCGCTATCTCCAAACTACTATATGACTTTGTTGCCATAATGAAAAAACTATATCTAGTCATATACTTCAGTATAGACATCTTTTCAATAATCTTCCCCTTTTATATTGATGGCAACAAAGGAATATGGCCAAGTTGCTAGTTGTACCTTTACACAAAAACTTTTGTTTTCTATACATCTTCTATACATAACCTTATATCTCCTATACATATATACTCCATATTATATACACAAATCCCCCTTTGACATTAATGACAAAGGTGCATCAAAAAACTATATATACACATGCTCACTGAGGGAAAACATCTGGATATGCAATCTTGAGGTTCTAGATCTCCTTCTTCCAAAAGGTTATTAGAGAGTTAACTATCTAGAGATGGGCACATAATGCATATTGAAGATTCTCCATCTTCTCCAAGTCTCTGATGGGACCATGATCATAAGTTACCATGGTGGCATCAATCTCCTTTATATTTTGATTGAGGATGTCTAAAGAGGGCTCAAGACCATTCCTCAATTGAGTCTGTCTGGACCTTATCCTTGTTATCTCTTTTTCTTCCTTCTCAATCTTGTCTATCTATCCTTGGTAGACATTGTTGCACATGTTTACATCAGTGGATGTGTCTAACACTAAATTATTTACCTGCTCAATCAAAGCTTCAACTTATTTTATCTTCTTGAAGTGAGCATTGGTGAGCTTGTCTTGATCCATGCATGCTACAATGATCCTTCTTCATTCATCAAAAAACTCTTTCAAGGATGCTTGACTAGACTTAAGAGAAATCAAGTCTAGTGCAAAGTTTCTCATCAACTCATTCAGTCTCTTCTTTAAGTACATCTCTTCTGCTACTATGGATGCAGATTCTTCTAGGCTAGAAAAATTGCTTTTTAACTATGAGAGGACTGAACTCACATCATCAACCGAATGTACTTTTAACACTTTCTTATCCTCTAGTAGAAAACTGTTCAAAATATTCACTGATTCTATCAGGAGAGGATTCCTCATAACTTGTTTCTCCTTTTCCTCCTCCATAGCCAGGATGTTGAACTTAATCAGGTCTTCTTCTTTCTAGGAGTCTAAAATGCTTGTGTCAGGTGTCAAACTTGACAACAATGCCATGGAGGGAGTGATGGGAGTGCTACCCATCACTTCTAGTTTTAATTTTGCAATATCAATAGAAGTATTTTTTTCTTTCTTTTCTATCTCTTCTTCTTCTCTCTTATCAGATAGATCTTCTATGAGTACTTCTTCTTGCTGAGTGGGAGGTGTATTGTTGCATAAGATTTTAGATTCTTTAGTACTAACAAATGCTTCTACAAACTTATCCAAATCATTATCAGTAGCCGCCATGGCTATCTCCATATTATCTATGATGATGGTGCTACCTTCGTGAGATTCTGAGATGGGCTCAAAATTGTCTGCCTCTATTTGAGTTTCTACTATGGGCCCTAAGTCTTGAGGACCTATCACTGGTATATTGAAGGTCTCTACTTCTTTGTCTTGTTTACTAGGTGCATGAGTGATGGGCACAGTAGGTGGTTTTATCTGTTGTTCCAACAACACCTTTTCAAAGGCCTTCTCTATTTCCTTCATTATCAGATCATAGTCTTTGTTCATAATATGAAGAGTTCTCATCTTTGTCCTTAAGTGTGGCTTCACCAAATTTAATATCTGTGCCACTTCTTCTTTAGAACATACTGGAAGAGCATCTTCTAATACTTTTTCCCTGATCCTTAGATCTTCTTCATTTGCTTGTCTCTTTAGGTTTTCTAAAATATCCCATACTTTATCTGGAATGGAGGTTTTCAACTCAAGGACTGTATTTCTAATTTGTCAATCTCACTGAAAGATTCATAAAACTTCCCTACTTGATCAATTCTACCCTCATCAACAAGTCTAGTGCTCAATACTTTAAGACTAGGTCTGAATCATACCTTAGTAGGTGCTTGAATTTTTTTCTTTCTCCTTAGTGCTTGTGAGGATGGATGACTAGAGCTAGCTTCTTTATTCCTCTTGAATATAGGCTTATACTCTAGAGGAGTGGTAAGATCAACAGTGTCTATGGGCATAGAAGGAGTATTATCTTCTTTATCCTTCTGACTATCATCTAATTCAGTTTTCATCTTCTTCATCTTAGGATCTTCTTGTTCTTCCTTTGTTGCTCTGCATTTTAATTCTAGGGAAATATTTTCATCCCTTGCTTTATCAAGGTCTTCTTGAGACACACCATGTATTATCAAGATCTTAGAAGTGACCATTGCAACCTTTCTTTTAGTTGCAGCACTGTTAAGTTTTGCATCAACTTCTCTCACCTTTTCCTCATAGGTTCCCCACCTAGGTTCATTAGGGTCTTTGGGGGCTGACAGAAGTACCTATGCATAGGCTTCAAGAACTTGCTCCTCTACTTCATACCCAAGTGGATGAATCCACTTAGTTCTAGGCTCAACAACTTCCATACATGTAGTATCATTCTCCACCATAAAGCATATTGTATCCTTATATTTCTCTACAATACTTTATGGAATCCTATACCTCATCTGTAGCTTAGCTCTAAAGTCTTCAATTCCAAAGTGATGTAATCTCTTAGTGTGCTTTCTGTGGATGCTTTGTTGGATATCTGAGGCATGGTAGGAATGGACTTGTCCAAATACAAATCTAAAACTCTTCCAACTATATGAAGGCACATATAGATGATTAGGGACCCAAACCTAAATATCTTTGTTTTGTCATGTTTGATAGCTTTGATGTTATCTATCAACTATGCATGAAATATCTCACACAAGTTGAATTCCCCATCTTCCTTCACAAGCCCAGTAGTTGCTAGAATAGTGCTCGCAGACACACTATTCACCCTACTGGTGTGATGAAACTTGTAACCTAGTATCATTAACATCAATTTGATGTCAGCTTGCTCAATCGGCTCAATAGTCATGCTGCACCTATTGATCCTTGATTTACATACTTGTTCTACCATTTTTTTGACATCCTTGAACACTGGAAGGATGATGTCTATCCTAGAAAGGCATGTCATCTCATGAATTAAGTCATTTGTGATTCTAACTAGAAAATCTCCAATCCAAAAGAGATCATCATGGATTCTACTCAATAAGATCTTTATCCATTCTATCTCATAGAATTCATATGCTGTAGCATACTCAACAATAGGGAAATCATTCCATTTGGTGTATTCATCCATGAATGTTTTATCCTATTTCAACATGGTATCCATGTGCACCCTTAACCTATCTAGTCTAATAGGTTCTTTCTTATAGTAGATGTAAGCCCTTATGTCTTCCACATGCATGATGCCGATAGGCATGCGGGAGAAAGCTCCTTCAAAATCATCTAGGGTGGATTTGAATGGGTGCCTCTTAAATATGTATCTCTTCTTTTCAACAACATTAAAAAATATGGGAGTGGCCATGACTTGTTAATCACTTTCCAACTAAACTTATAGATAATCTGATGGCTTCCGAATTGGTGCAACAAGCTAGGGTTACTACAACCAATCAAATGCACTGATAACTGCAGTAAATCTTTGATAGATCAATCACCAAGACTTCACACCAACTTCTAAGGCTCATTCTTCTTTCTATCACTTTGAATTTGAATGCAATGAGCAATCAAATGACATCTGTGTACTTTAAAGTGAAAAATCTACCATTAATGCACATCATGTAAACCATGCTATTACTTCAAAATTTCAAACTTGAGCTCTGATAACAATCAACATGTGCTATCTTGTATGAAGGTTCCTATACACTCCAAAAGCTTAAGTCCAAAGGTGCATACTCTGAGGATGAGTATACTAGCCACGTAGGGGTCTAGAGATAAATTAGCTCCCCCTATGACCCTGAGGGCCATTCATGCAGATGTAGAGGGTGCGTCCACTAGGGATGCATCCAAGACATTCTCATCAGATTTTTCCTTCTTTCCTTCTGACCAAATTAAGTTCACATCCTCTGAGGCTTTCAAAAAATGATTCTTCGGTCCTTTTAGGGCTTTCCTAACCTTGAGTCCTTGATATATAGAACCTTGAGATATGTCCATCCTTGTTACAAGAGTGACAAATGACTGGAGTTCTATTATTCCTTGGTGCATTGACATGAGTCACCATTTTTCATGTTCTACCTAAGCGACCATTACAGTTACATATCTTACATGTAACATTCTGAGAACTTCTAATATTTATCTAATTCTAATTTATTTGATCTTGCTGAGTCCTGTTCTCCTTACTAGTCTTGCAATTCACAGCTCTATTACCAAATCTATTACATGAATAATAGTAGCCATTAAAAGGTCTTACCTCTGTATAGTTTCTTGCAATGTGTCCATGCTTGTTACAAGCAAAAAAAGTGCATTCTACTTGCTTGCACTCATTCTTAGGAGGACCACCATTGTCTTTGGTTTGGTCTTCAGTCTTCTCATCACCAGTAGAGTTCTTTTGTGAATCCTTTCTTTCTCGCATATTGTGAATTTGATTTTGTGCTTCATTGTATCCAATGTAGCTAGTGTCTCCTTTGATTCTTCTTGCATACAACTGAGATTCTACCAAATCAACACTGGTGTGTAATTTGTCAATATGATCCTTTGTCTTTTTCAATTCAGATTCTAAGCTCTCTTTGATATTCTTTAGCTCCAAGATTTCTATGTTATCTTCCCTTAGTTCTTCATTGAGTTGAAGGTTCTCCTTGACTTGTTCATTGTAGACATCTTGATTGTTCATCAGTTTGTCATCAAATTATTCAAGCTGACTTAATAAGGATGCATTTTCTTCACTCAACTTCTTGAATTTTTCTTCAAGTTCACTATTAGAGCATCCTTTCAAATCCTTTCTTAGTCTTTTGATAACTAATTGAGCATCACTGACTTTTTCTTTTAGTTCTTCAATTTCTCTTTCTAAATTGTCCAGGTCTTCAAGAGCGGCTTCAAGATTTTTCTTCAGATGTTTCATATCTTCTTTGTCCATGATTTCCTCAAGTGGTTAAACTTCTTTTCTTAGGACCAAAGGTTTGATACCAATTGTTAGGAATGGGAACACTGAGAGGGGGGGGTGATGACTCAGTGTTCACTATATTTTAACTTTTTCTTTAATCTTTATGATGAACATAAATACTTAAGAACTGAATTAAACATTCGTATAAACATGAAACATGAAATCAACACATGACACCAAAATGGTTATGGGAAAACCCAAATAGGTAAAAAGCCTGATGGGACTTGATACCCACTAATAATATACACTAATGTTTTGTGATCCTTGTTAGAAGATCCTTTACCCTATTAGGAGTAGCTTTACAATGCTTCAAGTACAGTAGACCTTGTTAAGGGTCAGACCCTGTTAGGAGTCTTTTACAATGATCCCTGTTAGGGGAGTGGACTCACTATCCTAGAGCTCACTGCTCAAATGGTGAATGCTACAACCTTCTGATTCATATACACACTATATTTTCAAGTGGACTATTCACTGTGACACTACTTGGTAGATCGGTTCCTTTGGTGCAGTGATGCTTTGACCTCTAGCAAAGCTCTAATACATCTTATGCTGACTTTGCATACCTCTGCTCTACTTATCACAACTCTATTAAAACTTCCATACCAAATACAATGGGCGCACCTTATATTTATGTGCTCATACAAAATACATAAATAGGTCAGCCATATAACTAATTACAAACAATGCTTCCAAATGAATTGGCTTAAATGTGCTTACAATTGCACATATAAATATGTCGGCAACCTAAATACAATAGGCACATGACATTTTTCAATATTATATTACAATCGCAAATCAAAATGCTAACTATCGGCTCGATGCTCTATTCTCTACAGGCACACACTGGCTGTGCAACTTCAACTAACTGTAACTTTCACATCTTTGCATATCTACTTATGTGCTCATAGAATAAGAATAATTATAATCTAACAAACTTAACTTCCAGGGTGCATACCATAATTCATTTGTACACATGTGCATTGATGCTCTAAGTTGCAGGAACTCTGTATACTATCTAGTCTTCAACACTTATCTGAATTCTAATCTTTACACTAAGTGCGCTGTCTCCAAACTGCTATATGAATTTGTTGCCATAATGACAACACTATATCTAGTCATATACTTCAATATAGACAACTTTCCAACAATAACATTTTTGAAATCTAAAACATGCATCACATTCTATGCTTCACCTACTACAATAAGAAAATAAATATTCAATTTGATGAAGTTTAGACTAAGTTAAGGTGGTCAGATACATGAGCTTTTATATTTTGAAAAATTTGTAGCAGAAAAATCATAATAAATTATTTACTTGGAAAAAAATTACAAAAAATATGTGTCACATCCAAATATGAGTATACTACATATTTTAAAAATATTATAAAAAAACATTATCATTTGATTATGTTTAAGGTGGTCAGACATAGACCTACTTCTTATCTTTTTCCCAAAATTTTTGTACTATTGATAGACTGATTGAAAAATAGTTATAACTTTAAAATGGTATAACATTTGTGAAATTTAAAATATTTTTCACATTCTATTCTTTCCTACTACTAGAAAAAAAGTAATTTTTTTTTTAATTTGACAAAGTTTAGACTAAGTTAAGGTGGTGAGACATGAGAGTTTTCATATTCTAAAAAAGTTGTAGTATAAAAAGCATAATTAATTATTTACATTAAGAAAAATTACAAAAAAATATGCAACACATCTGGACATGAGTCTAATACTTATATCTATAATATTATAAAAAAATATTATCATTTGATTATGTTTCAGGTGGTCGGACATACACCTACTTCTTATCTTTTTATTGAAATTTTTATAGTACTCCATTGAAATTCAAAATTTTTACCATATATAATAATTTATTTTCAAAAAAGGGATAGTATCTTAGAAACTTCATTCAATTTTCTACAGATTCTCTTCTTACATATTTTTTATATGAGATTGATAACTCGTTCAAATTTTTACGTGAAGTTGCCTAATCCTAATTTTATAAATTTTTATTGCCACTTAAGGGCCTAGTTTGGCATACCATGATCCTACACATACCCATGAGATGAGCATTGCATTTGCATATGAAATAAGTCTAGAATTTGATATGTTGATGTTTGGAGAAATCAAATTATTTTTTGGATTATAGATATCTCATCTCAGTGATAGAATCTACATCATCCGGATAAAGTATGGGAGGGAAGTGTTGACTATTTTTGGAATAGAAGATTTTGAACTAGTTGGAACTTCAATGGTGACCATTTTCAAGCTATCCAAGGAAAATTGTTCTAAATATGTGAATGCAACTTTATATAGATCCATGATTGGTAAGTTTGAGTATGGTGTTAATAGTATGCCTGATATAGAACATGCAATTGGGATGGTTTCAATATTTCAAAATTATCCAAATAAATATCATATGGTGGGTATGAAGAGAATCTTTAGATACTTAAATGGGACTGAAGACTATGGTCTATGGTATGATCACAATGGAGGTCTTACTTTGATTGTGTTCACTAATGAAGACTTGGAAGGTAATGTGGATGATAGGAAGAGCACAAGTGGAGGAGATTTATTTCTTGGAGAGAGACTTGTGTCATGGAAACGAAGACAAAAAAAAAACTATATTTCTCAATCTACTCCAGAGGAAAAATATGTTATTGCTTCTATTAATTGTACTCAAGTTTCTTGGATAAAGTATCTATTGGAAGGTATTAAGGAAAATGTAACTGAATTTATGGTTATCAATTGTGATAATACTAGTGCTATAAAATTATCCAAGAATCTTGTGATTCACTCTAAGACCAAACATATTAAAATTGAGTACTATTTTCTTAGAGAGAGGTACAAGAGAAAGAGGTGCAGTTGGAGTATGTGCCAACAAAAGGAGCAGGTTGTAGATATTCTTACTAAGCCACTACCAAAGGATACATTTGAGTATCTAAGAGGAAAGTTGGGTTCCATTCCCATACAAAAGAAGAATTAAAATGATGTTGTTGCATTAGTACAATGTTTTGTATTGAAAAAAATCGTTGGATTGATGTAATAAGGAGATACTCCTTAGGAAGAGCAATCAATAGTAAGGATAATAAAGGAGAAGAAGTGATCTATGGTTTGATGTCTTTGGAACTTTTTTCAAAGGAGGAGAGATGTAATAATAAGTGGTGAGAAAATGTATGAGAAAGAGAGAAAGGGGGGACACATAATTGTAGTCAATTCAGAGATGAAGATTTGATGTAAGAATACAAGCATGGTAGGTTATCTGATTGAGAAGATGTTTTGATTGTTGTTTTTCAATCAATGCCAAAGGGGTATATTTTTGGCATAACTTATTTGGTTATTGTAAGTGATGCAATGGTATATATTTTGTGTTGAGATGATAAGTTATTGTATTTTCATTAATGTCAACTATTGATCTAGTGGTCTTAGTGTGTTTTCAAGTATGTAAGAAGGATGAACAATGTGTTGCAAGTGGTTTTAGTGGTCATGATCCTTAAGGGAGACTTGGGAATATCTTTAGATGATAAATGTATGATCAAAACTATTGAATGTATAATTTTGTAAGTTATTATTGATTGAAGTATGATAGGGAAACTAATAGTACAGTCTATGATTGGCAATGAGTGATTTAATTGGTTCATCAAATCTATGATGGATTAGGTGGCCTGATCATATAATTATGTTGTTGATACTGTGTCAAGATCATATTTATGAGTGTGACTAATTTTTATGACTAGTAACCATTTTTTTGTAGTTATATAATTTTCTCCAGTGAAAGGTGACATTGTTCTTGAGCTAATGATGGTATATCTTCTATTGCCAACCAATAATTAAGTTGCAATGAATAATTTATGTTTCAACTATCATGCTGATGTATCTCAATTCATTTGTCATGATGTTTTGGAATTACATTTATTGAGGTAGACATTTTTTGAAGATGATGGTTGAGTTGGTCAAAACAAGTTTATGTATTCTTGATAAAATAAATTATAAGGGTTTATCCTTTGTTTGATCTATTTGGAAAAGACAGTTGTTATATTGGGATGTGTGTTTTGGCATGATATCTCTAAATGAAAAAGTTGAAAACATAATTTAAAATGTGTTGGATGAGTTTTTAGGGGGGTGATAGGATTAAGGCTTAAGAAATGATATTTATCATGAAATCAAAGATTTGTGGGTGTAGATCATGGATGTCAAGGTGTGATCAAGAAAGTTTATACAAAAGTATTATGAGGAGAGAATTTATGTGTTACAAAGGATCTGATCAAGAAAGGGAGTTTCTATTTCTAGATCAAGTGACCCTAACAAGTTTCTTATTATGAATCCCTTAATTGGGTAGATCCTCATAGGTCTTATTCATAGATCTCTTAATAGAGTGTCTCATTAAATTGAGTTTTAAATCTCATAACATAGTTACTCCTAACAGGGCTAGAGGTAAATCCCATAATTGGGTGGCACCTAACAATGTCTTTTTAAACTCCTAACAGGGTTATAATCCTAATAGAGCATACTTCAAAAGAGTACATCATTTGTGGGTCATCATTCCTACCTTGGTTTTCACCCATTTTGGTTTTCATGTGAAAATATTTGTGTTATGTGTTGCATGCATTATAATGGATGTGTTTGTTTGATTAAATTTTATTTTATTTTCAATTGGTAAACTTGTGAATGTTGATTTCAAGTTAAAGAAGTGGAAAGTTTTAGATATCATAGATTATTGATTCACCCCTATCAATAATCTTGGACCGTTAGGAATAAAAAGATGTTCAAATTTGTGGATATTATTCGATTCTATGATTAAGTTCATATATGTTCCTTTTACATTGATGTCAAAGGGAGAAATATTCATGTGAAAAATAGTATTGGGGAGTGATTTGAAACTAAGGGGAAGAGATTCAATATGAGAGGAATTTTAGAGAGACTCTTAAAGATATGTTGGATATTGGTGGTAGTATTGTTGATTTTATTTATTTGTGAATTGATTTTTTTTAACATCATATGTTGTACCATCAATTCCAACAGGGGATATTTATGGAATATTATGCATATTTGTGCTAACATTGATGTTTTGTAATTGATGTCAACATATTTGTATTGTTTGAGATAGTGTTCCAATTATGTTCAGTAAGATATTTGGATCGATGTATCTACTATGTTGAAGATTAGAATATGTGGATGCTAGATTTTTGTTGGACATTATCTGTAGTTTATTCATGTCAACTAGAAGAGGATTACATGATGATTTCAATGAGTTATGAGTTTCTATGTTGAGACTAGTTTTTAGATATTCAAAGGTGACAGTATTTTAGTATTTGGTTCAAGGAAGGGTTTGGTATTGCAATGTTTTTATATGTGGATCTATGTATCATGTTTGGTACATTGAATTTCTTCCATAGCTTAATTGGTTTGTGATTTGGAGGTTTGAAATCTATTTGTCTTGATTTACAATCATTATAGTTGTGTTCTTTAGGTTAAGTTTAGTGATGTTAATAATTTTAGATATGCGTTGATTTAATTGTTCCTAAGTTTATTCATGATGCTTTTGGATGTTTCTAGATTGTGTTTCTAGTTCGCATTGATCATGGTGACCACTTTTGGTAATTTTCCATTGGTGATCTCATATTCTTTATGTTCTTAGATGACTTGGTGCTATAGCATATTGTGGACGTTTGAGGCATGATTTTATGGCCCTTATGTTGTTAGAGGATGTTAATTCTAATCCATGATATGTGTTAGCCAACACTCTTTGGATCACATTAAAAATTGTATCATGTATGGTTATATTTATAATGGTGAGGTTGTGAGAGTTTAGTTGACCTTATTTATTCTTTAAAAGTTGACAAATTTTATAGATGCAATTGCATCCCTTTGTAGGTCATGTGCATATGTGTGGATTGAATGGAAGTGAATTTTTGAAAGGTTATATCTTTTGAAGGTAGAGATTAAGTGTGGATAATAAAGTTGTATATGTACTTCAATGCAACCTATCCAAGCATGTTGAAGATGTTATTTTTTAGTTCATAATCTATGGATTGTAGTCCATGATTTCTATATGGTAGCAATATTTTCTTATTGTATTTGAGAAGTGAGCTCTAGGCAGTGTGCCTCAATGCATATGCATTACCATTGTAATATTCCTAATAGGTTATAGTTCTTTTACTAGATTACTTTATCTTTTGGGTTTCATCCCCTCTGTGGTTTTTCTCAAAATAATTTTTCCACACAAAAAATATCGGTATTTATGTGTTCTTGATGTGTTTTGGATCTTTGATTGCATGTTAATTATCAGATTTCAAGTTTATGGTTAAAGCTTGTCAAGGTTTCATAATTTTGTGAGACAATTGATTCACCCTCCCCTCTTAGATATCTTTCTCCATATTTTCATCATATCTTTCTTTTAGTCAACAATGTCATTATTGTCTTCCTCTTTCTTTTTTTATACTATAAACTAGATAACTTCCTTTTTTCCTTATTTCTACTTTTGATTCACTATTTCCTTCTGGTCTACCATAATCTATTCAGCCTCCACCATATGTTATGACTGAAAATTTCTATCCTTACTATATTTGGATAGATTGGATTCCACTTTGCCTTGATTAAATTCCATTTATACATTGTATCCCCATATGCCTTTGTATTTATTTAGAAAATACAAATTCTCACATATGTCCTCAATATAATAGATGTTACTAACAATCCTAAAATATTCTATAACCATTTTACTATTTTTTATTTATTTATAAGATTATAACCATTACTCTTAAATATAACTTCATAACCCTTTATACACACTTGACTAACACTTTAAAAATTATGTTTCAAACCTTCAACATAGTAAACATTATCAATTCTATGCTTACCATAACTAGAGATGGCATTAATGCCTTTTATTTGAGCACATAATTTTTCTACAACTTGATTTCTCCACCATAATAATCATCAAGCTTGATAAATGTTCCATTTTCTCCTTTCATATTATTTGAGCATCTAGAATCTATGATCCATACCTTTGCAACAACTTCAACATGTAAACCAAACTGCTCCCTATTCTGAGAAATAAACAATAATAAGGATTCCATAATTGTTTGATTAGTATATTCATCTTTCAAAATTCATTCTTCCATGGAGGATAAGTACTTTTTACATCTTTGTTAAAAATTAAATTTCTTTCTAAAAGCTCCTTCCTTTTGATTGCCTTCTTGATCTTCATCCTCTGTATCACCATGATAATCTTTATACTTGAAATCATTAGAAAAATATTGTATCCTTCCATAATTGAAACACTTAAGAGGTAACTTACCTTTGTATCTACCATTAAATCACTTGAATATTCTAGAAATATACTCTATATCATCTTCTAGAATCTTGCATGTCTTTTGTTTATCTTCTTCAAAAACTCTAAGTGTAATCTCACTCTTTTCTCTTTCAACTTCTACAAGATCAAATGTAGAAAGTGGCCCAATGGGTTGATCAATGGAGTATTGACTCAGATCATTTCTCTGTCTTATTAAATGTGTCATTGGTATGAAATCCTTTGGTAGGGTTAGTAAGATCTTGAGTATTAAATCAATATCTTCTAGATGTTCATCGATAGATTTGATGCCCCTAGTAACATTAGCAACCCTATAAAATCTATCTTTCAATGCTCTCATCTTCTACCTTTCTCAAAACTTCATACTTTTGAATCAACATAGAATAAAAATCTAACAACTAATTCTAATAATCACTTCATGAAATAGTATGCAAGTAAAGAATGAAACTATCAACAAAAGAAAACCAAGATTTACTATTAGAGTAATAAAGTATTTTATTATTATTTAAATCATATTGATTTAATTATTAAGTCACTTATTATCTCTTTCTACTTAAGCTAAAATTTAAGCATATAATAATTAATTACTTTATTAATTATTGTTGTGCAACCTAGGTTTTACCTTTTTAGGTTTTCAGATCTCCTTTTATAAGCATTAATCTCCTTTGTATTCTTAACAAATTATTCATTATTGAATTGCAACTTTTATTTTTGCACATCAAGAATGATTTCTCCTTTCTTGTGGATCAACGCATTCAAGCCTCCATAGCTTCTTTCTTCTTCTCTCTCTTTGTGGGACAAGTGTTTGCATGTAGGTGTTCTTGGGAGCTGTGGGTTGTTTACTCATCAAATCCAACATGGTATTAGAGCTTCAGATCTGTTTTCCCATGTCCTTTTCTTGAGAGCTTTGACCATGTTTGTAAAATCTACATTTTTAGAGGGTTTTTTGTTAGATATGTGGGGGACCTCTTTTTCTGGTCATCTTGGATTCAAAAGGACCTCGCAGTTGTGTTCACAACATCCAAGAACTCCTAGATCCATATACAATTTGTCAAATTTGGATAAAGTTGGAATCAGTGGAAATTTTGTTTTGCAACTGGCCCCAACACATATATGAAGGCACTTTGGGCCCAAATGGACCTTTTCATTAAGTTCATAATGCCCAAAATCCCCTTTTTGCATATAACGCATGTCAAATTTGGACGTCATTGCATTTTGAGGCAATTTTTTTTGCATGTCAAGTCATACGACCCTGGTATGTAAATCAAGGCAAAAATTGTACTACTTTGGCATGCAAATTGAATAAAAAATTATACTGTGCTATCATGCAAATTGAGGGAAAAATTTGACTACCCTAGTCCGTAAATCGTGGCAAAAAATTGATGCCTTGGCATGCAAATCGAGGTGAAAGTCCCTACGGATTGGCACACAACCCAAGGTGCACATGCAATTTTGAAGTTATTTCTTTTGGTAGAGATGGCCATTTGGCCATCAATTTTAGCCCCATGAAGTGATGACATCAACACATGTCAGTACATTTGGACACCATTTTTTGGGCCCATCAGCATACCTGTGGTTTTTTCCTCATAACTAGAGCATATGGTGTCAAAATCGGGAAAAAAAGATATCATCAAAAAGATGGTTCCAAGATCTATCTAGGTCTGGAGGTTTGAATTTCTGATTTTACTTTTTTGATGGTGTTTTTTACTATCAAAGCCATATTTTAATTTTTGCACTTTGGGAGCTCTATCTTGCACATCTGGACTCCATTTTGGGAAAAGGATATATCATTGGAAACTTTATTCTATAATATTTCTAGTGTCGTGAGTCATTTTTATAGATTCTACAGTAGGTACATTTTGTTCAGATTCTTGCATTCTTGCAATCTGGTGGATATCTTGGATGTTTCAAGTCTTGGGATTCTATTGCATGTATGGGATCTTGCACATGTTTGTGCTCTATGTACTTTCTCTCCATTATAAAGTTCCAAGGGGGTTTGATGTTTGCCTTTTCTTTCCATCTACTTTTTTCATGTGAGCGTTCCTCTAACAACATTAGGCTCACATATCTTTATTTGTATTTATACTTTTGGTTTTTTTATGCCATGTGTATTTTTGAGTTCAGGTGTTTTCATTTATTTTCCTCCTGATTTGAGTAGTGTCATTTGAGGGAACTCATGCAGATTACAATATTTTGTATCTTTGACTTCAGCTATTTTCCTTTGTTTTCCTCCTAATTTGAGTAGTGTCATTTGAGGGCACTAATGTAGATTACAATCTTCTCTACCTGGTTATATTTTAGTGGACGGTCTTTAGAACATTAGTTACTTCTTGTTAGAGTTTGTAGTTTCTTTCTTTAGTGATGTTGTACATGTTCATCCTTGTTCCTAATTCTTGGAACATTCATAGTTTTGGAGGCTTCTTCAGTCCTTCAGACTACTCTTTGTCTCTTTTTGGAGTAGAGTTTTTCCCATGTGGTTTTCTCTATTTCTGCACTTTTCAAAGACTATCTTTTGTACTTGGGTACCTGATCAGACCTTTTGTTGTTGAGATCCATTTGCTTTCAGTAGTTCTTTCTAGGTTTTTAGCTTCTCCAAAAGTTTATCTTAAGGGGGGGTGTTAGAGTAATAAAGTTTTTTCTTATTAATTAAATCATATTGGTTTAATTATTAAGTCACTTATTATCTCTTTCTACTTAAGCTAAACTTTAGGCATATAATAATTAATTTCTTTATTAATTATTATTGTGCAACCTAGGTTTTACCTTTTTAGGTTTTTAGATCTCCTTTTATAAGGATTGATCTCCTTTGTATTCTTGATAGATTATTCATTATTGAATTGCAACTTTTGTTTTTGCACATCAAGAATAATTTCTCCTCTCTCGTGGTTCATTGTGTTTAGGCTTCCATAGCTTATTGCTTCTTATCTCTCTTTCTGTGATAGGTATTTGAATGTAGGTGTTCTTAGGAGCTATGGGTTGTTTATGTTTACTCATCAACTCCAATATTTACATGTGGAAAATTCAATTAGGAAAAAACCATAGTAAGCATTTGCACACAAGATTCATTGGATTATATAATCTAGTTAAAAATATTTGAAGCTCATTTCTCTAGACTATCTTGTAGAGGCTCATTTCCAATACAATAATGAATAGAGATAAGAAGCATGTCTTCCTTATAGTACTAACACAAGTTCATAGATTCAGACATGCCTAGATAGTCTAATTGTCAAATTAACAAGATAAGAGATAAGATATAAGCATTAAGTATAAGACACAAACCTAAATTTGATACTCCAATAATCAATATAATATCCAAACCTAAATTAGAAAGCATGATTGGTGTAGGAGCATCTTGGGTTTATGGCAATCTTATATCTCAATATTTTGTTAGATGTGTTTGGTAATAGATTTGGAGTTCTCGGTGGAGTTTTCTTATTTTTTCATCAGTGAGATGGGCTACCTTCTCTATTCGGTGGTGCCTTTCGCCAACTTTCCTTGTTCTGTTCTTTCCCCGAGTTGGTTCCGTATGTTTGTGTTTCTCAGTGGCCTTGTTTACTAATAAGTTTATTCTAATTGTTTTTTCGAGGCCGACATGTGAATTTAATTTTGGTCATGATCTTAATGTTGGAATCATTCATTGGGAAATGTGTGGACCCAAATCTGGGTCATTGTTTTGTCCAATGTTGGATCTAGAGGATTATTTGGGCTAACCTATTTGGTAGCCTCACGTATAAATGTAATAGTATGTTCTAGGTTTAGGAAGTTTGGGTAGCTAAGTTAAATTTGAAAGAAGATATAGGGTTGGAGATCGTGGATCTCGCATGCATTAGGATTGTAATATCTCTATAATTTAATTATATTATATTAGCCAAAGCTGGGAAGGACTCACAAAATGACATGTATGAAGTTTGATGAATAAATGAATATGATTTGCATTCTTCTCTTTGTTTCTATACAATTTCTCCCATGTTGTAATTCTACAAGGTAATCTAGTAGTTGGGTAAGCCTTGGCTCCACTTATCTCCCCTTCCTTGCATCAATGATCTATCCTAGGAGAAAAATGGACCAATAATATGCTACACATGTATCCCAATGCAAAATTCACATTAAGTGGAATAACTACCAAAGATAAATCAAATGCATAGAAGAAAACTACAAATTTGCTAGTTGTAACCATACCCCCACATGCTATGGAAAGATATGCATATTCCATTGCAAACCATGTTAATATGCCATATCAGAAGCCATGTTATAAGTTTCCACAACATATTTTTAGATAAGAATAATAACTAAAAATAACTACAACACTGGATGATATAGTCTCTAGAGCACTAGGAACACATACCTAATCACTACATAATGCTACAACCAAGACAAAAAATTGAACCCATTTTTATGAATAGGAAAACATATTGAAATCTAATTTTTAGAAGAAAATACTTGAAAAATTCTAAATAATTATTACTCTAAAACTTCTATTTTCTCTACAATATAATACCATTTCTACTGGATAATAGACATCTAGACCGTACATACTTCTTGATTTAAGAGTATGTTGGCAATTTGGCTGAGTAGGATATCATGATGTTGTCATTATGGAAACATATATTCAATGTTAAGACAACGTGGTATAAGGAGGAAGTTCTAGAAGAGAACCTATGAAAATTATCTAAGTATAACAATGTTTATCTGTCTACACATAGACTATTTTGATCAACGAAGTTCACAAAATTACTTTCAGTGCATGTGCACTTGAACAAAAATTATACAAGGTATATTAAAGCTACATCTAAGAGCACAAGATTGTATGACATGTACAGAAAAAGATATCACTATTTTACAGAGATAGTGTTGAGTCGACCAGAGCAGAGTAACGATTAGTAATTGGCTATATTGAGTTAAGGGTTTTTTTTTTTATCAAAATAATGAATTGAGTAATTAGGGATGACATCCTAGATGTTAACCCTAAGGCAGCAAGAAGTAATTTTATGTTTTGTGAAGCATGTAATGTATTGAAGGTCAACATAAAGGTTATTTTGTAATAGCTTGTATAAAGGAAAGAAACTTGTAATGCGAAGTTAGAATGCAAAGTTGTAAGTAAGTATTGTATTGATGTATATTGATGTATTATGAAAAATTTGATACATGATCAAATCAGTATGAGTTGATAACAATTTTTTGTGAAGAGACTACAAAGATGATCAGAATATTGAAGATATTCAACAACAGTAAAAGGTTTTTGTATTATATCTTTTGTATTGAATACTATCATTGTAAATTGCATGTTTGGGTAGTGAGCTCATCTTCCATCCATTCTTATTTTGTAATACTAAATCTTAATAGGGTTGAGGCTTCTAAGAAGGCCTTAAGTCCTCTAACAAGGAGAAAGACACTATACAGATGTAATAGACTCCTAATAGGGTTAATATCTCTAACCAGATACTTTTGATTAGTGGATCATTTGTGGGTATCATCCCCACCAAGGTTTTCCCTTGGCTAGGGTTTCCTTGAGAACAAACATGGTTTTATGATTTGTTTTATTTTATGGTTGTGTTTATTATTCAGTTTAGTTTCTTATGCAAGTTACAAGTTAATTTCATATATCCATAAGTGGGCAAAAGTAAAAGTTTGTGAAATACTAATTCACCCCCCTCTCACTATTTCCTATTTCTAACAATTGGTATCAGAGCATAGTTACTTAGAGGATGCCTAAAAACTTGAGTAAGATCTCTATGGATATAGATCAGTTGCAGAAAAACCTAGATGAAGCTCTTGAACAAATTGATATTATTACTAAGGAAAGAGATACTCTAAAGAATAAATATGATAGTGAAAAAGACTAAATTGAGAAACTAAAAGACACGATAGAAGATCTGAAGTCAATGAAAGAACCTACAAGTCAAATCAAGGATAATGATAAAGTTTTAAAATTGAAAAAGGAGAATGAGATCCTAAAGCATGAACTAAAGATTGTAGACCTAAATTTAAGCTTGAAAGATGATAACAACAAAGGTTAATCAAATTTGAAGTCTAAAAATGCAGATCTAAGATCTAAACTTACCAAAGTAACATTTGAATTTGAGACTACAAAGTTGCAGTATGTTGAACTTGAGAAATATAATACAATTGTGAAAGGAGAACTAACTAAATCCAAACAACATGTTGAGAAACTATATTCTAGTGATGAAAATATTGATGAACATATTTTTTATAAAAAATCTTCTTATGATAAAACTGGTCTTGGATATTTTGAAGAAAATTTCTCAAAGAAGATTGAAGAATGTAAAGAACTAGATCTGGAAATTCAACAACTTGAGAACAAAGAAGAAGAAAAATAAAACATAGATGAGCCTAACCAATCTAAAGATGTACCTAATCAACATAAGAAAAATGGATCACCTAAAGAAATGTGAAGTGAATTCAAAGGTAAATGTTATTTATGCAATTCATTTGGAGACATGTAAAGAGATTGTACAAGTAAGAAATTCAAACCTAGCTTGGGTTATTGTTATAATTTTCATGGTTTTGGACATAGAGCTATTAATTATAAGAAACCTATATCTAATGATAAAAATAATAGTAGAATATTTAAAAATACTAACCCTACAGATAAAATACCTATTGGAGCAATAAACAATGTAAGAAATGGAGTTTTGTTATAGAAGAAACAGTTTTGGACATATTGCCATAGATTGTAGATCAAAAATTAGTCAGTCAGGACTGAGATATGGAAACATTGTTATAGTTTTTCAGATTTTTAAGAGCATGGGTCACATAGTGAGATATTGCAGAATGAACAACATGAGGAATCCTAACCCTAGAAGAAATGTGAACTACACCAAAAGAAATATGGAAACCAACAACAGTTTAAAGAGAAATAGTAGTAACATAGAAGTTATAGTTGTCAAAGCTACAGATCAAGCAAGTGCATCCATAATATCAGGAAGTCAATTAACTGAAGTGTTTGAGAGTAAGTTTGAATTAATTTTGAGCCCACCTCAAATTGATTAAGCATCGAATTTGATGAATTATACATTAGAATAAGCATCAATACAATATAGAGTTTAGTAGAAATTGAATCAAGCCTTCTGAAGTTAATATGAGCTAGTAAGTGATATAAAGAAGCTATGGTTAAGAGCACATGAATTTATGAGGATGTATGTGATCACATGAAGAGAAATAAGTTTTGTAGGTAACCAAGAACAACTTTTTGGCATGTATACACTTATGCAATTAATACACAATGACAATGTCTTGAATAATTTGATAGATAAAAGATGATTATTGACATTATTTGATCATTCAAGTATTTACAAGAGTCTTAGAGAGCCCACTATTGAAGATTGAAAGCAGTTTGCAAGCTTTGGAGATAGACTTTTGCCAGATCTGTGTGGAAGCCCTAAATCATGATTCTGAGGTATTTCACTAAGTGTTTATTGTTAAAGCAATTACTTTTCAATGAAATAATGGATATATCCCTAGTTCATAACATTAAGGACACACCTAGACCTAAAGGGAGAAAGGAATCAGTAGAACCCTCTCAAGAAGACCCTAGTTTAGCTTGATCACCTATACTAGACAATGTTTTGCATTTGGAAGATGTGAAAGGATATTTGAAATGTAAATTTGAGACTATAGGAGATAGTGATATTACTAAGGAGTCTAACAAGATAAAAAAACATGATATGACCTATAAGGAATGATACAAACATTTAGGTCAACTGGACATTATTAAATAAATGTTTCACTATGAATTTCAAAATGATGAATGGACTAAGATCATTTTAAGAAGAATTCATAATGGGAAGTTTTGGTTGGATGATAGAGTAATATAAATTATAGTTGATTTGATCCATGAGGTAACAAGACTATGTAACAAAGGTACAATTCCTCTAAATGAAAATAATGTGAAGAAAATAGTGCTAGACAACACTAAATCTTGATATAATGGAAGATGCATTGTAATTAGTAAGATTGAGCAAAATGATGTGAGGTATGTGTGCATGATAATGACTACAAAGTTTTGTGCTAGATCTAGAGAAGATGATATGGCAGTATGTATGATGCAAGAAGCCCATCTCATGTGTGTTGACAAAGTTGAAGTGGACATGAGTGAAATTCTAAAAATTTAATTGATTAAAAATCTTGAGAAGATTAAGAAATTAAGGAATTCCCCATTTAGATTCTCATCCCTAATCACCTATATGTGTTTCCATCTTTTAAGAAGATTTCCTTATACTATAGGAGCTGATTGGAATGATGATAGAAGTTCAATGGAAAGAATCAACAAGGTGTATCTCAGACACCCAATTTCAAAATTAAATGAGGGTGCTTCACTTGTAATAAAAACCTTTCAGAATGAGATGAAGAAAAGATCAAGAATTCCACCTTCAATTGTGGAAAAAATACAAGAATGAGATATGTTTCTTGGTTGATACATATTTTACATATGTAGAAGTAGTAGAACCAAGGACTAAATTTGTAGACCCTCCAGAGTATGAAATATCTGAAGAGGATGATGAAGGATATATAAGTAGAATATTGAAGTGCAGACTAGATTCTAAGAGTCCTAGATTTGGGATTGTTAACTCTAGAAATTACACCCTCTCCTAAGCACTGAAACACTTGGGAATTCTGGAGAACACGGTAAAAATCACTATCTTGTGGGTAAACTATGAAGGTGACTAAATCTCTGAGTTCTAGGCCGGATCCTATTGAATGTAACTTGATACTTCACCTAACTAATCAAAATTGAAACTTGAAGGAAAAGGGATACGAGAGACCTAAAATTTGCAAAAATTAAATAATGCAGAAGGAAAAGGTGATGCACAAAAATTATAATATGGAACTAATTTATATCACAACATAGAGAATTGAACCAGAAATGAGAAGGATACAACCTTAGTAGAAAAATCACACATATAAGTATTTCATGAAGAGACTCTAAACTTGATATTATGAAAGGAAATAGATCACATTTAATAACTACCAACCAGATACACAAGTCATGACCTATAAATAACTTTCACTAGCTTTTGAAGTTACTAGAATGAGACATTAGTTAAAGCCTTCGAAAGAAATGAAACACAAAAACAACATCAATCACAAGTACACGACAATGAAACTCCAAGATAGATCTAAAAAATCTCTGTATAATTCTCTAAGGCAAATGATAAAATATCTCACATGAGAAGTAAACTACAGAGATATGCCAAGTATATCCAAACTAATCACAAAATCACTTTCCTTCTCCAAAACTCCCAACTAACTCCAAAATGAATAAGGAGATAGAATATATAGGGGAAAGATTCTACTTAAAACCCCTAAACATAGAACCTACATTTCAAAATGCAAGGGTTGGATGTGAGAAAAATCCCTTAAAAAATGTATCAAAAACTTCCACCTAAGAAGTCCAAACAGTCTAAAAGACTTATCTGTCCAAGTACTAATGATGACCACTCTAGTTTGGCTATAAAACCCCCTAAAAAGACTCCAATGACTCATAAAAAGTGTCCAAATTAGAAACAATCACTAACAACATGATAAGATGCTACCTCTACCCCTTTACAAGAGTTCCACATTGACTTTTCAACCCCCTATCTCTTCAAATCCGAAAATCAACTTAGAGACTCAAAGATAAATTTGCATTTTAATAATATTTAATTGATTTATAAGGACATCAATTAATTATATATATCAATTACAACATTGCAAATTTTAAATAAAATAGCTCATTTAATAAAAATTTAAGATAACATATTACTTAAGTAATAATTTAATAACATTGACTTTTCAATCCCCTATCTCTTCAAATCAGAAAATGGACTTAGAGACTCAAAGAAAAATTTGCATTTTAATAATAATGAATTAATTTATAAGAACATCAATTAATTATATATCAATTACAACATTGCAAATTTTAAATAAAAATAGCTCATTTAATAAACATTTAAGTAATATAATAACATATTACTTAAGTAAAATATTTTTATATTACTTAAATGTTTACTAAATATATTATTGAGCTATTTTAAATAATAAACCTAAAAGAAAATCAAAGATATTTTGTTTGTCATTTCCATCGAAACTTTCGGAGAATCATGACAACTGCTCTTTGAAGAGGGTTTTGAAACCCTAAGAAAATGCCATGGAAGAGAGATTAATGCCTCTTTTTGTCACATCTTTGATAACATATGAGCATTTTCGGTGCAGTATATTGTGCCTTATCTATTGTTTTTCCTCATTTCTATTACATATCTTCATATGTATGAACTTCTAATGTATTTTTATCCCGTTGGTTTGAAAAGAAATTTGTTGTTGTCTTTGGGTTCCTTTGAAAAGATGGTTCTGGATTTGAAATAAATCTGCCATGTTGTTGTTAAAAGAAATCACTGGTTTTTGCATTATGATGAACTAGCTTTTATAGAAATATTGAATTTACTTTAGAATGAAGCTGCGACTTCTTTGCATTAAAAATGGCTGAGAAAAATGACTGCCATACTGTCAAAATTATTACCGTATTCTCTTACTCTGGTTTCTTTGAAAATTTGTTTGAAATTGTGGGTTCTTTTCTGCATGTTTGATAATATCTGATGTTAGATATCTTTAGATGCATGTAGTTCTGGTATATTTTTCTTAGAAAAATGTGGCTCATCTCTGCTGGCTTCATCTTCTGAAGTTCATTTCAAAATTCTGAGACCAAGGCCGCCATTTATGTGCCAAAGCTTTTTACCTGTTTTCTACTGGCTATCATGGTATGTAATGAGTTTTTTGAATATTTCTAGGCTTCATCTACTTTTACACAAATTTTCTTTTGTTTTGAACTCATTTCTTCCTTTATTAATAGAGGACTTGTAAAGTCTTACTTGTATTCTGGATACTTGGCCTTCCAAGACTTTTCCCTTCTGTGCACAAAGCCATTTTCTGTGATATTATTCATGTGTTTTGAACCTTAAGAAGATAAAATTGTAGGAAAGCACTAGATGTACATATCTCATCCCATCTTTCCCTTCTATATCTGTAAATTTGAATTTAGTTGTATCTCTTTTAGCTCCTATTTATGCATGCTGATCACTTGTATAAAGGATATGATTAAACTTTTTGGTGACCCCCTTACACCCATCTAGCTTGATATCATGTCATTCACCAAAATTACATACATAAAAAATGCATTTCTCCTCAAACTTTCATGAGCACCATGCCATGTCTAACATAATCACTTCTTGTTATCATTTTCCATGTTTGTATTTTCTCTATTTCTCTCTTCTTTGTAGATGAGAGTATGGTTTATGTTGTGAAATGTTTATGTAGATAGCATGGCTTTTACTTGAGAAGAAAGCCCATAGGCTGGAACTATTACCTTCTACTATTAAATTGACTTCACCATTGCTATGAAAGAACATTTACTAAACATTTTTTTGCATTTCCTTGCTCAATATGCTGGCTTTTCTGAAGAAATCATGATCTCCATTTTGAAAGGAAGAAAATACTTTCTTTACTTGCTAAAAGCTACACCTTTCTTTATGTTGCAATTATACTGAAAGACTGCTATTCTATTGAATTCATTTTTAATTTGTTATGAAAGAGCATTTGGAAACCTGGTGACTTGATTCATGCTAGAGAAAGTATAGGTGACCCAAAGAATGAGGTCACCTACACTTTCTTTAGCATAAATCAAGTATATTGTTCAAAGTAAGTACAATTCTAAAATTGATTCAACTTATGACTTCTATAATCTGAAGCAAAACATTTCAAACAAGGTGAACAACCATTCAATGCTTCATATTAAAAATATTTTCAACTTTAGATCATGTCAAATTTATGATTCTCCTTTCCAATGCAGATCTCTTTGTGACTGAATACACATCTTATTGATATGCTAGGCTCAAACCCTTATGGGAGCCTGATTTACATCCACATATTAGTAATAGATGCATTCAGATCTGCACATGGAATAAACATATTAGTAATAAAAAAATCCTTTAATTTTGATGTTGAGATCACTTGGGTGTTTCTATTTAGGTAGGGGTATGGTGGATAGTATCAGTGCATTGTATAAGTATTAGGAACCATACATTGCTTAGATCTTTGAAGATCTAACCCACCTCTCTTCATTTTTTAGGATTTGGAGCCTATGGAGACAACAAGACAACATCCATACACATAGCAAGATAGACAAATAAGTGTTGGAAACAATTGTCTGAAGGAAATTGCTACTCAATTATGTATTGTCTTTGATGTCACACAATGTCATAGTCCGCAGCAATCTGCTTCTACCGAGCTCAGAGATCTGCCAGACAGGAATATTAGTGCTTACCGAGTCCACTCGGTTATCGAAGAAAAGAAGTGTCTACCGAGTTCACTCAGTTGCTGAAGAAAAGATAGTGTTTACCGAGTTCAGTCGGTCATCGAAGAAAGTTTAGTGTTTACCGAGTTTAGTCGGTCATCGAGAAAAGATAGTGTTTACCGAGTTCAGTCGGTCATCGAGGAAAGTTAGTATTTACCGAGTTCAGTCGGTTATCAAAGGTAAAGGATTGTTGGTGTTTACCGAGTTCCCTCGGTCTCCGAAAAATTATAAAAAGATATGGTCACTGAGCACTGTCGGCCCTTGAAGGATTTTTGCAAATAGAGTTTACTTAATTCAGCCGACTGTTATACTAAATAATGTCAATTTGACTAATCCAAAATCATATAAATAAAAGGTCAAATGTGAAAAGTATATACATAGCAGAAGATTTACAGAAGAAAAGAAAAAAAGAGGTGAATGCGAATTTGTGAAGGATGTTCAGATATCCTTGAGGTGTAGGAGAGATTTATTCGATCGGAGAGGATCAGACTTATGCAGAACAGAGATCTGTAATCAGCAAGATAGTTGCATTATTATACAGGTCACTTTTTCATTGTTGCCTTCTTATCATTGTAATAGTGAATTCTAAATCTCTTAACCGAGTTGGTTTAACAGCCATAATGTAAATCCTCTAAAAAGGTGACAATTCCATTGAATTGTTTTCAAGACCTCTTACCAGGCCACTCCTAGCAGGGTGTTTTAAATCCTCTAACAAGGTCACACCTAACAGTGTGTTTTGTAACCTTTTACCGGGTTGGCTTCTAACCGGGCATCACTTCAGAAAAGTGAAAATCAGTATCTAGATACATTGGTGGTTTTTCCCATATTGGGTTTCCACGTTAAATCTTGTGTCTCTTATGTTCTTAATTGCTTCCTCAATCATATACATGTACTGATGAATATCTAAAGATAATATTGCTAATACTTTTTGCATCTTCAAGGTTACTGCAATCTATTTACCGAGTGCTAAAACAGATAACATTGTTAAGATGTCTTAAGGGATCTACAAAGAATTAATTGTGAAGTGTTTTTATGGTTGACTGATTCACCCCCCCCCTCTCAGTCACTTCATCCATATTCCATCAATTGGTATCAGAGCTTTTGGTGCTTGCAGGAAGGGTTTCAAAGACCTAAGCTAAAGATCAGGATGTCTTACAAGAGGGAAATTCCAAAGCTTAACAGAGATAACTTTTCAGCATGGCAAGGTCTCATGCGACTTCATCTGGCTTCCATTGGTGATTCAGGATGCAAATACATTGATGAAGAGTACACAATTCCTAATGGCGCATTAACTGTTGAAGACATTGCAGATAAAAAGACTCACAACACCATGATGATAGACATTGCATCTGCTCTCAGCTATGAAGAATTTGATGATATTAAAGACTGCACTACTGCATATGAAATGTGGGTGGCACTGAAGAAAATATATGGTGGTGATGCAAATGTGAAAAGAGCCAAAGCAGAAAGCCTAAGAGGACAGTTTGACAAGATGAATATGAAGGAAGATGAAAACATTGCAAAATATGTTGAAAGAATCAAAGCAAGTGTAAGTGCAATTAGAGCTTCTGGAGGAACAATCTTAGATGAGACTGTTATAAGTAAGGTACTCAGAACACTACTCCCTATCTATGCAATAAGAGTATCAGCTATTCAAGAAAGAAGATGTGAAGCAAACCACAATATAACTTTGGATGCTTTAGTTGGAAGATTGACAGCTTTTGAATTAGACAACTATGATAACTATGTTCCTAGTTCCAAAAATATTGAATCAGCATTTGAGGCCAAGGTGTCACTAAAGAAGAACAAGAAAATTAAAGAAGTTCAGTCAGAAAGTGAAGAAGAATCAGAAGAAAGTTCTGATAGTGATCTTGAAATTGTAGAAGCATTACTTGCAAAGAAGTACTCTAGAGGGAAAGGTAAGTATAAAGGTAAAACTCCTTTAATCTGTTTTTCATGTGAAGAAATTGGACATATTGCAGCTAGGTGCCCAAACAAGCAAGTCAAAGAAGAAAAGAGAAGTCACAAGTACTATGGCAAAAAGAATTTCAAATCATACAAGGATAAAGGTAAGAAATCATGTTTTATGGCTAAAGATTCTGATGATAGTGAAGAAGAAATTGTTTTTATTGCTATAAAAGATGAATCTGATGATGATAAGATGGCACTTATTTCTCATATAAGCAAAGATGATATATGGATAATAGACAGTGGATGTTCACACCACATGACTGGTGACAAGACAAAATTTGAATATCTAGAAGACTGTGACAATGGTAATGTAAGATTTGGAAACAATGAACCTTGTTGTATAAAAGGAAAAGGAAGAATCTCATTAACCAAAGAACTCATATGTGATAATGCTTACTGGGTTGAAGGACTAAAACATAATCTTCTAAGTGTAGCACAGCTAATCAACACTGGTTTCAAGGTTGAATTCATGAATGGTCAAGCAAGACTGCTGGATGGAAAAGGAAAACTCATTGGATCAGGCAAACAAACAAAAGGTAACTTATTTTATCTTGATCTCAATGAATATTCATGCTTTATTGCTTAAATAGAAGAAAGTTGGCTATGGCACAAAAGGTTATGTCATGTGAATTTTGATAACATGATAAAAATAAGCAAATTCAAGAAGGTTAGAGGCATTCCTACTTTGAAGAAACCTGACACTGGTCTATGTAAGAATTGTCATATTGGCAAAATGAGTAAAACTAGTTTTAAGAGTAAGAACTATCAGTCTAAAGAAATTTTGGAAATTGTGCATACTGATTTATGTGGACCTATTGGAATACAAAGCTATAGTAGAGATAAATTCTTTATTCTTTTCATTGATGATTATTCTAGAATGATGACTGTCATGTATTTAAGAGAAAAATCAGAAGCATTTGAAAAGTTCAAATGGTACTTAGCAAGAGTAGAAAAAGAAACAGGGAAAAGATTGAAATGCTTAAGATCAGACAGAGGTGGTGAATTCATCTCCCATGATTTTAACAACTTCTGCATTGAAAGAGGAATCAAAAGACAGGTATCAGCTCCTAGAACTCCTGAGCAGAATGGAATAGCAGAAAGAAGAAACAGATCTATTATGGATTGTGCAAGGACTTTAATGATAGAAAAGAACATCGCTATAAAGTACTGGAAGGAAGCTATCAGCACTGCCGTTCATACCTTGAACCGAGTACAATTGAAGAAAGACACATTCAAAACTCCTTATGAATTATGGTATGGCTATAAACCTAATGTAAGTTATATGAAAATATTTGGTAGCAAGTGTTATATCTTAAAAGAATCCAGAAGAAATAAATTTGATGTGAAAAGTGATGAAGGAATATTCCTAGGATATTCTAGCAAAAGCAGGGCATACAAATGTCTGAACTTATCTACTCACAAAGTCATAGAAAGTATACATGTAAAATTTGATGAGTTTATAGAAAAGACTGAGGAAGAAAGCAAAAGGGAACCTGAGAACTACAGAAGATTCGTTTACATTGAACCTGAAACATTGATAGACACAACTATCAATAAGGAAGCTATATCTACGGAGCCGAGCACAGTTACCGAGTCACAGGAAGAAGTTCAAACCGAGTCACAGGAAGAAATTCAGACTGAGTCTCAGCCTGAAGTTACTGAGCAAATATCTACCGAGCCCGAGCAACCTGAAGAAGAGATCCTAGAAGACAACAGCATGAATCATTCAAAAGGCAAGGAACCTATACTAGCCAAATATGTCAGAAGACATCATACACCAGATCAAATCATTGGAAACAAATCAGATGGTACTATGACAAGAAGCAAGCTAAAAGGTACATGTCTACTTACTGATTTTGAACCTAGAAATATCAAAGATGCATTGGAAAATGAAAGTTGGATTGAAGCAATGAATGAAGAATTAGAACAAATACAAAGGAACAAAACTTGGACTCTTGTACCTAGACCTAAAGATAAGAATGTAATTGGAACAAAATGGGTATTCAGAAATAAACTGAATGAAGATGGCCAAGTATCTAGAAACAAAGCTAGATTGGTATGTAAAGGTTATTCTCAAGAAGAAGGTATAGATTATGGAGAAACTTTTTCTCCTGTTGCAAGATTAGAAGGTGTAAGAACTCTACTTGCTTATGCAGCACACAAAGGATTTAAGGTATATCAGATGGATATAAAATCTGCATTTCTCAATGGAATTCTTGATGAAGAAGTCTACATTGAACAACCTGAAGGTTTTGTTGATCCAGACAAAAGGGACATGGTCTGTAGGTTACACAAAGCATTGTATGGTTTAAAACAAGCTCCTAGAGCATGGTATGAAAGACTCCATAACTATTTGATCCAGATTAATTTCAAAAGAGCTAATGATAACAGCAATCTGTATATCAAAGAAGGACCGGATGACAAAATTATATTGGCAGAAATATTTGTGGATGATACTATATTTACAGGGAATGAGGATCAGTGCAAAGAATTTTCAGAGCAAATGAACAGAGAATTTGAAATGTCTATGTTTGGTTTAATAAAATTCTTTGTTGGTCTTCAAATTCAGCAAAGCAAGAATGGTATATACATTACTCAATCCAAATACATTAAGGAGATACTTAAGAATTTTGGAATGGAAGATTCAAAACCAATTGGTACACCCATGTGTACTGGACTGAAACTTACCAAAAATGATGATTCAAAAGAAGTTGATCAGACCCTATACCGATCTATGATTGGAAAATTGTAGTATGTAGTACATACAAGACCTGATATTGCCTTAGCAGTCGGTATAGTAGCTAGATTCTCAGCAAAACCTAAGGAAAATCACATGATGACAATTAAAAGAATCTTAAGATACTTAAAAGGAACTGAAGAGTATGGTTTGTGGTATAAATTTGGAGGCAATCTAGACTTGAAAGTGTTTACTAATGCTGATTGGGCAAGAAACATTGATGATAGAAAAAGCACAAGTGGTGGAGCATTTTTTCTTGGAAAAAGACTGGTATCCTGGACTAGTAAAAAGCAAAATTGTACATCTCAATCCACAGCCGAAGCAGAATACGTTGCTGCTGTAGTAAACTGTTCAAATATTGTTTGGTTTAAACAGCTATTAGAAGGTATGAAGGTTGAAATCAAAGAACCAGTTGTTATATTTTGTGACAATACCAGTGCAATAAACATTTCTAAGAATCCAGTGATGCATTCCAAAACCAAGCACATTGCTATTAAATATCACTTTGTCAGAGAATTGGTGCAGGACAAGGAAATCAGATTAGAATATATTCATACAAAAGAATAGATTGTAGATATTTTTACCAAACCATTACCTAAGGATGCATTTGTGTATCTAAGAGGTAAGTTAGGGGTCATTCCCCTATCCGAGGCTCACTAAATACAGTTTTAGTGATGCATCAACCAGAACATGATTGAAAATCAACCTGTTGATGCAGCATATTAAAGGAATCATTGCATATGAATCAGTACTTGAGGTACATTAATTTTCACCGGTAATATGTGAATTGTCTTTGGCATGTGTTGTCAAAGAGGGAGTGTTTTCTATGTCTTTGCTATTACTTCAAGAAATTTTTCAATAGTTAGAAGGAAGAATTTTTAGGATACAGGAAGTTTGCTGACAGAGGGAGATTTGAATGCAAACCGAGCTAACTCTTTCAAATTTCTTATGCTATGACATATTGTGTTGCCATCAATGCCAAAGAGGGAGATTGTTGGAAACAATTGTCTGAAGGAAATTGCTACTCAATTATGTATTGTCTTTGATGTCACACAATGTCATAGTCCGCAGCAATCTGCTTCTACCGAGCTCAGAGATCTGCCAGACAGGAATATTAGTGCTTACCGAGTCCACTCGGTTATCGAAGAAAAGCAGTGTCTACCGAGTTCACTCGGTTGCTGAAGAAAAGATAGTGTTTACCGAGTTCAGTCGGTCATCGAAGAAAGTTTAGTGTTTACCGAGTTCAGTCGGTCATCGAGAAAAGATAGTGTTTACCGAGTTCAGTCGGTCATCGAGGAAAGTTAGTATTTACCGAGTTCAGTCGGTTATCAAAGGTAAAGGATTGTTGGTGTTTACCGAGTTCCCTCGGTCTCCGAAAAATTATAAAAAGATATGGTCACCAAGCACTGTCGGCCCTTGAAGGATTTTTGCAAATAGAGTTTACTTAATTCAGCCGACTGTTATACTAAATAATGTCGATTTGACTAATCCAAAATCATATAAATAAAAGGTCAAATGTGAAAAGTATATACATAGCAGAAGATTTACAGAAGAAAAGAAAAAAAGAGGTGAATGCAAATTTGTGAAGGATGTTCAGATATCCTTAAGGTGCAGCAGAGATTTATTCGATCGGAGAGGATCAGACTTATGCAAAATAGAGATCTGTAATCAGCAAGACAGTTGCATTATTATACAGGTCACTTTTTCATTGTTGCCTTCTTATCATTGTAACAGTGAATTCTAAATCTCTTAACCGAGTTGGTTTAACAGCCATAATGTAAATCCTCTAACAAGGTGACAATTCCATTGAATTGTTTTCAAGACCTCTTACCAGGCCACTCCTAGCAGGGTGTTTTAAATCCTCTAACAAGGTCACACCTAACAGTGTGTTTTGTAACCTTTTACCGGGTTGGCTTCTAACCGGGCATCTCTTCAAAAAAGTGAAAATCAGTATCTAGATACATTGGTGGTTTTTCCCATATTGGGTTTCCATGTTAAATCTTGTGTCTCTTGTGTTCTTAATTGCTTCCTCAATCATATACATGTACTGATGAATATCTAAAGATAATATTGCTAATACTTTCTGCATCTTCAAGGTTACTGCAATCTATTTATCGAGTGCTAAAACAGATAACATTGTTAAGATGTCTTAAGGGATCTACAAAGAATTAATTGTGAAGTGTTTTTATGGTTGACTGATTCACCCCCCCCCCCCTCTCAGTCACTTCATCCATATTCCATCAAGAAGACCCACATCAGCCATATACCCCTAGGCAATGGCTAGTTCCTTTACTTTTCTCTATGCATTTCTATTACCTTTCGTACTTCTATCTAAATAGGAATAGGCAAGACCACTCTCATGGTCTTTGTGTGAGAGGTTTATATTCAGATTACATATTATTTCAATTGCATAAGAAGATGAAATCTTTTTATATTTAAATACAAATGAAAAATATGAATTGGACATTTGTACTTGTATCTTTGAATGCATTGTATATGGAAAAGATGTACCTCTTTCTTGATATACTTAATTTTCACTATGATTGCAATCAGTAGTAAAAATTTGTAACATTTTTTACGACTTCTTCTAATTGTCTTCTTGCAAGACATTTGAGACTAGTTTGCCTTTTTTATTCATTGGGCATCAGAGTTTGAAAACCTTGCATCCTAGGACTCAGACCTGATACAGCATGACTCCTAAAGTTGCTAGTTAGTTTTGGTTGAATGTATATGAATGAGCCTAATGAGACCTAAGACACTTGATGGACTGAATTGTATTCATGGGCAGGCCTAAATAACAACTTTAGGAGTTGAAACATGCGGATATCTATGTATGTTGGTCATGTATACATAAATATGCTTGTTAGATGAATGTATGTAATTGGTGGACTCATGTATACACATATAAGTGAGATCTAGTGAAACTATGAATATGAATATGTGAGACTTGATTTGAGACAACTACCTAACTAGTCATATGTGTATATATGCATGTACCAAGGATATGCATGTTTAAAAAATATATGTGTGCATGTATGAATGATAAATGTAGAAATGAAAATGAGACTTGACCTCTTGAACCAACAAATTACAACAACACACTAGATCTAGGGAAACACATGAAAGCTAAACTAGGAAAGGAAACACATAGACATGTTCTTGAACACCACCTAGGGAAAACTTAAACTATTATGTAGAAACATTTATTCGAAAGCATACAACCTAACCTAATATATACAAGATAGGACTGATAGATCATAGCTCAAGGCATGGCTTGAGGTGTATCTCATTTACAAGGATAGGTATAACATCACCCTCCATGGAAGATGAAATGCATTGTGCTCTTTGCATTCAGCTACTAGAAATAGACTAGCCTACATATGATCAAACTTGTTATGGTGACTTGGCCTACTTTTAAGGATATCCCATTTCAAAACTAGATCACCCTCCTTGAATGACCTTTCTGTTACCTTTTTATCAAATGTACGCTTAGTTTGTAGTTGCTTGTTTTCCATTGTTTGCAACGCTTTCCTGCTTTCTTCCTCCAATTCAGTCAATTTAGCATACCTTAGACTTAGAGGGTCATCTTTCTCAAACAATAGTAACCGATAAGCCAACTCAAGTGAAGGGAACTCACTAGATATAGGTAACCTAGTTTGTTTCCCATAGACTAGAACATAGGGGGAATTACCAAGTATTTTCTTTAGGGTAATTCTATCCAGCCATAAGGCTGATCTCAACTCATATGCCAATCTCTCTTGTTCTCCTCTAAGGTCCTTTTGATAATTCTCAACAAATCTTTATTAGTGCTTTCAGCCAAACCATTACCCTGAGGGTAATAATTTGATGAAGTGTTCAGGTAGACACCATTTCTCGAAGCCCATTCAGCTATTCTAGTCCCCACAAATGCTAAAATATTATCAGAGATTATTGACTCATGAACCCCAAATCGGGTGACCAATTCATCATAAAAGTTCAAAATAGAACTTTCATTTGCCTCCCTTAGTGCAACAACCTCTATCCAATGAGTGAAGTAATATATGGTAGTCAATATCCATTTATGACAAGCATTGTAATTAGGATTTATTGGCCCCACAAAATTGATACCTCACTTCATAAATGGTTGTTCAACCAAAATAGGTTGCAAAGGCATAACAACTTGCCTTTCCTTTTTGACAAATAGTGCACATTGTTTTCATTTCCTCGCCCATGAATAGGAAATTTCCTCACCCATGCATAGGCATCCTTTAAGAGATTTGGCCAGTAATATCTAGCCCCCATGATTTTGTAGGATGTTGTCTTTGGTGAAAAGTGCCCCCTTGCATCATGAAATTCCTCAAAAAACTTACTAATCTAAATATCAACGACACACCTTAGGAGCATACCACTAAGATCCTTCTTGAATAAGATATTATCAATCAACACATAAGGTACATACTATAGCCTAAAATATCTATGTTTAGCTTTGTCCAACCCTAAATGATATTCACCTATTTGCAAGAAATGCACCATGTCACTCAACCAGCTACCTGGCTAATGATTTTCAATAGTTATAACATCATTTAACAACACATTTTCACCTCCATTTTCTGAATTTTCAGATGAGCTATCTTCCATATTGTCACACAACCCTTTACCACTCACCAATTTGGTGATTTTTATATCAACATCATATTCCATCACCTTAGTTACCCACCGTGCATGCTTTTGATTAACATCTCTACTAAGAAAGAACTCCTTGATGCTAGGGTGAGAAACCATAAGGTATAATTTATTGTTTGACAGTAAATGTATGAATTTTTTGAGTCTTTTAATGACTACAAATGCATGTTTCTCAACAAAACTACAACACTACTCATAGGCCTCAAGTCCTTTACTATAAAAAGCAATGGGCTTCTCATATCCTTCAACATTCTTTTGTACTAGAACAACTGAAATAACGTCAATACTCCCATATGCATATAAAATTAAATCCTTAGAAAAATTAGGATTAACTAAGGTTGGGGCTGATGATAGAGCTTCTTTTAATAGCTGAAAACTTTGTTTACCTTCATTGGTCCAAGTGAAGATTGCATTCTTTTTAAGCATCACTGTGAGAGGCTTAAGTAAAGCAACAATGTTAGACATGAATCTTCTTACAAAGTTGATTCTACCAATGAAACTATCCAAACCTTTCTTATGACTACGCAAGGGTAAAACTAGAATTGCTTTAATCCTCTCTGCATCAATTCTAATGCCATCCTTTGAAACAATATGGCCCAAAAGCTTTCCCTCATGAATTGAAAAAACACACTTCTTGGGATTAAGTGAAATCCAAAATTCTCTTCATCTTTCAAAAACCTATCTTAAATGAGAAAAATGTAAATCATTAGTTTTAGAAAAAATAGTAATGTCATCTAGATACACAAGGACCATTTTATACAACAAACCATTAAAAGACATGTCCATTTCCCTTTCAAACATGACGCCAACATTAGATAAGCCAAAAGGCATTCTTTTGTAAGCCATTGTGCACCATTTTGTAGTAAAAGTTGTCTTATGCTGATCTTCATCCTTAACTAGGACTTGGTTATAACCTGAAAAACCATCTAAAAGAGAAAATCTCTTAGAACAAGCAACTACTTGTAGAATCTATTCCATAGAAGGAAGTAGCTAATGATCCTTTAAAGAGGCTCTATTAAGATCCTAAAAATCAACACAAAGACTAATCTCCCCATTCTTTTTCCTAAGAGGAACAAGATTAGGAACCCAACTGGTGTATTTGATTTCATAAATACTACCCCCCTTAATAAGATTAGTTAATTCTTTAAGCATCAAAGGTTCTAGCTTAGGATTAATGGGTCTCTATTTTTTCTTTACAGACTTGGCATTAGGAAGTAATTTGATTATATGTTGGGCTAGATTTGGTTCAAAATCTTTCAAATCTAAATACTCCCATGCAAAAATATCAAGAAATTCCTTATCTAGTTTAATGAATTTAGCTTTTTCTTGTTGTGTACAGACCTTATCAAGCTTAAGGAACTTACCATTAGCCACCTCAAGATCCTCATAATGATCCTCGTTGACCTACATACCAGTTTTTCTTTTTCTAAACTCACCATCTCTATTAAAAATAGACTCCAAAGTGACCAAGCCCTTGGGAAGCTTGTTTGACTTAAGCTGAATAATATGATCATAATGATGTTTCGGTTTGTCCTGATTTGAAATAGAAAATACATCCTCTTCCAAAAGAAAACTAAGAATTTAATCATCACTATCAAATACTTTCCAATTAGTGTGATTATCAGGAACAGATGGTCTTACAACAATTTTGACATGCTGCTAGGTATTCTCCTTATTGATTTCTACAGGTATGTCAAATTGAGCACCCACAACTGCTAATCTATTTGCATGCTGATTTTTACTCCTAAGAATAGAAATAATATTGAATGCAACAAAATCATCAATTATCTCCCATACACGATGCTTATACAATTTTAAATTATCATTTTTGCTGACATGTAAATCCCTTACCTGATTAATAATAAGTTCACTATCACCATGAACCTTAATGCAATCAATGCCTCTTTTCTTTGCCCATTGTAAACCCTGAATAAAGCTTTCATACTCAGCCATATTGTTAGTGACAAAGAGAACCTAAAAGTTGAATAAAACTTATCTCCATGTGGGGATAACAACATGGCTCCCCCACCAGCACCATTTCTTCTTGTAGAACCATAAAAAACATCTCCCAAACCTCATCTCCCTATTCTAAAGCATGATTTGCAGTTTTAGCCAAGTTAGGCATGAATGCATCAGCTTCATGTATGACATACATACCAATTCCTATATGTTATACAACAAAATTTTGATTCTCAGCAAAATTTTTTGTTGCCAAATCATCTAGTAAAATATTTGGGATCTCATCCACATGAACTCTTGGTTCATAACCAATCTCATACTCATTAGTATCAAAAGAAAGAAAAATTGAATTTATAGCAGCAGGGAAATATGGTTCTATATGAGCTTTTGCAAGAAGTTTTGATTTGATAGTAACCTTGGTACCATATCTAGTACAAAAAAGTATGCGTGACCAATCTGAAGAAAGATAACCCCTATTTTGGTCATAAAATCTCTTGAAAAATAAAGGGAAAAATAAGGAGGCGAGTCTATTACATAAATGTCTTGTGGAATAGTAAAGTTAGGACATGCATGAAGTATAAGATCTTCATTATTGATAAGACATAAGGTATTTATCGATGAGCCATCTAACTAAACTACACCTTTTTCTAAGGGTTCATACTTTAGGTTAAGATGATCTGCTATCTTTTTAGGCATAATAGAACTAGTTGCTCCATTATCTACCATGAAATTATGAACTAAATTGTCTCCTATTATCAATGAAACATAGAATGGAGGTGGCTTAATGTCCTTACCTTTAATTTTGACTCCTTTTCTATTGTTGTTATGCAAATCAACATCTTGATTTGTGAGAACAGTTTTGTAAGATCCGTCAACTGCCCTTTGAGGAACCTCTTCATTTGATAAATCTTTTCTTGAGATGTCAGTTTTCCTTGGAATGGCTAAAGAGTCCCACATAGACATTGTCACATTCATTTTCTTCATGTTATCAACAATATTGAAAGGTACCATAGAACGTACCTTTTGTTGAACTCTAGGAATAGCTTGGTCTACTTGCACCTGAGGCTGCTCTTTAGCTTAGGCTTGAGAAGTCTTCTGAAAAATTTATGTAACAGGCTAAATGGATGGTCCTACAACTGTTGCATTTTTGTCCTTACTTGTGGATTCATTTTCAAGTACTCTCTTTTTTGTTCTTGAATATACCACAATTTTAGGATCATCAGTATTCATCCCACATAATTCCTCATTCTGCCAATTCATAAGGGTAGCATCAGCTGGAAGCAAATCTTTCTGTTGTTGGGATTCAACATCAGATATAGGCTATGATCCTAAAAAACCTTGAACCATTAATGCTTGATTAATAACTCCATTTGAGAAAGTACCTTGATTGTGGCGTAGATTACAAGGATAACACCATTCATATTTATATGCATAGTTGTTTTGAGAAGGTGCAATATCTCTTACAAAATTTAATGGTGATGGTGCATATGGCCTAAAAGGACTTTGATTAACATTTTGTCTATTGTCAGCAATATTTCCTTAGTAATGCTACCTATTACCCTAGTTTTTGCCTTGATTAAACTGCTAGAATGACCAGTTTGAATTCTAATTTGGGGCTTGATAAGGATGTCTACCCTGAAACTGCTTCTTTTTAAGGTTGACAAGCTCATTACTAAAGGTTTGTATCAACCCTTCTATTTTTTGTTGGCTGCTTTTAATTTACTGCAATTCTAAAGATGGGCCTGCAAGAGTCAAGTCTTGACTAGTAGCAATAGGTAAAGGAGTAAAAGGTAGTATTTGCAAAGGCATATTAGACTAAATATTTGGAAAAATTGGCATGGGTGGCCTAGGGGCTATTTTCTTTCCTTGAATAAGACTATTCTCAGCCCTTATCGCTATAGAAAATGCTTGGGATAATGAGGTACCTCCCATAGACTGGATCATAATAGATATGTCACTATTAAAAATTTTCAAGTAATACAAGAAAATGTAGTCATCACTTGGCCTTACTGCAACAGGTATCCTATTCCACATTTTCTAAAAATGAGTGTTGAAATCTATCATTTTTTCTTGTGGAGCCCTTTTAATTGTTGTCAATTTCTCTACAAGTGACAAATGATCAGATTTATCCTAAAAAAACCTAGTGAATGCATCACCCAGCTCATCCCATGTACTAATTGAAGCTACAAGCAAGCTCCTAAACCATTCTAACTATTTTCCCTTAAATGAAGCTATCAATAATATGACTACTACATTTTCTTGTGTGATATGATGAACATTCCAGAGAGAGGCCACATCTATGATGTGTTCAAAAGATGTTTTTTGACCTTCTCTAGTAAAACCTGGTAATCCTTTAAGAGCTTCCAAAGGAATATCACTATGTTGTGCTAGATTCAATGGACTTCCTTGGTCAAAAGGAAAAAAAGTAAAGGCTCTTGGTAAAGCCATTTGACCAACTTGAATGAATTAACTTGCTAGGACATAATTTGAACCAGTTGTAACTGAACTTTGAAATACAATTACAAAGTTTTTAACCAGAAAACTTGAATTTTTTGTATCATGATTTAAAACTGTGGATACTTCTGGTTCAAAGAACCCTGTTCTACAAGTAGGACTTGGTGAGTGTTGTGTGTCTCTATCAATTCCATTTATTCTTCTATAAACTTTAAAATCAAGGATTGACAAATGAATCTAAGCTGATGGCACAACTCTTTTAAAAAAAAATCCTCTTCTTCTTGGGGCTTCAAGCTACAAATACTCGAAAGAACTAGAACTTCTAGTCTAAATTTTTCTCATAAAAAATAAAAATTCACCAGATATGCACACAAAAAGCTTTCTCCAAATTTAAAACTTGCTGGCAACATATTAGAACCAACAAAAATGAAAATTTTATGACTTCGGTCCCACCAGGCATGCCAAAACTGTTAACTCCAAAAATTGCATTCTCTCCTTAGCAATGAAACAGTTGGGATTTTTGGAGAGCATGGGAACAATCACTAGCTTGTGGGTAAACTATGAAGGAATTGAACCTCTAGTTTCTAGGCCGAGTCCTATTGAATGTAACTTGATACTTCACCTAACTTATAAAAAATGAAACTTGAAGGTAAAGGGATAAGAGAGACCTAAAATTTGTAGAACTTAAATAATGCAGAAGGAAAAGGTGATGCCCCAAAATTATAATATGGAACTACTTTATATAATAGCATAAAGAGAATGTAACCAAAAATGAAAAGGATACAACCTTAGTGGAAAAATCACACATATAAGTATTTCATCAAAAGATTCTAAACTTGAAAGTATGAAAGGAAAAAGATCAAATTCAATAACTACCAACTAGATATACAAGTCATGACCTATGAATAACTTTCACTTTCTTCTAAAGGTACTAAAATGAGACATTAGTTAAGGGCTTCTAAATAAAAGAAACACAAAAATAACATCGATTAAAAATACACAACAATGAAACTTCAAGATAGATCTGAAAAATCTTTGTATAATGCTCAAAGGCAAAAGATAAAATAGCTCACATGAGAAGTAGACTGTAGAGATATGCCAAGAATATCCAAACTGATCACAAAAGCACTTTCTTTCTCCAAAACTCCTAACTAACTCCAAAATGAATAAGAAGATAGAATATATAGGAAAAAATCCTACCTAAAACCCCTAAAAATAGAAACTACATTTCAAAATGTAGAGGTCGGATGTGATAAAAATCTTGCCAAAAATGGATCAAAAACTTCCACTTAAGAAGTCCAAACAGTCTAAAAGAATTATCTGTTCAAGTACTAATGATGACCACTCTAGTTTGGCCATAAAAACCCCTAAAAAGACTCCAATGACTCATAAAAAGAGTCTAGATTAGCAACAATAACTAACAGCATGATAAGATGCCACCTCTACCCCTTTACAAGAGTTCTAGATTAACTTTTCAACCCCCTATATCTTCAAATCCGAAAATAGACTTAGAGACTCAAAGATGAATTTGTTGGAAAGTTGACTATACTTTCATATGTGATTAGATATAGTGTTGTCATTATGGAAACAAATTCATATAGTTTTTTGGAGTTAGCACACATCATCAAAAGATCAGTATTTGGCTAAGTACAAAAGACTAGACAGTTATCAGAGCACCAGTAGATCAGAGCATTAGGGCATGTGCATATGACCGAGTTATGGTATGTTCCCTAGAAGATAAGATGGTAAGAGTATATTCATTCTTAGTCTAAGAGTGCATGATCAAAAGATTCAGTATGACAAAGATACAGACAATGAATGCCAGAACAAAACAAAGTATGTAGTCGACTATTGGTAATTTGATTCGCGATGATAATATTATTTTTTAAAGGCTATGCACCTATTGTATTTAGGTTATAGACATGTAATTATGTT
Source organism: Chamaecyparis obtusa (assembly GCA_027943335.1). NCBI lineage: Eukaryota > Viridiplantae > Streptophyta > Pinopsida > Cupressales > Cupressaceae > Chamaecyparis > Chamaecyparis obtusa. The sequence continues at coordinate 296,021 of BSBK01004187.1, read as the reverse complement.
TTTATGTAAACACGGTTGAGCCAATTAAATTGGAAGTGTTGTATGTAATTAGTTATAGGCTGACCTAGTTAATTATTGTTATAAGTGCATATAAATACGAGATACACTCTTTGTAATTAGTATGGAAGTTGTTATAGAGTTGAGATAAGCAAAGAAGAAGTGTGCAAAGAGTTGATAAGCTTTATTAGAGATTTTCAAGAGGTCAAAGCATCAGCGCATCAAAGGAACTGATTTGACAAGAAGTGTCACGTCACTAGTTCATCCAACAGATATAGTGTGTATCTAAGATCAGAAGGTTGTAGCCTTCACCACTTGAGTAGTGAGCTCTAGGACAATGTGTCCACACCCCTAATAGGGTTATTGTAAAAGAATCTTAACAGGGTTCAACCCTTGACAAGGTCACTGTACTAAGAGTATTGTAAAGACAACTCCTAATAGGGTTAAGGATCTTCTAACAAGGATCATAAGACACTAGTACATATTATTTGTGGGTGTCAATTCCCACTAGGGTTTTTACCTATTTGGGTTTCCCTATAACCATATTGGTGTTATGTGTTGAGATCATATTTTTTTTTTATGTTAATGTTCATTTCAATACTTAAGCATTCAAGATAAGTTTAAAGAGTAAAGTAAAAAGATTAAATATAGTGAACACTGATTCATCCCCCTCTTAGTGTTCCCATTCCTAAAATTGGTATCAGAGCTTTGGTCCTCAGCAAAGAAGTTTAACCACTTGAGGAGATCATGGACAAGACAGAAATGAAACATCTGAAAATAAATCTCGAAGCTGCTCTTGAAGACCTAGATAGATCTGAAAAGGAAATTAAAGAACTAAAAGAAAAAATTAGTGATGCTCATGAAATCATCAAAAGACTAAGAAAATATTTAAAAGAATGTTCTACTAGTGCTTTGGGGATAATGATCAAAAAGCTAATTGAAGAGAACACATCTCTGAAAGATTATATTGAAGTTTTGGATGAAAAGATAACTAATAATCAAGAAGTCTATGATGAACAGATCAAAGAGAACCTTTGACTAAATGAAGAATTGAGGAAAGAAAACATGGAAATCTTGTAGCTAAGAAAAAACAAATAAAACTTGGAATTTGAGTTAAAAGAAGCAAAGAATCACGTTGATAAATTACACACAAGAAAGGATCTGATAGAATCTAAGTTATATGCTTGAAAGATTAAAGGAGATACTAGTGGCATTGGATTCAATGAAGCATAAAATCATATTGATGACATGTGAGCAAGGATGAAAGCACCAGAAGACACCACTGATGCTAAGAAGATAGAAAATTAGACTAAAGATAGTATTGAACCATCCAAAGATGAGCACAAGCTAGTAGATTGAACTTGTTATGCATGTAACAAGCATGGACATATTGCAAGGAATTGTAAAGAGGTAAGACCTTTCAATGGTTACTGTTATTCATGTAATAAATTTGGTCATAAAGCTATGAATTGTAAAACAAGTCAGAAGAACAAGACTTAGCATAATCATATAAATTAGAATCAACCAAATGCAAGAAGTTCTCAGAGCATTACATGTCAGATTTGTAACTATAATGGTCACTCAGCTAGACAGTGTAAAATGGTAACCCATGTCAATGCTTGATGAATTTAAGGCCTCCAATTATTTGTCAATCTTGTAACAAGGCTGGACACATCTCAAAGTTCTGTAGATCAAGAACGCAAAGTCTGGAAAACCCTAGAAATCTGGAAGAATCAATACTGGATACCGAAGGAGAATTTAAGTTTTTGAAAGCTTCAAAAGAAGAGAGCATGATTTGGTCAGAGGTGAAGAAGGATAAGGTTGATGATTATGTATTGGATGCATCCATAGTGGATGCACCCTCTACATCTAGATAAATGGCCCTTAGGGTCATAGGGGGAGCTAATTTAGCTCTAGACCCCTATGTGGCTGGTATACTCACCCTCAAAGTATGCACCTTTGGATTTAACCTTTTGGAGACTAATAGAGGCTGTGTGCAAGAGTGCACTTCCTGATTGATAGTAGAATGAAAGTTGGAGATTTTCAATGAAAGTCTGGTTTGTGGCAAGCATTAATGACATAATTTTTACTTTAAAGTACATAGAAGCTTGTAAATCACTCAATGTATTCAAGTTTAGAGTGATTGAAGAACATAGAAGCCCTAGCAGTTGATTGTAAAGGATTGTAGATTAATTCACCAACAAAGTAGTGTTTTTGATTGGTTGCAGAAGCCCTAATCTGTCATGTCGATTCATAAGTTCTTGGAAACCATTAGGAAAGTGATATACAAGTAAGTGATTGATACTCCTATTGTATTTGATGTTGCAGAGAATAAAATATATGTATTTAAGAGGCACCCATTCAAATCTACATTAAATGACCTATAAGGGGCATTCTCCCGCACTCCTATGGGTGTTATGCATGTCGAAGACATATATGCATACATATACTGTAAGAAGGAGCCAGTAGGTCTTGATAGAATTAGAGCACACATTGAGACCATGATGAAACCAGACAAAACCTTCCATGATGAGTTTTAATAGTTAGAGAACCATCCCATAGTTTAATATGGTATGACATATGAGTTTTATGAGTTCGAGTGGATAAAGATCTTGCTTAGCAGAATTCATGATGACCTATTCTGGATAGGTGAAGTTCCAGTAAGTATTACAAGAGACCTAATTCGTGAGATGGCATGTCTCTCTAAGAAAGGTGTCATTCTTCCAGTAGGCAAGGATGTGAGGAAACTTGTTGAACAAACATGCAAGTTAAGAAGTGATAGGTGTGAAATGACCATTGAGCCTATAGAGGAGAAAAACATCAAATTGATGTCCATGATACTGGGGTATAGGTTTCAGTACACCAGCAGGGTAAACAGTGTGTCAGTAGCCATAATTCTTACAGCAATAAGACTTGTGAGAGAAAATGGTGAGTTTAATTTGTGTGAAATTCTGCACACACAACTGATAGACAACATTAAAGCCATTAAACATGACAAGACCAAAATATTCAGATTTGGGTCTTTGATCATACTTCCACATTCTTGGAAAAGTGTTAGATTTGTATTTAGACAAGACTATTCCTACTATGCCATAGATATCCTTCAAGGCATCTACTGAGAGTACACTTGAGGATTATTTGGAGTTATAATTGAATAACTTCATGGTAAGAATGTAGATGAGGTACATGATACCTGAGAAAATAGTCAAAAAATACAAGGACAACATTTGATTTATGGTGGAGGTTGATACAACATGTATGGAAGTAGTTGAGCCAAGGAAAAAGTGGATTCATCCACTTGGATATGAGGTTGACGAGCCAATCCTAAAGGCATATTCTCAAGTACTATTACCAGCACCTAAGGACCCTAATGAGCCAAGATGGGGGACTTATGAAGAGAAAATAAGAGAAGTTGATGGAGTTTTAAACAACATAGCAACTAAAAGAAAAGTAACCAAGGTTACTTCTGAGATATTGAAAATTCATCGAGTAACTCAAGTAGACCTGGACAAAGCAAGACAATAAAAGATTGCTTTGGGAATTGAGAGTGCTTCTGCAATAGATGCAGAGTCTAATGATCCAAAATTGAAGAAGGTAAAAGTGGAGAAGTCTGATGATCCAAAGGGTAAAATAGATGATACCCCTCTTGTGCCCAAGTAAACATTTGATCTTGCTGCTCCTTGAGAATATAAGACAATGGAAAAGAGGAAGAAAGAGACAAGAACTAGTCATCCATCCTCACACACTACAAGGAGCCAAAGGAAGAGTACTCAAGCACCTCCACAAGTAAGTTTTAGACCTAGTCTAAAAGTGCTAAGTTCTAGGATAATTGAGGAAGGAAGGATTGATCAAATAGGAAAATTTTATGATAAGTACAGTGAAATAGATAAGTCAGAGATTCATAGCATGATTATCAAGCATATTCTTAAGTTTAAGAAGACAGTGCTAGAATTGAAGACTATGATTCCAGACAATGTTTGGAACATTTTAGATTTCTTGAAGAGACAAGCACTGAAGGAAGATTTGAGAATAAGAGAGAAGATCTTAGATGACAGTCTACCATTATGTTCTCTAGAGGAGAAGACATTATTGTTAGATGTGGTGAAGCCACATCTTAGAACCAAGTCAAGAACTTTGCATATAATGGAGAAGAATTATGAACTAGTTGCAAAGGAAACATAAAAAACCTTTGAGACAGTCTTCCTGAATAGAAACATGTTCCCACCTACTGCGCCCACTATTCAAGTGCCCACAAAGGTAGAAAAGGAGTCAGAGACCATCAATGTATAGAATACAGGTCCTCAGGATTTAGCACCTACAGTTGTAGAATCCACAGAGGTAGAGAAGCCCGTGCCTATGGAAGAAGCACATAAGGATGAAACATTTTTTATTGAAAATGTTGATATTGCAATGGCAGCTTCAGATATTGATTTGGGTAAGTTTGAAGAAGCTTTTGTAAGAACTCAAGAGGCTGAGAATCTATGTGGTAACACTCCTAATCAACACGAAGTATTGATTGAGGATGTGATAGAAGTTGAAGGAGAAAAAGAAACAAAAAAAGGGATAGAAAAAGAAGAAGAAAAAGAAAAGGAAGAAAATAAGAGAAAGGAGAAGTAGAGATGAAAGATAGTGAGAAACAAAATGAGCAATCTATTGAGATGCCATTCAATGTTAAGCATGAAGTGATGGATAGCACTCCTATCACTCCATTACACTCAGCATCATTATTGTCAAGTTTGACACTGGACACCGCCAGTTTGGACTCTTGGGGAGAAGAAGACCTCATCAAGATCAGTGTCTTAGCTATGGAGAAGGCCAAAGAGAAACAAGTGATGAGGAATCCATTATTTGTTGATTCAGTGAACACCTTGAACAACCTACTACCTTCAGACAAGAAAGTGTCTAAGGTTCATTCAGTGGATGATGTGACCACAATTCTTTCAAATTTTAAGACAAAATTTTCTATCTTGGAAGAGTCTACATCTCAAGTGGTAGAAGAGAAGTATATGAAGAAGAGGATAAATGAATTGGTTAGCAACTTTTCACTTGACCTAATTTCACTAAAGACTGGTCAAGCATCTTTAAAGGAGTTTGTAGCAAAGAGCAAGAAGATTATTGTTGACTGTATGAACTAGGACAAGTTGACTACTGATCTATATAAGAAGATCCAAGAGGAAGAACCTGTGATTGATAGCATCTGGAAATCAGTAGAAGATCCATCCACTGATGTGAACATGTGCAACAATGTATACCAGGAAAAGATAAATAAAATAGAAAAAGCTGAGAGGGAGATATCCAAGATAAGGGCAAGGCAAACACAGCTAAGGAATGCTCTTATGCCCTCCATAGATGTGCTTAATTAGAATATCAAGGAGATTAATGCCACCATGGTGACATATGATCAAGGTCCTAGCACAGATTTGGAGAAGATGGAGAAGCTAACATATGCCTTATGCACCCATCTCCAAACTGTCAATGCACTAATTACATTCTGGAAACAAGAGATCCAAAAGTTGCAGACAACATATCCAGATGTTTTAACATTGTAAGTACTTGTAGATACACTTTTTGGAAAACCTTTTTCATTAATGTGAAAGGGACAGTAGTTAATATATAGAATATGGAGTCATATATGTAAAGAAGATATATAGTAAAAAGTATAAGGGAGATATAAGCTAGAATATGATAAAGAGTTTTGTGTACAATTAGTAACTATGCCATATTCCTTTGTTTCCATCAATGACACAGGGGGAGATTGTTGGCAGGTTGACTATATTGTTTTATATGACTAGATATAGTGTTTTCATTATGGTAAAAAAGTCATATAGTGTTTTGGAGTCAGCAGACTGTTGGTGTTTGAAAATGCTTACACCACTTAAGGCTGCCAATATGCCTTGAGACTAATGTTAAGAGTGGTTAGTTCCAAGTATGAGAGCTCTACAAGACAACTGCACCAACTATAGGGTCTTAATATGCCCTGTTCTCTTCTGGCTCTTCAAAACCATGGTGGGTGTACCTAATCTAGTAACTTATGGCATTTTAGGACTTTGGACTAGATTAAACAAAGTAGATGATAGCAAGAGACTACTAAATGTTAACCAGACATTCATTGAATCTCAATTGCTATTGGGTATAAAATGGCCTTGTGACCTCAAGACTATGAGGGATTGCAGGATTGGAGATATTAAATATAATTGGGTTTCTTGCAGGATGCAAACAACCATGCAACACTTTGCATCAGCAAAAGGATACTAGCTTAAGATTAGTGCCTTATCCATTGGGCATCATACCTAAAGTGAACATCGAACACAAGGACAACTACTAGATTCATCTGAGAATCCAAGCCATAAACATAGTTAAACATCTCTTACACTACTTACAAGTATCCTTACTGATTGAACCAAATGAATCTATGCTTCACTCAGAGACTTTTAACCTGATTCTACATCAAGGCTGAGAGATGAAACATATACATAAGCAACCAAATGCAATGAGCCAGAAAACTCAAAATTCATTAAGAACAACTAAAGGAGAGATCCAAGAATGAGAAAATATATTAAGTATGTGGATTCAAATCCCTGTATTACAAGTTGATTCAGAAAACACCATAGACAATATGCAAAATATACATGAGGTTTTTCCCTAATGTTGATACAACCAGGATGAAAATGTTTACATGAAGAAACCACTCATGGAACCAGAAATTGGAACCACTGGAACTGACAAAATTTAGAACCCTTAATCAGTCAAAAAAAAAAAAATTTATACCACTAGCCACCTTGGGAATCTCAAAGAGATTGCATGAAGCTTAGGGTGACTAGGGTTAGGGTTACAATGACTAAACCAACTAGAAATGATCAAAAAATTATTGCAGGGGAAGAACAAGAAGCCACCTAGAGAAAGAAATCTCAGACAGATCTTCAATCATGAAAATATGTGAGCTAGTACAAGACACTAGGGATAGCCATGAAAACCAGTCAAATCAGCCAGCTGCAAATAGCTTCTTGAGCTCAAAAATACACTCCACTAGGTACAAAACAACTTCTGCAATTGACCACAGGAGCCTTGGATCACATCGCAACAACCAATGCAACCAAACCAGATAAAAAACTATCGTAGAAACCATCAATTATGGTACTTCATGTCACTGCAAACCCTTCTACAAATTTGAATTCAAAATCCAACGGTCACATCAAAATTTAAAACATGACCGTAGATCTTTTTCCCCTTCCCAGCAAATCAGGTGATCATATTTAATTCACGACAGTCATGGGCCCCTCAAAAAGTCAATAGCCCCATCACCAGTCAGCAACCAATTGGAAAAGAGCACATCGGCAACACTAGCACCGTGGACCCACTCGTAACTCTATAACTACGATGCCAAATAGTTGTCACATGATTGCATAGCCCAAAACTCAGCTATGTGAACATGTGACAAGCCATGAGATTGCCACCCTGTCACCTGCCAGCCAATCAGGAACAACCTCATCATGAAAATGGATCGACTGGACCCCTTTATACACTACAACCCTTGGCCCCACTGACAAAAAGCCAAGTCACTACCTCAGACCAGCCAAAAGACACCACATCACCACCATTACCAGGCCCCCAACACAACGTGGCACCCTTGTCGCATGATCGCATGGCTGAAATATGGCCCCTGTGATCATGCGACAAGGCCACAAGACTACCACCTCATCCTCCTAGTCTACTAGCAGGACCACTGTACTCCCAACACCAACGGGCCCAGGAATAAGTGTCAATCGATTGCATGATCGCATGTCAAAAAACTATGACATGCGATCATGCGAGAGCCAACCATAGGCCACCACATAACCACCAATGGGACCACCACCAAAGAAGCTTTACCTTTTAGAGGATCAGACGGTTGTCACAAAAGCATGGAGGATAAAAATCATGCATCTTCACCATGTGAACATGTGACAACCACCAATCTTGTCCAAACTTTAACCACACTAGGCTATGAAAAGAGGTGAGTTCCACCAACCAATCACACTTGCGCAGTTAGGACTGACAAACAAGGAGTGCTGGAAAGAGGAAAGAAATGTGAGGTCAAAAACACATAGGGTTTTCGGTGAAAGATCAAAAACATCCAGGGTTTTCACGCAGACCCAAAGGTAGCAGGGAGACTGAAAACATCATGGGTTTTCAAAAACATTGTGGGTTTTTGACACTTAGGCAGATTTTGAAATTATTTCCTGTACACCTTAAAACTTGAATATCTCCCTGGGTTTTGCAATTCAGCACGTGCAATTTGGACTAGAGCTTGGTGACACAATGAAGAACATAGGGTTAAGAGCTCAAACCATGAAACATTATGGATTTTCATCACCCATTAAAACAAGTTTGCAGCAGGGCTAGACATCTTCAAGAATTGCAGAGAAAAGGCCATTTTCACAGGATTTTGCATTGACAGGAAAATGGACTAACAGTGGCTCTAGTTGGGGACATGTATCTCCTGTAGATACAATGAGGACCTCAGATCTTTGGGAAGAAGTAGACCACCACTAGAGAAACACAAAGACCTCAAAAAACACAAGGAATAGACAGGAAAGGGAAACTATTCACAAAATGTACATTTTTTACAAAAAACCTACAGCAATAAACAAGAGTCAGTTCTTGCCTCTGTCAAAAACATGATTCTCATTTATTTCTTCATGAGGCACACTAGACATTCTATTTTCATTTGTTTCAATAGGCATGTCAACACTTCCAACCAGCTTATCAGGTAAGACAAAATAACTATCTTCATAGTGCATGTAAAATTTATTGGCACTCTCTCCATCTTGCTCACTATGAAAGTATGATTCAGCATGCCAATGATCAGTATCATCAGATAAGAACCTATTCTTCTCTACTGACTCATGAATGCTATCAATTGGAAATACAAAAGTCTCATATTCTTCCTACAGAAAGGCCTCATTCATACCTTGACTTTGCATTTCCACAGGTGTAACCGGCTCGACCCTAAATAAATAATCAAACTGATACCCACAGATGGAAAATGGGCATCCCAATTCAACTGAGTCTGAGACCTCCACATGTTCTTCAAACAAAGGATTGATAACTCCATGCAATGCACCATTTTGAACATCATGACAAAAAATGGGCTGATAATCATCATAGTCTTCATCATATAAAGTGTTAGTGAACACTTTAAACTCACTACCCATTTTAAGATTATTTAATAATCCATCACTTAAATATTCATGTTCAAAATCACTGACATCATAATCCATTATCACTTCCTTATCTTCATACTCCTCACTGAAGGAGTGTTCACTTTCACCATTACTTTCTTCTTCCCATGATGCATCTGATTCATATGAGGATACATCAACATCAATGCCTTCATCATCCTCACCTGAATAACCACTGAAATCACATTCAGACATCTCTGAATGAATGGAGGATCCTGCACACCTTGATTTTGGTTCTTTCTCACAGCCACAATCTGAATACTCCTCTGACAAAACTTCATCAGAAGAAGTACCCTCAGCATTAGGTATGGGTTGCTCTGAAATACAACTTGTATTCTCTTTTTGCTGACGATCCTTTTGCAACTCATTCCATTCATCATCATCAGCAAACTCCTCTAAGAACAACCACTTGAATTCAGTCAAAGAAGAGATGCATTTTGGGGGTAGATTTAGATACCAATTAGATGCAACCCCTTTGAGGGGTCTCACAAAAAACATCATGCTAACATCCTCATCAAGAATCTGATATTCTATAATAAATCTATAGAATGCTAGGACATGCTTCACTACTGAATCAGACCGGCAATCAAAAATAGGAATCAGACCCAAAAGATCACCAGGGAAAGAATGAGGGGACTTTGGAAGAACATAGCTCAAAGGTCTATCCAACTTGAGGAAACCAAGCAGCCTAGATTGACTTTTCCCTTGATTATTCATTTGACTTAATTCAATACTTCCATAGAATTTTGCAGAGATGGAACTGAAAGCTTGAAGTATTCAACCTCTATTCACACCTTAGTATTTTTCCTAGTGCTTGATCACTTAATAAGGAGACATTTCATATCCTTGAGAAATACCTGAGAATCTTGTAGCAGAAGACCTTTGGCTGGAAGCAGGGCAGATCTAGAGCTCACCTTGCAGCTCCATCAGGTTTTGCAATGTAGAGTCGCCACCTCCTTGAAGAGGAAAATGATTTTTTGTTTCTTCTTCCAACCAATACAAAATTCCACAAGTAACCACACTGTTTATTAGGGAATGCACTCATCAAACACAGACTTCAGAGTCACCACTGAACACGTAGTGAGAAGATTTTACAAATGTGTTTTTTCTATTAGATTCTGTATTTATGATCTTCAACCAAGACTTTGGGATGATCCAACCAAGCAAGGAAGCTTGTCATCTTTTACTCCTTCCATAGAAGAGTCACCATTTTGTTGGTGTTTGAAAATGTTTACGCCACTTAAAGCTGCCAATATGCCTTGAGACTAATGTTAAGAGTGGTTAGTTCCAAGTATGTGATGAAGGGTGCTCCCCTTAATACCACAAACACATAACAGAAATAGAGAAACAACAACAATATGCAAGAACAGAAAATTGGCTTCTTATTATCTCCACAAATGTGGAATTACAAACTTTCAGAATTACAATATGCAAAGCCACATGGGCATTCCCTTACAATATTCTGTAGGACAAAGCCTCAAACTATTACCCAGATCTACTACTCAGAACTATTCTGAACTGCCTAAGACAATAATACAGCCTTCCTTATATAGACAATTTTCACTGCCTGGGAAGGTTCCAGAATTTTAGCCCATAGGGCCGACCAAACTTAGAATTATTTTATTTTTCAATTTATTACATCAAAGTCGGCTCAAAATAAATTTTGAGACCCGAACAGAAATTTTGAAGAAAAATCATTTTCTGCCATTTCAGGTGACCCAACTTTCGAAGACCATAAGTCATCACCAGTTGACCCAATTGACTATTGTAACCCCATTTCGGAAAGGGCGCGAGGAGCTCTACAACACTTGAATTAAGCAAGCTTTATTTAGCCCAAAATTCGACCTCATCCGGGGCCTCTAAAGCCTTCAAAACTGAGTTCAAAGTTTCTGCACCCTGTTTCCAAAACTAAAAATTTTCAATATCTTCAAAACCAGACTTGATCTAGCCATGAAACTTTACTGGCATGCTGATATGACAGAGATGAACCTCCACATGTGAAATCAGAACATTTCGAGATCGTATGACCAACTTACTAAAAATAGAAATTTTCTAGAAATAGCAGCTCTGCACAAGATAGCCCTTATTGAAAAGAAAAAACAAATATTTTTGGGTGATGCAAGATTGCTCTTACACCCAGGATGCTCCTGCATCAGTATGAGAGCTCTGCAAGACAACTGGACCAACTATAGGGTCTTAATATGCCCTCTTCTCTTCTAGCTCTTCAAAACCATGGTGGGTGTACCTAATCTAGTAACTTATGGCATTTTAGGACTTTGGACTAGATTAAACAAAGCAGATGATAGCAAGAGACTACTAAATGTTAACCAGAAATTCATTGAATCTCAATTGCTATTGGGTATAAAATGCCCTTGTGACCTCAAGACTATGAGGAATTGCAGGATTGGAGATATTAAATATAATTGGGTTTCTTGCAGGATGCAAACAACCATGCAACACTTTGCATCAGCACAAGGATACTAGCTTAAGATCAATGCCTTATCCATTGGGCATCATACCTGAAGTGAACATGGAACACAAGGACAACTACTATATTCATTTGAGAATCCAAGCCATAAACATAGTTAAACATATCTTACACTACTTACAAGTATCCTTACTGATTGAACCAAATGAATCTATGCTTCACTCAGAGACTTTTAACCTGATTCTACATCAAGGCTGAGAGATGGAACATATACATAAGCAACCAAATGCAATGAGCTAGAAAACTTAGAATTCATTAAGAACAACTAAAGGAGAGATCCAAGAATGAGAAATTGTATTAAGTATGTGGATTCAAATCCCTATATTACAAGTTGATTCAGAAAACACCATAGACAATATGCAAAAGATACATGAGGTTTTTCCCTAATGTTGATACAACCGGGATGAAAATGTTTACATGAAGAAACCGCTCATGGAACCAAAAATTGGAACCATTGGAACTGACAAAATTCAGAACCCTTACTTAGTCAAAAAATAAAAAATCTATACCACTAGCCACCTTGGGAATCTCAAAGAGATTCCATGAAGCTTAGGGTGACTAGGTTTAGGGTTACAATGACTAAACCAACCAAAAATGATCAAAAACTTATTACAGGGGAAGAACAAGAAGCCACCTAGAGAAAGAGATGTCAGACAGATCTTCAATCATCAAAATCTATGAGCCAATACAAGACACTAGGGAGAGCCATGAAAATTAGTCAAATCAGCCACCTACAAACAACTTCTTGAGCTCAAAAATACACTCCACCAAGTACAAAACAACTTCTGCAACCGACCACAGGAGCCCTAGATCACATCGCAACAACCAATGCCACCAAACCAGATCAAAAACTATCGTAGAAACCATCAATTATGGTACTTCATGTCACTGCAAACCCTTCTGCAAATTTGAATTCAAAATCCAACGGTCACATCAAAATTTAAAATGCGGCCATAGATCTTTTTCCCCTTCTCGAAAAATTAGGCGATCATATTTAAGTCACGACAGTAGTGGGCCGCTCAAGAAGTCAACAGCCCTGTCACCAGTCAGCAACCAATTGGAAAAGAGCACATCGACAGCAATGGCACTATGGACGCACCCATAACTCCGCAACTGGGATGCCAAATAGCTATCACATGATTGCATAGCCCAAAACTGGGCTATGCGAACATGCGACAAGCCATGAGATTGCCACCCTATCACCCACTGGCCAATCAGGAACAACCTCGTCATGAAAATGGATCAACTGGACCCCTTTAAACACTACAACCCTCAGCCCCACTGACAAAAAGACAAGTCACTACCTCAGACCAGCCGGAAGACACCACATCACCACCGTTACTGGGCCCCCAGCACAACATGGCACCCTTGTTGCATGATCGCATGGCTGAAATATGGCCCCTGCAATCATGCAAAAAAGCCAAAAGACTACCACCTCATTCTCCCAGTCTGCTAGTGGGACCACTGTACTTCCAACAGAAATGGGCCTAGGAACAAGTGTCAACTGGTTGCATGATCACATGTCAGAAAAGTCTGACATGCGATCATGCGAGAGCCAACCATAGGCCGCTACATAACCACCAATGGGACCACCGCCAAAGAAGCTTTACCTTTTGGAGGATCAGACGGTTATCATAAAAGCATGGAGGATAAATGTCATGCATCTTCACCATGTGAACATGCGACAACCACCGATCCTATCCAAACTTTAACCACACCAAGCAATGAAAAGAGGTGGGTTCCACCAACCAATTGCACCTGCGTAGTTAGGACTGACAAACAAGGAGTGCTGGCAAGAGGAAAGAAATGTGAGGTCGAAAACACATAGGGTTTTTGGTGAAAGATCAAAAACATCCAGGGTTTTCACATAGACCCAAAGGTAGTAGGGAGACTGAAAATATCATGGGTTTTCAAAAACATTGTGGGTTTTCGACACAGGTAGATTTTGAAATTGTTTCCTGCAAACCTTAAAACTTGAATATCTCCCTGGATTTTGCAATTCAGCATGTGCAATTTGGACTAGAGCTTGGTGACACAATGAAGAACATAGGGCTAAGAGCTCAAACCATGAAACACTATGGATTTTCATCACACATTAAAACAAACTTGCAGAAGGGTGGGACATCTTCAAGAATTATAGAGAAAAGGCCATTTTCATAGGATTTTGCATTGACAGGAAAATGGACTAACACACACATCATCAAAAGATTAGTATTTGGCTAAGTACAGAAGACTGGACAGTTAACAGAGCACTAGTAGATCAGAGCATCAACGCACGTGTGTATGACCAAGTTATGGTATACACCCTAGAAGATAAGATGGTAAGAGTATATTCATGCTGAGTCTAAGAGCGCATGATCAGAAGATTCAATATGACAAAGATACAGATAGATGAAGTGACATAGATAGTGAATGCCATAATAGAATAGAGTATGCAGCTGACTGTTGGTAATTTGATTAGCGATGATAATATTGTTTTGTAAAGGCTATGCACCTATTGTATTTAGGTTATAGACATGTAATTATGTTTGTATGTAAACACACTTGAGAAAATTCAATTTGAAGCATTGTATGTAATCAGTTATAGGCAGACCTAGTTAATTGTTTTGATAACCGCATATAAATATGAGATGCACCCTTTGTAATTAGTATGGAAGTTGTTATAGAGTTGAGATAAGTAGAGCAGAAGTGTCCGAAGAGTTGATAAGATGTATTAGAGCTTTGCAAGAGGCCAAAGCATCAGCGCATCAAAGGAACTGATCTAACAAGCAGTGTCACAGTGCTAGTTCATCCAACAGATATAGTGTGTATCTAAGATCAAAAGGTTGTAGCCTTCACCACTTGAGCAGTGAGCTCTAGGACAGTGTTTTCACACCCGTAACAGGGTTATTGTAAAAGGCTCCTAACAGGGTCTGACCCTTGACAAGGTCACTGTACTAAAAGTATTGTAAAGACAACTCCTAACAGGGTTAAGGATCTTCTAACAAGGATCATAAGACACTAGTACGGATTATTTGTGGGTGTCAATTCCCACCGAGTTTTTTACCTATTTGGGTTTCCCTGTAACCATATTGGTGTTATGTGTTGAGATCATATTTCTTGTTTATGTTAATATTCATTTCAGTACTTAAGCATTCAAGATAAGTTTAAAGAGTAAAGTAAAAAGATTAAATATAGTGAACACTGATTCACCCCCCCTCTCAGTGTTCCCATTCCTTACAGAATTTGCATTTTAATAATAATTAATTGATTTATAAGAACATCAATTAATTATATATCAATTACATCACTACAAATTTTAAATAAAAATAGCTCATTTAATAAACATTTAAGTAATATAATAAAATATTACTTAACTTAATAATATATTATTATATTACTTAAATGTTGACTAAATATGTTATTGAGCTATTTTAAATAATATTTGAAAGCTTTATTAAAACCCATACAAAAACATAGTGATCAGATTTTTAAAAAACTTAAAAATAATAGAAAGGCCTTAAACTAAAATCAAATCAAAGATATTTTGTTTGTCATTTGCATTGAAACTTTTGGAGAATCGCAATAGTTGCTCTTTGAAAGAGGGTTTTTAAATCCTAAGAAAATGCCATGGAAGAGAGAAAATGCCATTTCAGCCACCATTTGTCCTGGGTAAGATTTATTAACGCCTCTTTTTGTTGTATCTTCAATATAATCTAAGGATTTTCAGCGCAATATATTGTGCATTCCCTATTGTCTTTCCTCACTGCGATTACATATCTTCATATGTACACACTTCTAGTTTATTTTTCTCTCATTTCTTTGAAAATAAATTTGTTGTTGTCTTTGGGTGCCTTTGAAAAGATGGATCTGGGTTTGAAATAACGCCACCATGTTCTTATTAAAATAAATCACTGGTTTTTGCATTATGATGAGATGGCTTTTATAGAAATACTAAATTTACTTTAGAATGAAGTTGCAACTCCTTTGCATTAAAAATGGCTAAGAAAAATGGCTGCCATACTATCAAAAATTATTACTGTATTCTCTTCCTCTAGTTTCTCTAAAAATTTTTATGAATTGTGGCTTCTTTTTTGCATTTTTTTAACATCTGTTGTTAGATATCTGCATATGCACACACTTCTAGTGTATTTTTCTTAGAAAAAAATGTGGCTCATCTCCGCTGGCTTCATCTTTTGGAGTTCATTTCAAAATTCTAAGACCAATGCCGCCATTTCTGTGCTAAAGCTTTTTACCTATTTTCTACTGGTTGTCATGATATGTAATGAGTTTTCTGAACATTTATGCACTTCATCTTCTTTTACACATATTTTATTTTGTTTTGAACTCATTTCTTCCTTTATGGAGAGAAGACTTGTAAAGTCTTACTTGTATTTTGGATACTTGGCCGTCCACGACTTTTCCCTTCTATGCATCAATCCATTTTCTGTGATATTATTCATGGGTATCAAACCTTAAGAAATTTTTTTAAGATATCACCAGATGTGCATATCTCATCCCATCTTTCCCTTCTCTATCTGTAAATTTCAATTTAGTTGTAGCTCTTTTAGCTCCTATTTCTACATGTTGATCACTTGTTGATGCAGGAGCATCTTGGGTGTAAGAGCAATCTTGCATCAGCCAAAAATATTTCTATTTATATATTCAATAAGGGTTATTTTGTGCAGAGCTGCTATTTATGGAAAGTTACTATTTTTGGTAATTTTTGTATGTGCTCAGAATGACCTGATTTCTTTCTTGGAGGTTCATTTTGGTCATATAAGTCTGCCAGTAAAGTTTCATTGCCAGATCAAGTGTATATTGGAAGATATTGAAGATTTTCGGTATTGGCAATAGGGTACAGAAACTTTGAACTCAGTTTTGAAGGCTTTAGAGGCCCCGGATGAGGTCAAAAATTTCGGTGATGGGCGCTTGCACTAGTCAAGCTTGTAGAGTGCTTCGTGGCATTTCTGAAATGGGGTTATAATAGCCGATCGGGTCAACTGGTGATGACTTATGGTCTTCGGAAGTTGGGCCACCTGAAATGGCGAAAAATAATTTTCTTCAAAATTTCTGTTCGGGTTTCAAAGGTTATTTTGAGCCGACTATGATGTAATGAAATGTAAAATAAAATAATTCTAAGTTTGGTCGGCCTTATTGGCTAAAATTTTGGAACCTTCCCAGGCGGTGGAAAATTGCCTATATAAGGAAGGCTGTATTATTGTCTTAGGCAGTTCAAAATAGTTCTGGGTAATAGTTCGAGGCTTTGTCCTACAGAATATTGTAAGGGAATGCCCATGTGGCTTTGCATATTATAATTCTGAAAGTTTGTAATTCCACATTTGTGGAGATAATAAGAAGCCAATTTTTCTGTTCTTGCATATTATTGTTGTTGTTTCTCTTTTTCTATTATGTGTTTGTGGTATTAAGGGGAGCACCCTTCATCAAGTGGTATCAGAGCAGGAGTTCTTGAGTGTGTAAACAGATCGCCGACTGTGAGGCAGTTTACACCAGGACCGTGGCTAGGGTTTTAGCGCGCATCACGAAAATGCCTCCACGAAAGGAATGTGGCGGAAGAGCTGGTGTTGTAACACTTGAGGTTAGAGAGCTGCAGAGACAAGTGCGAGTATTGCAAGAAGAGATTCACAGAGGAATGAAACTTAATGTCAGAGATGAAAGTGAGGATGAAGCCGAAGAAGAATATCAAGAAGGAGAAGCTGAAATTGTGAACCCGGAGGAAGAAAGACTTTTTCGGGTGATTTCCAAGATTGGGAAAAGACCTAAGATTGAGGTTCCTACATTTTCTAGAAATCCTAACCCAGAGGAATTGATCAACTGGATCAATGAATGTGAGGAGTATTTTGAGTATGAAGATGTTGAGGATCCTGATAGGGTCAAATTTGTGAAGGCCAGACTGAAAGGTCATGCGAAGATCTGGTGGCAAGAAATTCAATTGGAGTGAAATAGAAGAGGGAAAGATAAAATCACAAGATGGGATCGGATGGTGGAAAAATTGAAGCGACAATTCATTCCTATTGATTATGAGCTTGACCTACTGAAGAAAATGCAAAGTTTGAAGCAAGCAGGAAAATCTGTTCAGGAGTATATAGAGGAGTTCTATCGACTCCTCATCAAAATAGGCCATGCCGAAGCTGATAAGGAGAAAGTTGCCCGATACCTTAATGGGTTAAGGCCAAGCATTCAGGAGGAGTTGAATCTGGTTTGAATGAACAGTATTGAGGAGGCATACCAATTTTCCCTAAAAGTAGAGGAAAAGCTGAACAAGAAGTTTGAGAGCAGACAAAATGGAAGAGGTCGCGGTGGACGATCTGGTGGACGGTCATATGGTGGCCGAAATGAAGATCCAAAAAATAAGGATGAGGCCAGTAGCAGTCAAAATCAGTGAGGAAATAATTCCAATCGCTTCTAGGATCAGAATAATACAGATCAGAGAGGAAGAGGAAGAGGACAAGGATCTGGAAGAGGTGGCTTCCGTGGAACATGTTTTCACTGTGGAGAAGAAGGTCATAGGGCATTTGAATGTCCTCAGCGCCAAGGTAGAACAGACCGAAGAAATGAAGGCCAGGCCAGAGTTGCACATGTAGATGAAGATGCCAGATCATCAAATTCTGAAGATGCTGAAAGAGGAGAAACGTTGATTAACAGAAGAGTCCTGTTGAGTGGTGAGAATGAACCTGAGTAAAGGAGGAGCCTGTTTCACACCAGGTGCAAGTGTGAAGGTAAATGTTGTGATGTGATTATTGATAGTGGAAGCACTGAAAATTTGGTGTCAGAAGAGATGGTGACAAAGTTGAAGCTCAAGAGACAGAAGCACCCACATCCATATCGGATTGCCTGGGTACAGGATGACCACAAGGTCATGGTCAATGAACAATGCCTAGTGAAGTTCAAGATTGGCGGATACCAAGATGAGGTATTGTGTGATATCATATCTATGGATGCATGTCATATGTTGTTGGGTAGACCATGGCAGTTTGACAGATGTGCTGTACATGATGGTCGTGCGAATACCTATTCCCTGACAAAGGATGGAGTGCGACATAAGCTAAAACCATTGAAAGAGACTGAAGAAAAGGTATGTGGTAATGCAAGGATAACTTTTTTTGATGGAAGAAATTTCCTAGATGGTATGAGACATGAGCATGTATGTTTTGCTTTAATTCCAAAAGCTGGTAAAGAGGAAGTAGAAGATGTTCCTGTAGAAGTTGCAGATTTGTTGAATGAGTTTCAGGATATTGTATTCGATAACGTGCCTGATGGATTACGACCAGTCAGGATGATCAGTCATCAGATGGACTTGATCCCAGGAGTGAGTTTGCCGAATAAGGCAGCACACAGAATGACACCTGCAGAAAGTGAGGAGTTGAACAGACAAGTACATGAACTATTACAGAAGGGGTTGATTCGAGAGAGTCTGAGTCCTTGTGCTGTACCAGCGGTATTAGCACCAAAGAAGAATGGAGAGTGGAGGATGTGTATAGATTCCAGGGCAATAAACAAGATCACAATCAAGTATAGGTTTCCATTGCCACGAATGGATGATATTATGGACTGTTTGAGTGGAGCTGTGTATTTTTCAAAGATAGATCTGAAAAGTGGATATCATCAGATTCGGATCAGAGAAGGAGATGAATGGAAGACTGCCTTCAAGACAAAGGAAGGACTGTATGAGTGGTTAGTCATACCTTTTGGGCTAACCAATGCACCGAGCACTTTCATGCGGCTCATGAATGAGGTTCTAAAAGAATTTCTGGGTAAGTTTGTCATTGTTTACCTAGATGATATTTTGATCTTTAGTAAGACATTGGATGAGCATATGATGCATATTCGTATGGTATTTGAGAAGTTGAGAGAAGAGAAATTGTTGATTAATTTGAAGAAGTGCAGTTTTGTGAAGAAAGAGTTAGTGTATTTAGGATTTGTAGTTTCAGCAGAAGGTCTAAAAATGGACCCAAAGAAGGTACAGGCTATCCTTGAATGGCCTACTCCAAGAGTGCTACTGAGGTAAGATCTTTTCATGGTCTAGCTAGCTTTTATAGAAAGTTTATCAAAAATTTTAGTAGTATTTGTGGACCCTTGACTGAAACAATGAGAGGGGATAGAAAAGAGTTTAAGTGGACTAAAAGAGTAGAAAAGAGTTTTCAATTATTGAAACAAAAAGTTACAGAACAACCTGTTTTAGCACTTTCAGATTTTAATAAGGTGTTTCAAGTAGATTGTGATGCTAGTGGTACTGCAATAGGAGCTGTTATGAGCCAAGAAGGTAAACCTGTTGCTTATTTCAGTGAGAAGTTAAATGATGCCAAGAGAAAATATTATGTTTATGATCAGGAATTTTATGCTATAGTTCAGGCATTAAAGAAG
Organism: Chamaecyparis obtusa; assembly: GCA_027943335.1. Lineage (NCBI taxonomy): Eukaryota > Viridiplantae > Streptophyta > Pinopsida > Cupressales > Cupressaceae > Chamaecyparis > Chamaecyparis obtusa. Next base: position 275,951 of record BSBK01004187.1, on the reverse strand, counting down.
TGGAGACATTATCTACTTCCTAAGGAGTTTGTTTTGTATACTGATCATCAAGCTTTGCAATATTTGAATAGTCAAGGAAAATTGAATCAAAGGCATTTGAAATGGGTTGAGTTTTTGTAGAGTTATACATTTGTTTTGAAACACAGGAGTGGAAAGTCTAATAGGGTTGTCGATGCTCTTAGTAGAAGGCAACTATTGCTGATAGAAATGCAGATTGAAGTGGTTGGGTTCAAAGAACTCAAAAATTTGTATCCAGAGGATCCTGATTTTGGTGAAGCTTGGAAAGCTTGTACAGAACCTGTTACTCTAGACAGGACAAAATGGTTGGATTTCATCATCTAGGATGATATGCTATTCAGAGGGAGTCAGTTGTGCATTCCAAGAAGTTCTATGAAGGAGAATCTCATCAAGGAGAAGCATAGCGGAGGATTGGCTGGACATTTAGGTCGTGATAAAACCCTTGGTTTGGTTAGTGAGAGTTATTATTGGCCACAGTTGCAGCAAGATGTGAAGAAGTTTGTACAGAGTTGCAGAGTATGTCAGATGGCAAAAGGAGTGAAGCAGAATATAGGGTTGTATCAGCCATTGCCTGTACCAGAGAAGCCTTGGGAGGATATCAGCATGGACTTTGTTCTTGGTTTACCGAGAACACAGCGGGGACATGATTCAATTTTTGTAGTGGTTGACAGATTTTCAAAGATGGCACATTTCATTCCCTGCAAGAAGACTAATGATGCTGTTCATGTAGCAGAATTGTTTTTCAGAGAAGTAGTGAGACTTCATGGTTTGCCAAAGACCATAGTTTCAGATCGGGACACTAAGTTTGTTGGATATTTCTGGCGTACATTGTGGAAGAAGTTGAAGACAAATTTGAAGTTCAGTTCATCACATCAACCACAGACTGATGGACAGACAGAGGTGGTGAATAGGAGTTTGGGAAATTTGCTGAGATGTTTGGTTGGAGATAAGCCAACAGGATGGGATTTGATTTTACCACAGGCAGAATTTGCATACAATAATTTTGTCAATAGGAGCACTGGTAAATCACCATTCCAGATTGTATATGGAAGTAGTCCAAGAAATGCATCTGAATTGAGGAAGATAGATAAAGGAGAAATAAGTAGTTCTGAAGCTGAGGATTTTACAGAACACTTGAAGAACATCCATGGGGAGGTGAGGAAGCATATTGCCAAGATGAACGCACAGTATGAGGCTAAGGCAGATGAGAAAAGGAGGTATAAAGAATTTCAAGTTGGTGACGAAGTCATGGTTCATTTGTGGAAGGAGCGGTTTCCAGTTGGTACATATAACAAGCTGAAAATGAAGAAGTTTGGACCATGTAGGATACTGAAGAAACATGATTCAGGAAATGCATATGAGGTAGAATTTCCTACTGAGCTAAATATTTCACCAGTGTTTAACATTTCAGATCTGACAGAGTATCATGAAGGAGGTGTTGAAGATGAGATCACAGCAGCACAGTGGAGTATTCCAGCAACTAGTTCAGACAGTAAGGAGATTGAAGATATACTAGATAGTCGTGTTGGCAGAAGCACAAGGAACAGGACATATGAAGAATATCTGGTCAAGTGGAAAGGATGACCTATTGAAGATTCATCATGGCTAACAAAGGAGGAGGTTAACCGTCTTGGTTTTCCTCTGCACACCTGAGTCATGATAGGGTCACTTCTCAAATTACCCCAGGTGTTTGATGTAGGAGCATCCTGGGTGTAAGAGCAATCTTGCATCACCCAAAAATATTTCTATTTTTATATTCAATAAGGGTTATTTTGTGCAGAGCTGCTATTTATGGAAAGTTACTATTTTTGGTAATTTTTGTATGTGCTCAAAATGATCTGATTTCTTTCTTGGAGGTTCATTTTGGTCATATAAGTCTGCCAGTAAAGTTTCATTGCCAGATCAAGTGTATATTGGAAGATATTGAAGATTTTCGGTATTGGCAGCAGCGTACAGAAACTTTGAACTCAGTTTTGAAGGCTTTAGAGGCCCCAGATGAGGTCAAAAATTTGGGTGATGGGTGCTTGCACTGGTCAAGCCTGTAGAGCGCTTTGTGGCATTTTTGAAATGGGGTTATATAGCCGATCGGGTCAACTGGTGATGACTTATGGTCTTCGAAAGTTGGGCCACCTGAAATGGCGAAAAATAATTTTCTTCAAAATTTCTGTTCGGGTTTCAAAGGTTATCTTGAGCCGACTATGATGTAATGAAATGTAAAATAAAATAATTCTAAGTTTGGTCGGCCTTATTGGCTAAAATTCTGGAACCTTCCCAGGCGGTGGAAAATTGCCTATATAAGGAAGGTTGTATTATTGTCTTAGGCAGTTCAGAATAGTTCTGGGTAATAGTTCGAGGCTTTGTCCTACAGAATATTGTAAGGGAATGCCCATGTGGCTTTGCATATTGTAATTCTGAAAGTTTGTAATTCCACATTTGTGGAGATAATAAGAAGCCAATTTTTCTGTTCTTGCATATTATTGTTGTTGTTTCTCTTTTTTTGTTATGTGTTTGTGGTATTAAGGGGAGCACCCTTCATCACTTGTATAAAGGATAAGATTAAACTTTTTGGTGACCACCTTACAACCATCTGGATTGATATCATGTCATTCACCAAGATTGCATACATAAAAAATTCATTTCTCCTCAAAGTTTCGTGAGCACCATGCCATGTCTGACATAATTACTTGTTATCAGGTTGTTGTTGTCATTTTTCATGTTTGTATTTTCTTTGTTGCTCTCTTCTCTGTAGATGAGGGTATGGTTTATGTTGTGAAATATTTATGTAGATATCATGGATTTTAGTTTATAATAAAGCCCATAGGCTGGGACTATTACCTTATGTTGTTAAACTGAGTTTACCATTGCTATGAAAGAACATTTACTAAACATATGCTATCATTTCATTTCTCAATATGTTGGCTTTTCTAAAGAAATCATCATCTCCATTTTGAAAGGAAGAAAATACTTTCTTTACTTGATAAAAATTGCACCTTTCTTTATGCTGCAATTATACTGAAAGACTGCTATTTTGTTGAACTCATTTGTCATTTTTTGTGAAAGAGCATTTGGAAACCCGGTGACTTGATTCATAGGAGAGAAAGTACACGTGACCCAAATGATGAGGTCACATGCACTTTCTTTAGCATAAATCAAGTATATTATGCAAAGTAAGTACAATTCAGAAATTGATTCAACCCATGACTTCTGCAATCTAAAGCAAAAGGATTCAAACAAGGTGAACGTCCCTTTAATGCTTCATATTAAAAATATTTGCAGCTTTAGATCACATTGAATTTCTAATTCTCCCTTCCAATGCACATCTCTTTATGACTAAATGCATCTCTTATTGATATGATGGGCTCAAACCCTTGTTGGAGTCTCATTTACATCCACATATCAGTAACAGATGCATTTGGATCTGCACATGGAACAAACATATTAGCAATAAAAAATCATTTTATTTTGATGTTTAGATCACTTGGCTATTTCTATTTAGGTAGGGGTATGCTGGAAAGTATCAGTGCATTGTATAAGTAGTAGCATCCATACATTTATTAGATCTTTGAAGATCTAACCAACCTCTTTTCATTTTTCAAAATTTGGAGCCTCTGGAGATGACATGACAACAATAATACACATAATAAGACAGACAAAGCAGACCCACACTAGCCATATACCCCTAGGCAATGGTTGATTCCTTTACTTTCCTCTTTGCATTTATATTACCTTTCATATGTCTATCTAGATAGGAACAAGAAAGACCACTCTCATGGTCTTCTTAGGATTGAGTAATACTGAGAGGGGGGGTGAATTAGTATTACAAAACTTTATTTGCAACTTTAAACAATTATAAATAATCCAAAGTAATGCAGAAATGAAAAGAACATATAAGCATAACACATTACTCATGACACCATGATTTGTTCTCGAGAAAACCCTGATTAAAGGGAAAACCCCGATGGGGATGGTACCCACAAATATGCACTAAAGTATAATGTCCCTGCTAAGAGATCTAGCCCTCTTAGGAGCTGATTGTTACATAGTACATTTCCTTGCTAGAGGATTACAAAAACCATATTAGGGGCATACAAAACACCTAGTTAAAGGTGGTGAGCACACTGCTCTTACAATCAATATTGTCCCAAAATAGTTCATAAGAAGGGAAAAATACATGCACTTATCTTTCTTAGATAGTTCCAATTGTAGCTCTACCTCCTACTGATCTCGCATCTGACTTCTACTATCTATTTCACAAACATGATATTCTATACCACACACTCCTTTCACAAGAACACTCTATATTTATACATAACTTGCCTTCCAGTCAGCTCCACAAAATGTCATATCAAAATTTGTGCAAATGATATATATGGAGTCAATGCTCTTATATTACCAAACAATCGGCAATATACTTTTTTTACATGACTTAGCACATTATCATATCCATCATGCTTTCCTTAATTATCAGAACTATTCATGTACCCTGATATACTATTTTACTAACTTCACATACCTTCCGAACGCTGTATCTCATACACCAGCTATCCAAAGGTTATGCAATCTTAACTTAAGCATTTACATATACCAAAAGACCTCCAGTTAGCTTCACAAGCCATAATACCTTGTATGTTTCCATCACTATCCAAAACTGTGGCACTATATCCTATTTTCCTAATTCTGGACTTAGTCATTTTCATGACTATGAATCCAGTGGAAATATCCACAACATGTGATCATACTTATCAGAAGTGTTGCCATAAATGATAACTCAGAGGATTTACAGTACTCCAAATCATCACATGCCAAAAATCTCTCCCTTTGGCATTGATGGCAACATTTAGAAAAATGACTAAGTGTCACAGAGTACTTCTCATCTTTTATCCTTCTCTTATTCTTCCTCTTCCTGTGTCATCAATGGAAAAGGTTAATCTCAAAATTTCAAAACTAAAGCATAGGTGGTCTTGTTTTTGCTTACCAAATTTAAGACATCATGGAAAGATGTTTCCAAGGTCTTAAACTCCTCAGCCCATGAACTTATCAGTAGCTAACTGACATGGATTAACCCATTCAGTGCATATGATGCTATCTCTGCCACTTTAAACTTAGTGAGAGTAGATATTGTCATTGAACTTTCAACCTTTATCATCTCAGAGAGACGAGTCTCCAATATTGAGAGCTTGGGAGTTAATAGGTGTCTTAGCACAACAAATTTGTTAGCAACTCTCCCTTTCTCCATTTCCAGTAACCTTATTTTGTCTAGTAATCTAGATATCTCCTTGTCAATTTCTTCCATAGTTTGTGAAGATGACTCACAACTATCCATTATTCTGTCAAGATTGACCCTATCTTTTGCTATACCCTCCTCTACATTTTTCAAATATCTACAGGGATTTATGCAATGGCTATAGAGTTTTCTACCTTCTGCCACACAACTCTTGGCTTTAAGAGTGGTAGCCTTAAGAATTTCTAAGTCCCATGAGATGGACTTATGAACTTTGCTTTTCTTTTTCTCCAAAAATTTTCTTTCAGCCTTTTCCTCTACTATTTTTAGCAATGAGTCAAAGTGGCCATCAAAGCTATCCAGTACTGTACTGAGATTTTCAATTTCATCCTTGCATTTTAGGATAAGTGGAGAGGGTAGTAACATGTTTACTATTTCTATTGCCCTACCAATTATCTTGGCTCTTTTGTCTCCTTTCTAGACTGATCTCTCCTTAGCTTTACCAAATGCCATGAATGAGAGTCTCATCAGTTTATCTTCATCCATGCTGTCCACATTAGAACTTACTAGTTTGAAAACACTTGCCAACAATAGAGATGAATCAAGACTGATTCCAGTGGTCTCCTCTACCTTCAGTTGTTTATCCTGATGTTCTTCTTAATGTAACTCCTTTTCTTGTACTTGTTCTACTTGTTTATCCTCTGATTTCCTCTCTTTTGTCTATCCTTGGTCTTCAACTTCCATTGCAATGTCCATCTTGTATGTGAATGGATCATGTACATCCTGCAAGGTGTCAAGGCTAATAGGCACACCAGTGACAAAGAAGTCTAGATGCAAGTTATCTTGACCACTCTTATCTGCTGTTTGTGAACTCTCTCCCAAATCTAAGGACATAGGTTTATCAATTTGAGGTGATGACTCCCTTTTAGGCATGTTTTTAATTAAAAATTCATCTAATGCCTTTTTGGTATCTTCAATTACTTCATCATATCTTCTAGCCATGATTTTGACTAGTCTAGTCTTTATTCTTAAAAGAGGTTTTAGTGCTTTTATGATTCTTTCCCTTTCCCAGATAGACAAAATAGGCAACAAATCATTAATTGTTCTATTTCTTATGTTCTCATCCTCTGAATGTGCTAACTATTTTCTGATCTCTAGCTTGGTGTATAGTTCTTTGGGAACACTAGATTCAACTTCCAACAAATTCTTTTTGAAGACTAACAAATGCTCAATGATAGTGTCTTCAATGATGACTTGATCCTCAGGGCTACAAATTTCATAGTATCTTTTAATAGATGTCAAATTTCCATCTTTGATAACCCTCTTCTGTACTGATTTCATATTAGGTTTCCACAAGATTTGTGGATTCTTTTGAACCATTTCCTCTACCTCTTTTTCTGTACCCTTTTCTTCCTTTTTCTTCCTCTTTACCTCTATTTCTTTTTCTTTTGGGCTGACATTCCTAGAAGATCTTCTAAGAACCTCTGTAGTCACAGTTTCATGTGTTTTTTTCTTTTGGGGAATTGATAAATCAATGAAGTTATCAATGATACTTGTCTTCTCTATTTCCAATGAAATGGGTGGATCAGTGGCAATAATGGAAGACACCTCCATATTTTTCTTTAAGTCCAAGTACTGCTTCTTTGTAATTCCTACCTTCACAGTAATTTCTTCCACTATCTTGCTGACTTTCCTCTTTCTTGTTACTTTCTCTTGTTCTTCTCTAACTTTTTCATATTTTTCTCTATATGTACCCCATCTTTCTTGAGTGGGATCCTTTTCTACTACTAATACATGTTCTACTTGCATGGATAGTAATTTAGAACTCACCTCATATCCCATACGGTAACACTATTTGGTTCTAGGCTCAACTGCCTCATAATAGACACAATCAGTTTCAACCATGAAATAGATGGTGACCTCATACTTTTCTACTAGGCTTTCTGGAATTCTATATCTTTCTTTCATCTACCTCTGCAAGATCTTAATCATGCCAAACAATTCTCCATCAATCCTATCCTTTTTCTACCTTCTATAGTATTTTGAGATTTGTAGACCAGTGGGTTCATTTTCTTTCCATGCTCTGGGGTGCATATTAGGGAAATTGTGAATAATGTGAAGGTACATGTGAATTAGTAGTGACCCAAACCTGAATGCTTTGGATTTTTCCTTCTTAATGACCTTAACATTTTCCAAAAAATACTGTGCTAGAACTTCGCAAAGGTTGTACTGCTTGTTTTCTTTAACCATTCTGTAAGCCATCATAACAACTCTAGCTAATATAGAATTGAGTCTAGAACTGTGGAACAACTTGTAGCCAATAAGCATTGCTACCAATCTGACTTCTTGAAGGTATATATCATTTACAGTCATAGCCCTCTTGTCCCATTTGGAGTGCGTGAGGGTTTCAACATCCTTTCTTAGAATTTGCTCACTAATAGGTAGGGCTCCTTCATTGTCAAGTCCTGCAATATCATGAATCAGATGAGCACATATCTTTACTAGTTTATCTCCTATCCATAGGAACTGATCATGAACTCTACTCATAATGATCTTGAACCATTCAACTTCTGTGAATTCAGTGAGACGGGTTAACTTGAGTATCGATAGGTATTTCAAATGTTTGAATTCATCTATCAAAGACTCATTCACATCTATCATTCCATTCATCTCATAGAAGATGTTGACCTCCCCAATAATTTCATACTTGTAGTGTATGTATGCCCTAATATCCTCTACATGAAATACACCTATGGGGGTTTGGGAAAATGCCCCTTCGGGATCATCCTCACATGATTTGTATGAATGCCTTTTAAACTTATACCTAGGTCTGTCGACTACATTGTAGATTACTGGTGCATCCATGACTAGAGAGATTAGGTCTAAATACCTTGAATGTGCATAAATCTGATGCTTTTCTTTATGTGAGCACATAATCTTTCTATTAGATTACTGCTTCATCTTCACACTTTTTCTCTCCTTAGTCACCGATCAAAAAGTGGTAGAGAAATGAATTTTTTCAAGTCTTTTATACATCGCAAGTTGAGTGTGAGCATTAAACTCTGGTAGTTCAACTTCACATGCTATATGATCAATGCAAAACTTGCGAACACATAGGATGAATCTCCAAGTGCTACTATCTCTTCCATAGATTTATGAACATCTGTACATATCATACATAAGCTCGCACGAGCTTATTCCGCTCATACAAAGGCTAGATATTTTATATTGTATTCATCCACTGCTCCCCATTAGGCCATGAGGCCTTCTAGGCTTATGCCTCAAAGAATTCATCATGCGAAGACACATCATCACAAGTTGTCTCTCCCTGAACCACAACCTTATTTAGAGCTTTTACTTTCCATATTTTTTCATTCTCTGATTTCTTGTTTTCACTTATGTAATCATTTAAGCTTTTACCACCATCACTAATGTTTTTCTTTATGACTATAGGTGGTGGTGTTTCTGGTTCATTGAATCTTCTTGGTCCTCTTCTGTTGTTATCTCCATTGTATCTACAAAACTTCACAATGTGACCTACATTATTGCATTTGTAATAGATGGGTGGTCCTCTTCTATCTTGACTGCTCTCCAGCTTACAGTACCTTGCAGTTTGTCCAAAATTATTGCATTTATGACATGTAATCTTGGTTGTAGTTTCTTCTCTGATATAGTCTTGCTTATACTTGGATTGATCAAGTTTTCTGCAATCTACCTTTTTGTGTCCATACTCACAGAAATTAAAATAGTAGCTAGTAAAGGGTTTAGAATTACCATTACTTTTGCAGTCTCTTTTCATGTGACCAACTTTGTTGCATCCAAAACATCTACCTCTGAAGGGTCTGAATTGTTCTCTATAATCTTCATATGTAGGTTTTTCATTTGGAATATATTTTTCCTCATTCCTGGCTTCATTAGGTTCTTCTTGAGTTTTTGAACTTCCACCTTCATTTCATCTCCTTATGTTACTTTTAGTTCTTTGTTCATTATTCTTGTCATTTCTTATGTGTAACTCCTCAAGAAGTAGTCTAGCTTGAGTGAGTTCACCTTTGATGATTTGATTGTAGTTATCCAATTCTTGATATTTATCTTTGTAATACTCAAGTTCAGTCTTCATACTATCTATCTAAAGGTTGGCTTGTTTTAGTGACTCTTCAACTTTATTTCTTTCATTTTTCTCATTCTGAATCTTATTGATCATCAAGAGATTGATTTGTTCTTTTTCTTGCTCCAACATCTTTACTTTGTCTGATGTGTCATTGTCAGAAGTTTCTTTGATTTTCTCCATAAGGTCTTGTCTTTGATCTTTTAGAGTTACAAGTTTTTCTTTAAGTTTCCTCATGAAACCTTCTACTCTTCTTAATTTGAATTTTAGTTCACCATTTTCATCTTTCATCTTATCCAGATCTTCAAGTGCAGCTTCAAAGTTTACCTTAAAGTCTTCTGAATCCATTTTGATCTCGCTCAAGCTATTAAGCTTTCTCTCAAAGGGCCAATAGCTCTGATACCAATTGTTAGGATTGAGTAATACTGAGAGGGGGGATGAATCAATATTACACAACTTTATTTTAAACTTTAAACAATTATAAATAATCCAAAGTAATGCAAAAATGAAAAGAATATATAAGCATAACACATTACTCATGACACCATGATTTGTTCGCAAGGAAACCCTAATTAAAGGGAAAACCCCAGTGGGAATGGTACCCACAAATATGCACTACAGTATAATGTCCCTGCTAAGAGATGTAGCCCTCTTAGGAGCTAATTATTACATAGTACATTTTCTTCCTAGAGGATTACAAAAACCCTATTAGGGGCATACAAAACACCTAGTTAAAGGTGGTGAGCACACTTCTCTTACAATCAATACTGTCCCAAAATAGTTCACAAGAAGGGAACAATACAAGCACTTATCTTTCTTAGATAGTTCTAGTTGTAGCTCTACCTCCTACTGGTCGGCAATATACTTTTTTTATGTGACTTAGCACGTTATCATATCCATCATACTTTCGTTAATTATCACAATTGTTCATTTACCTTGATATATTTTTTTACTGACTTCTCATATCTTTTGTACACTATATCTCATACACCATCTATACAAAGCTTATGTGATCTTAATTGAAGCATTTACATATACCAAAAGACCTCCAGTTAACTTCTCAAGCCATAATACCTTGTATGTCTCCATCACTATCCAAAATTGTGGCATTGTATCCTGTTTTCCTGATTTTGGACTTAGTCATTTTCATGACCGTGAATCCATTGGCAATCTACACAAGATGCGATCATACTTATCATAAGTGTTTCCATAAATGAAAACCCTTAGAGGATTTCCAGTACTCCAAATACACACATGCCAACAGGTCTTTGTGTGAGAGGTTTATATTCAGATTACATATTATTTCAATTGCATAAGAAGATGAAATATTTTTATATTTAAATACAACTGAAAAATCTGAATTGGACATCTGTACTTGTATCTTTCAATGCATTGTATATGGTAAAGATGTACCTCTTTCTTAATATACTTAATTCACTATGATTGCAATCAATAGTAAAAATTAGTAACAGGGACATTTGAGGAAATTTTAAGTACAACATAGTAATCATAGGTACAATAGTTAGCAAATAAAAGAGTTGACAATACAATAAATAAAATACTAAAGGATACATGTATGACTGAACATGAATTCAACATTGTGAAATAGACTACAACAACGATAAGAGATATTGGATAGAAAGAAGTGGTGGTAGTCATACCTTTGGCATCTGAAGCAATCCCCATTTTAGATGTTCAAAATATTTATGAGGATATCACTGAGCCTATTAAGTTAAATGTTTCACTGGACAAGTTGATAATTGTAAGAAAATCTACTAGATCCACTTCCATTACACCAACTAAGAGAGTAAACAAGATGGCTAGTGGACCAGGTAAAAGGCAGAATACTATCTTCTCTCGAGTAGAAAAGATAAAGACACAAGAAGAAGAATCACCACCTAGAAAGAAAATGAGAGGTCAAATTTCAATTGAATTACAAGAAGAAGAAGAGGCAGGTAGCAGCAAAAAGAAACAATGGAAGGATAAAATTGGGAAAGTAAATCCTTTAATCATAAATGAAGGAGACTTCACTAAGTTAAACAAATATTATCACATGTATAATAACTTTGAGAAATTGAATCTTGAAAATGCATTTGTCAGACATATGATTCTTGCTGACAATAAATTAGAGAACATTAGAGATAAGATACCTAGTGATATCTATGAGAAATTAGTCAACTCAAATAAGAGAGAAATAGAAGAGGACAAAAGAATTAGAGAAAGATTTGTAAGAAAATTATGTGTAATAAAAGATGAAGATCATTTCAAAGAGTGAAGAGTCTCAGTACTCATATGAGAAGAAAAAGAAGAATAGTTTTAGTCATGGGATGCAATTATGAAGAAGTAAATAAGGAAACTAAGGAAGCAGTTGTGAAGGTAATGACATCAGTACAAGGAGAAACTTTAAGTAAATCAAAACAAGACACTCAAATGATAGAAGCAAATTCACAAATAAAAGAAACACTAGTTCCATCACCCACCATTCATATTGATGAAGAATTAATGTATGTATAAGGCACCAACATTGCCATTGACAAAGAAGAAAATCCATTTGAAGATCAAGGAGAGGATGTTGGAAATTTGGAAGAAATGGTCAATGAACAAGAAGATGAGGCAAAAAATAAGGAAGATGATGCAGAAGAAGTAAAAGGAGAAGAGAAGCAAGAAGAAATAAAGATAACAGTGGAAGCACAAACATAAGTCACCAAGCAAGAAGTGAAAGAGGAACAAGGTTTAGGTAAGGAGATAAAACCTACAGAGGCTATACCCCAGAAAATTCAAATTGTTACACCACAAAAGGTCACGATAAAAATTTCATCAAATTCACCAATAGAATCAGTACTAGCAAATTTGGGAGCTGAAGTGGATGATGATGATCTAATAGAGTTGATCTCATCTCTGAATAAAATTATTGGAAAGAATAAGAAAGTAAAGAGTCTAGAAGGATCACTACTTGAGGTAATAAACAAACTTCAAGGAATTATATCTACTCAAGTTAGTGGAATTGATCTGCAGGTAAAAGAAAGAGAGATAATGAAGATTTTTGATAGTGAATTCACTACTTTATTCCATATTGCATTAGTGAAAGCACAAACACTTCATGATGCACAATTATTTCAAACCACTTCTCAAAATAGGAAGAATGATTTAAAAAACCTTGATGTTTCCATTAAGGATATGTTTAGAGAAAGCAAGAGAATTATATAGTCGGTATGCCTTGTCACACAAAAACATCTCAGACATTTCAGAGAAATTCAAGAATAATGAAGCATAATTGTAGGTCATAGTGAATGAGCTACAAAATTATAGCATGAAGATCACTAATACTGAGAAGAAAGTGAGTAAAATTCATGATGAAATAAGACTAATGGAAAATGAGAAGGAAACAAAATTAAAGAGGTTTGCATTACTCAAGGAGCACCTAATTGTGAAAATTAGTAATGTGTAGAATCAACTGAAAGAATTTTTTTCATCAAATAAATCATATGGTAAATTTTCTTTTCTGAATCTTAGAGCAATTAAGATAGCATCCTATGGGCTATGTGCACTACTTAGTGTATCTTATTTTGTTAATAAGACATGGCACAAGGAAATTGAAAACTTGAAGGTGAACTTTAAAGATTGCATTTCAAGTCTTCCAGCTTTACAGAATTGAAGAAAAGAAGGTATATCAAATATTTTGACCTACATATACATATATTTGACACCTTTGTCATTGTTGTCAAAGGGGGAGTAGTTTAGTATGAGAAAATTATTTATATGTATAAGATATAGATATGCGAGATAGTATGGAGTATAATCAAAGGGGGAGTATACCTATGGAAAAATAAGTAGACATGTATGATCCACAAACTTTTGCAAATTTTGTAAATGGGCATGTAACACAATGTTATAGAATGTTACAAATTTGTTTTTGACATTTTGTTGTAAGTTTTTGGGACTTAGCTAATTTTCCCATATGTTGCCACCAATGAAAAAGGGGGAGATTCTTGGAAATTTGGCTGAGTGGGATATCATGATATTGTTATTATGGAAAAATATATATATTGTTAACATAACATGATATAAGGAGGAAGTTATGGATGAGAACCTATGATAATTATCTAAGTATAACCGTGTTTATCTGTCTACATAGAGACTTTTTTGATCAGAGAAGTTCACAAAAGTACTTTCAGTGCATGCACTCTTGAACACAAATTATAAAAGGTATATTAAAGCTACATCTAAGAGTGCAAGATTGTACAACATGTACAAAAATAGATATCAATGTTTTACAGAGATAGTGTTGAGCCGACCAGAGGGGAGAAGTGATTCATGATTGACTATATTGAGTTAAGGGATTGTCTTTTATCATAATAATGACTTGAGTAATTAGGGATGACATCCTAGATGTTAATGCTAAGGAAAAAAGAAGTAATTTTATGTTTTGGGAAGCTTGTAATGTATTGAAAGATGACATAAAGGTTATTTTGTAATAGCTTGTATAAAGGAAAGAAACTTGTAATGCGAAGTCAGAATGCGAAGTTGTAAGTAAGTATTATATTGATGTATTATGTGAAATCTAATATATGATCAGACTGGTGCAAGTTGATAACAAGTTTTTGTGAGACTACAAAGCTAGATCAAAATATTGAAGATATTCAGCAACAGTAAAAGGTTTTTGTATTCTACCTTTTGTATTGAAGACTATCATTGTATATTACATGTTTGGGAAGTGAGCTCATCTTGCATACATTTTAATTTTGTAATACCAACTCCTAATAGGGTTGAGGCTTTTAACAAGGCCTAAAGTCCTCTAACAAGGACATCGACACTATACAGATGTAATAGACTCCTAACAGGGTCAATATCTCTAACTAGATACTTTTGATTAGTGGATCATTTGTGGGTATCATCCCCACCGAGGTTTTCCCTTGGCTAGGGTTTCCTCAAGAACAAACATAGTGTTATGAGTTCCTTTATTTTATGGTTGTCTTTATTATTTAGTTTATTCAGTTTAGTTTCTTATGCAAGTTACAAGTTAATTTCATATATCCATAAGTGGGGAAAAGTAAAAGTTTGTGAAATACCGATTCACCCCGCTCTCAATATTTCCTATTTCTAAAAGAGTATAACATAGAGGCACTATAAACTATCATTTTGACATGGTCACAAGATACATACCTCTCTTCGATTATTCTGAAACCATACATGATACATATAATTTGTTTTCCACTATTCAAAAACCATACAAGATACATACCTTTATTCCATTATTTTGAATCCATGAATGATACATACTTCTCATCCACTACACTATACATTTAGCACATAAACCCACATCACCAAGAATACAAAACTTTCCAACCACAAAGCTTAAATTAACCCAAACTCCAACTCCTTTGGAACACTATGTTTGATAGAAATGACAACAACCAACAATCATATATTTTTAAGAACCCGCACAAAAAAAATAAGGAAAATGTTGTGTAGAGAGGAATTCTCCTTAGCCAAACCTTAGTTTGTTATCAACCTTATATTGAAATAAGTGTGCTATCATAAAAGAGATACAATATTTGAAACATGAAGTGTATTATACATTCTCAATGCAAATATTTTCTTTGAATTTGATCAAGTACAATAGTGGATATTGTAGTTTTCCACAATGCTTTAGTGGAGAGAGAGAAGGATGGATTGAAGAGTTGAAGACTTTAACACTTGAATGTGTATGCTTGAATGCACATGGATAGATGATTGCACTATGATAATCTTCTTTGTGGACACTTTTTCTTGGCCTTAAATGAGGGAAATAAGTTTGATCCATGGAGAATATTTCCTGTAAAAAACCTTAGAAATATTGAAATCTCATTTGAAAATGGTTGGATATGAAATTGTAGGAAAGGTCTAGAATTATTATGATGTGATTGTCAAAATGAGGAGAGATAGGTTTCTTTTATATCTCTGACAACATCTCAAGGCTCAAAAATTAATTTAAGTCCATAGGAATTTGGAAATATCACTTAATTAATGAGACATGCCTGCAATTTAAATTTCAAAGAAAGCAGTGGGGAATAGGTTAACCTAGGAAATCTTTTCATAGGAATAGGTCAAATGTGGTGACCTATTCCCCCTAAAATGTTATGAAACTTGTTTGGGGATTTGAGAATATGGAGAGAAAGATGAAAATATATGCAGTGCGGTGATAGAGTACCCAAAGTCAATGGAGGAACCCATACATTCTCAAATGGTTCCTAATTGAGAATCTAATTATAAGTACATACAATTTAGGATGGTACACATTATTAAGAAATAAGTACAATTTTTCATTTTCTAAAATAGGAGTAGAATATATTGCACCAACTTCCTATTGTGCTTAGGTAATATGGATGAAGAATAATTTAAAGGACATGCATGTATAATTTTATGGTATTATGGATGAAGAATAATTTAAAAGAGATGACTGTAGAATATTATGATCTTATTTTGATTCATTTTTATAGTGAGAGTACAATAACCATTTCAAATAATTTGATGGTTTTAAACAAGAAGTTAGGATTTTTCCCTCTCTCCTATTCAATTAGGACAAAGTATAGGATGAGCAGTGTTGATTCCCTTATGAAAACAAATGTGTTGGTCCTTTATATTTAGTATAGGATTAGGTTATGTATATCTGGGAAAATGTGTTTTGGAATATTGAGTAGCAATTTGACCTTTGAAACTTTAATTTCAAAGAGAAAATGCAATTCAAAATGCAATGTGGCTCAAGGTTTAAGAATTTTGAATGTGAATCAAATATAGGAAGTTCTTGATACTAACATATTATATTTTGTTAATGTACTAGCAACATCTTGTTATTTTCAATAAATGACAAAGGGGGGTATTCTTGAATATTTATTGACAATTGGTGTCAAAGGTGTGATTAAAATTGATTGTCAAAGAAAAGTCAATAAGTATTTGTAATTGATGTAAGATATCTATAGGAATGCAAATGACTTGTCTTACAATGTCATTTATCTATTTAGGTTGCAATTTGAGAACTACAACAATATTTTGGGCTAATATGATATGAAATTAGTTAGATTATACTTAGAATAAAATCATGCATCTAGTATAATTGGTAGATCTTATCCAAAAGTTCTATCCAGAGTTGTGAAAGTTGGGTGACCTAGACAATGAGTTTGTAGTAACAAATTGTTATAAACAACATTACTTCATATTTTAGATTTATGATCTATAGCTCAAAAGAAGAGTATGCAAATCTACTTTTTATAATATATTGGAAAGAAGGTTAAAAACATGAATTATAAATAAGTATGTTACTATTATAGATTATTGTAGTAAAGGATTGTAGTATGTTCCTTCCAAATACTAGTGCATAGATGAACTCATATTCATTTATTAAAATGGGGATACATTAGAAACCAAATAGCATGTTATTTCTTACTTAACCTATTACTGATTTTTATTAAGGTTAATTGGAGAGGCATGTATTAAATTGGACTTTTAGATGTATTAATTTTATTCTAGGCCAACATGTAAATGTAAATGTACTTGTAATGCATAGATATAAGGTTCTAGGATGTATGCTAGAATGTTGAAATTTTTTGTAAATGTACATTAGTGTAATTATTAAGTTAGTGTTGATTATTGGAGAACATTCATATGCATTAAATGTGAGTTACATTCCAATTAGCTAATTATTGAAGATCATTTTCTATGTGGAAGAGTACTCTCAAACTTTACCCAATCAAGGGTAAGAAGAATTTCATGTAGAGGGTCCTTAATTCATATCTTTGATGTTGTTGATATTGTTCTCCTAGTTATTGATTTGATGCTCAAATATGGGTGAAGGTGATTGGTGTCTAAGGTAGGTTTATTTTCACACATATAGTACTGAAATAGTATCTTCTATAGGTTGTCGCCTAATTTGTAATTGTGAGTTAATTCATTATTTTTTGAGGCTATATTTGAATAGTAGATCCAATTGGCTATTCTCACTATAGTTTTCTCATCTTGGGTTTCCTCTCATGTTTTTTTTAACTACTACATGATAAGAATATTGTTAGAGTTGGAGTGATGTTTTTAAGGATCATGCTTTGAGAGGTGAAGGTAATTAATGTTCAACTTGGTTGAAATTGGTGTGTATCGATTCACCCCACCCTTAGTATATATTTTGTTTCCATCACATAAAGTCAAATGCAATCACATGATCAAATTATGATAAAATATCCATGTGAGAGGAAAATGTGGTGTGAAGAGTGGGTGAGGTGCACATGGGAGAGATGCCAAATAATAAAGCTTGAAAACTGGAAGGAGGAATGATAAAAATGCTAGCACATGAATTTCAAGATATCTTAAAATAAATTATGTTATGCAAACATATAAAAAATGGGAACAACAAATCTAAGGGAGAACCTTAGAGTGGTTTAATGGAACACTAGTTTACACAAATATAAAGATAAATTGATAATCCTAATATTAATATAGGAAAAATTATAACTTGCACTCACACAATCATTATTTAACCTAGATCAATGTAACACAAGCTATCCGAAATCTAGTAAAAAGTACTAATATGGGAAATTAAAGCATGAATGCGATATGTGTACCTAGACTTGGAACCAAAATGACATTTAGGGTATGATCCTTAATAATTAGTCTCATTCAATAAAAAATGAATATACAATGTGTTAACAATTAGGATGTCTACATAGATATGTAGATCTTACATGGGTTATTTTTTCGTGACAAAATTATGTGTCATTCATATTTGATCATTGGCATGTACTATATTTCTTTTTAGTTACATGATCTTTGTTGATTATTAGCATTTAATATAATTTTAAAAGACATTTGGAAAATAAATTATTTATAAAGAACTAATTCTTCTATGATGACCTTCTGGATTAGAAAGTCTTAAAATTGAGATAAATATAATAAAAAAGAAAGGAAAGCATGTATTGTTCCTTCGAGGGATTTATATTGAAATATTCATACAATAATTTTAGGATGATAATTAAATATCTTTTAAAACTAAGATTTAATGGATCAACATACAAACTTACTCTAGGTTGATTTCCACTAACTACAACAAAAAGGTTAGAGTCTTGTCATTTAAAATCTTAAAAAAATAAATTAGGTTTTGTTTGAACTCAAAAGTCATTGAGGTAGGAAATAATAGTGTGCAAGTTTGAATGAATGATAAGGTGTCTATATGATCTAATAAACACAAATAAAATAGAAGTGATGTTAAATATGTTTAGAATGTCTAAATAAGAATTACTGAAGTGAGATTAAAACTCTAAAAGGAAAAAAGAAACCTAACATAAGATGTACCAAATAGCATTATATAATCCTATATATTTTTCTAAAATAAATACAAAACTAAATAAAAATTGACATAAATATATAAATTTCATCCTGTACATACATTCATTCATATATATTTTAACAATCTTTCTATAGATCTCCCCTTTAATGTAATTCAGCTTTCATAGCTGTCTAACTGTATCCTATAAAAAAATTGTCTAAATACAGCTAGATGCCCATGAAATTTAGGCCATTGACGTTCATTCCAGGTCTCAGTAGTAATGTAAGTCAGTCTCAATTCCTGGGTAGAATATAGGCTGGAAAAGGGTAGAAATGTCTTGGTACAGACATGTGGGGACCTGCCACCTCGACCTTATTATCTTTTTTCCTTCCCTTCAACTTTATGTGGGGGAAAAAGAGGAGTTTTGTACAGCAGAAGTTGCTGTATTCTAATTATATCAGAATAAGTGAAGCTTCCTTCCCAAATTTATAGGATGTTTTATTTGATTCCTGAAAGTACAAGAAACATGCATAGATGCTGAAAGCAATTTCGGTGTTTTGTAGGTAGTGCGCCATTATAGACATCCATGTGTGGATCAAATCACCCATCTTAGCTCATATCTTTTCAGTTACAGTGTCATTTAACAACGCATAACAGCTGTTGTGTGTCTCTTTCTCCTTTCTTGTGGACCTGCATTAATTGGGCGTTCATTCATGTATTCTCATTAACATAACCCACTTGCCTTTTTAATGAATCAACGGAACCTTCATAATCGTCAAGTGATTCAATTCCATCACCTATAAAAGATATCATATTCTACTTTTCTTGTCCCGGAGAAGAAACCTAGTTATCCACATTTTGTCTCATTTGCCCCACGTTAAAAAAGGAAAAGGAAAAAGACCCTGTTTTCTTTCTTCAGTATAGAAGCAAGTAATCATCATTCTGTCATCTGACTGAACAGAATTTTACTGCTGACCCAAAACCCTAAAATTCGAAAACCCTAAAAGTAAGTAAAAACATTGTTTACTTTTGTCTTGCTATTCTGCTTCTTATGACTCGCAGTTAATGCAAGGTCCACATGAGTACTGTGACAAGATTTTTTGTTTCAGTTTAGTCAGGCTTGACCATTTGCAAAAGATGCTATCTCTTACTGTCTGATAGATTTGTCAGGGATTTGATGTTTTTACATTTTTATGTGAATGCAAAGCAAAAGCCCATGCTCCAAGGAATGGGTCGCTCTACCATGCACAAAGTACTAATAAAATTTTACATTACTCACACTTTTCTCCATGAGAGTAAGAGAAATTACCCTGGTTTAACAGTATTTTATTTGTTTTCAATGAGACTTGTTGAAATTATAGAGGTTTAACTAGATTTTTGTCTTCCAATCAATCTTTTCAGTCAGCTAAAGTTCAGAAGAAGCATGATCGGCTTGTACTTGACATTTTTGTTTTATATTTTCTTGCTTTCGTTTTCATAGCGCTCAAGATTTTTTTAAAGAAAATCCAAATTCTAATAATGCATTCCAAGCTTATGTCCTTGAGAGAAGGCCCAGCAAAATTAATATATTCAGAATATTTCATCAAAAAAACAAGTTGACTTAAACAAATAATTATTACATGGAAGGTCCTTTCAGTCCTTCGTCGCAGCTTTTTGAAATTGTTAATTTATTTCGTGAATAACAAATGACTTTCAGTCTATCAATAAGATCATGGTTTTCTGACAAATATCGTGTTAGAAGAATAGAGATAATCTTAGGCACGTGCTAATATCTCTACAAAAACTTACTAAAGGTAAAATAAATAAATAAATAAATAAAAATTTAAATTTTTTATTTTTTTTAGACAATAATTTTGCTACAAATTTTTTTTTTTCATTTTTGGACCACAAAATATGCAGATCATGAATATCAATGCTAAAATTTTAATGAAAATTTGTAGTTGTGTCTTTCTGATTTTTGAAATTTGATCAATGGTACATTTTGTAGGGAGCTTAGCGGTGTCTGTTTTCTTATGCTTTGATCTTTGTTGTGGAAACTAGTGGTTCCCCACAACAATAAAATGTTGACAACTATTCTACTTATCTATACTAGGTTTGTATTCTTTTTTATTTGTTTATTTAAGTTTCTCTAGTCGTGATATTTTATTTTATTTTGCAACTAATACTTAGAATTAAATTTAATTTCTATTTGTTCACTTATTTTAGTAAAAGAGGTGTAAAAAATGATTAAATAACAAAAAAGACACAAAGAAGAAGGATAGGTTGCTCATCAAAAAACATTAAAGAATTGTGTCACTATCCATTAAATGATCTAACATATGAGCCATTTTGTGTTGCAATTGCCCCTTATCTATGATATTCCAAGCATGCATTTGATTAGAAGGGAATTGTATTGAATATAATTTTTTTCATATTTATTATTTCCTTTTACTTTCAATTTATTTTAAATTAGTTTTAATTTGAAAATAGACCTTGTTTTTTTTTTTTGGCAAAACTTTATATTTATATTAATATCAATTGGATCATCTGAATAGTACCTAGACTACCCAAAGCCCCAAAGTCATAGATAGACCTGATTACAACTTACATAATAGGATCCCAATACAAAATGGCAGTGCATATCTGCATTTGAAGTACATGCAAGTAAAAAACCTAAAATGCCTAAAGCCCAAATCCAATTTGAAGGCCCAATTATAGTAAGTATACCCCAGCTCCCATTTACAACTTTAAAGCACAACATGGTGTGCAAATATATAAATGTAGACCCAATTACAGTAAGAATACTTTAGCACCCATTTACAACTGTAAAGCACAACATAATGTGCAAATGTACATGTGGATAGATCTGTGTAACCAAAATTGAAGCAGAGGACCATCATGAAAAAAAGAAGTGTCGAGAGAGAGCCCGACAGGGAGAAGAAGAGGGCATACATCTTCAAATATGTGCTTACCACCTGATATGAAGATTGCACAAAAAACATAATATTATCAAAAACCTGCAACAAGATATTAGCTGAGCAAAAACTATGAACCATGGTACATAAAAACATCATGGATCACAACCACCACAACCAAACTATGATGGAAGAGATAAAAACAAGTAGCTCCACAATCTATCAGCTTGAGAGTGAAGAAAATCTTCCGAACCCAAGGGACCATGAGATGAAGCAGGAGAAGAGGAAGATTCAGCTGTAGACAAAACTGAAGAATGTACATGAGTCAGTAGAGGAGCAAGACCATTGCGAAGAGGTGAATTACCACCCACAGGAGGAGACGTTGAGTTCAGACTGGAGGCACGAGAATGTGACAACAGACCAAGAAGGGCATATGTTTTCGCAAAATCCTTTCCCTTGTAAACCACATCAAAGGGAGTCCTATTAAGTAAGTGATCAAGAGGCATAATAGAGGATGTGGCAAGATAATCCTTTATCGCTGCTAGCATCATGATGTACTTATTTGAGTTGAAAAGAAAGTGGTGCAGAAATATACCACCTATATGAGCATCTTCTTGCTAGAAATTGTACTTTTGAACTACCAATAGAAAGCCATTATCCTAAAGAAATTGGGGCAAGATGACCCAATCCACAATAGAAAGAAATAAATTCTAGGACTAAGATAGGTCCAATAGGTTAGAATAGAAGATTGAAACAATTTGGGAAGGGAAGATAATCCTTTTAAACTTGGGAGATAAAACCAACTCTCCAATCAGCCTTCAGATGCACCTAACACATTTTGGACAATGGAAAATGAACATGGAGAAAAAAAAATCATCTAAAACATTACCTTCAAGAGGAATTTTGAGAACAGGAGAAAAGAGACGGACTCAAAGATTAAAAGGCCTGAACTCATCGGAGCATCTATTGACAACCATGGAAAAAAATGAACAAAAGGCTACAAGCTAGAGGACTTAATAATGCAATTGAAAAAGGAGCAAGACATAATATAATGAGAAAGAGGAGCCATCATGAGGGACAATTTCCCAGTTAGAAATATTATTGAAAGGCAGTACCCATTTAAGTCCAAAAGTACAAATAATTCCAAGAGATGACGAAAAATTTAAAGTTCCAATTAGTACCACTCGTGCGAGATCCATCAGAAGATAATCAAAAAATGAGGAAGCTGTGCCACCCTAAAAGCTAATAAATAGATCATCAAGTGGTAGGAATCACATGAGATATTACACATGCGAGAGAATTTAATAAAAGATGATAGTCATCAGAAGATAATTAAGCCAATGATAAAACTAAGCCATCGTGGCAAGTAATAAATGGGTCACCAGATGATAATACCGAAATGATAAAGTACACACACATAAATAATTAATTCAAATCTTATGAATTCATAAACCAAAGATCTCATAAAGAATTCAGGTCCTCGCCATTAAAAATGGATTCATATGGGGGTAACAAAACAAGTTAGATAGACTCAATATGAATCAAATTAAAAATAGTAGGGTGGGAAGCTGGGGATACTAAAGTGGAGGGATAAGAAAGGTGAGAGTCATCAACACCTAAATTAGCAAGAAAATCCGCTAAACAATTACCTTCTCTAAAGGTGCGGGTTAAGAAGCAATCCGAGAATGAATCAAGAAGGGACCAAATCTGGGATAGAACATAGTGGATGTGAATTGAAAAAGAGCATCTCTTAACACACGCATTAAAAATTATTGAGGATTCACCTTCAACATGAAGGAATTTGACATTCAACTTCTTAGCTGCAAAGAGACCATGTAACAAAGCATAGGCTTTCGCAAAATTATTTGTTCTTGTTAGGAATAACAGTGCACAATACAAGTGAGGGGGGGGGGGGGTGAATCAGTTGTATGATAGAATATTAAACTTTAAACTTTAAGATCATCAATATTAGATCCAATGAACACAATGAATGCCAACACAATAACATAATATTTTGGTTATGGGGAAACCTTGTTAAAGGTAAAAACCCCAGTGGGAATTAGCACCCACTAATGATGTATGGAGAGTATAGTAATCCTTGTTAGAAGATATAGCCCTGTTAGGAGCTTATTGAAACATTACAGTACATAGTCTTTGTTAGAGGATAGACCCTGTTTGGAGTCAAGAACAATAGAAGGCTCACTATCCAAGGATAACTTCCCAAAGAAGGTTAAATCCACCTTTAGAGTTCACTAGTTTGCAACAGGTGTATATGAAGAAATACATAATCTTTGAACTATTTACCAGCAACTATCTTTTTTTGATCAGTTCCAACGAAGTCCACTAGTAATCCTCTACTCTACATACAACAGACACAAGTTTGCAACCTTCACAACCTCTTTATTTCACATATATTCCATCCATATCTTTTCCAAAGAAAAGACCTTTCATTTATACCTTATTACAATTTACCAAGATCAGGTCAACCCATAAGGCTTTCCTACTTACAAACAATTACATAAACCCTTGCAAAGATATACATGGTATCTATAACAATTATACAATGATTACATTACAATAATTAGGAACTGACATCCTTGATTTATGCTTTCCAAACAAAACACACGCTTCATTCCCTGAGTCAACTTCAGAATAAGCCATCGCTAGAGCACACGCCATAGATGATGTCACCAATCACTCTGTACCTTGCATTGACCAATGAGCATCCATTAGTACCTCTTCCATCATCCTTCAAGTTCACATACCTTGAATCCAATCCCTCTGAAAGATATATCAAAATCTTAGAGACTAACTCTGTCAATTCTTACTGTCACAGTCCAGTGACCAGTCTTTACCAAAACAACTATAAATCTCTTAATATGTACAACTTAATGATGTGATCTCAAATATAAGATCACAACATCCTTCTGAGCTCTCATCTAACCTCGCAGCATCTGATATGTCTGTACACCATTCGTATACTGTCATTACCAATCTAGTTCCTTCATAGAAGCATATGTTGACATCAGTGACAAAATACAAATGACAACAATATGAGTGCCCACTGAGTAACGTAGTGATTAAACATATTAAATGTCTCAATCACCACCCATGCATTAGCAATATCCAACAATATCCCCCTTTGGCATTGATGTCAACATATGGGAAAATCTTATCCCAAAGTTATATCAATCCAAAGTCCTTCAACTGAACAATCTCCCCAAATAGTAGAGATTTTCTCATAGCAACACTCCCCCTTTGATAGAAATGGAAAAGGGTTCCACGAGCCTTCAACTTCCTTCACATATGAACTTTCTTCTATGATCACTCCCCCTAAGGAGTAGATCCCTACATCTAGTCCAAAAAATGATAAGGCTCTGAATACTTCTGGACTGATGCATCTCTGCATCATTTAGTTCTCTGACTAGGAGGGGCCTGAACCCCTAGCATACCTCTGAGATATTCAAAGGTATCTTTCAGTAGTGGATTTGTGAAGATGTCTGCAATCTACTCTTTTGTACTGATATATTCTAATTTGATTTCTTTTTGTGCCACCTTATCTCTCAAGAAGTGATACTTGATAGAAATATGTTTAGTTTTCGTTGCATCACCGAATTCTTTGACACGTTTAATGTCTGTCAGCATTTTTTTCATCCAAACAATCTCAGTACAGTTTATAGCAGCAACAACATACTCTGATTTAGTAGTAGATTGTGCTATACAATCTTGTTTCTTACTTAGCCAAGAAACCAACTTTTTCCCAAGGAAAAATGCACCACCACTGGTACTTTTTCTGTCATCAATGTTTCCTACCCAATTAGCATTAGTATAGGCATGAAGTTTGAAGCTATCATTCTTGTCATACCATAAACCATAGTCTATGGTTCCTTTGAGATACCTCAGTATCCTTTTCATAGCAGCTAGAAGTGTCTCTTTAGGTTCTGCCTGATATCACACCACAATTCCAATAGCATTAGAAATATCCAGTCTGGTATGAGTCAGATATTATAGCCCTCCAACCATTGATCTATACAAAGTCTGAAAAATGCATTTTGATTCATCATCAATTGTTAGCTTGTTTCCAGTCACCATAGGTGTTCCTATTGGTTTACAATCTTCCATACCAAATTTCTTAAGCAATTCTTTGAGATACTTGGTCTGAGAAATGAAAATACCAATCTCATTTTGATTTATTTGCAATTCAAGGAAGAATTTCATTTCACCTATCATGGACATCTCAAACTCACTTTCCATTTCTTTAGCAAACTTTTTACATAGATCATCATTACCTCCAAAGATAATATCATCCACAAATACTTCTATTATCAGGATTCCATCTTCAGTAGTTCTTAAATACAAATTATTGTCTGTATTACCTTTTCTGAATCCAAGTCCAAGTAGATACTTGTCCAATGTGGCATACCAAGCCCTAGGAGCTTACTTCAACCCATACAAGGCTTTCTTCAATTTGCACACCATGTATTTGTCTTCGCATAGAGGAAATCCATTTGGTTGTTCTATGTATATTTCTTCTTCAAGATCTCCATTAAGAAATGCAAATTTAACATCCATCTGATACACTGCATAATATAGGAATAATATTTCTGCCTTCTTGCTGTGAGTATCCCTTACACACTAGTCTTGCTTTGTTCCTTACAACTGTTCCTTCTTCATCCATTTTGTTTCTAAAGACCCATTTTGTTCCTATAACATTTTTATTTTTTGGTCTTGGAACCAATTCCCAAGTATTATTTTTCTTTATTTGATGCAATTCTTCTTTCATGGCAT
Organism: Chamaecyparis obtusa; assembly: GCA_027943335.1. Classification (NCBI taxonomy): domain Eukaryota; kingdom Viridiplantae; phylum Streptophyta; class Pinopsida; order Cupressales; family Cupressaceae; genus Chamaecyparis; species Chamaecyparis obtusa. The sequence continues at coordinate 249,636 of BSBK01004187.1, read as the reverse complement.
TTATCCAAGATTCATCTTTAAAGGCTTCATCTGTAGTTTTTGGCTTAGCTTGAGAAATCAAACAAATTTCTTCTCTAGCTTTAGATCTAGTTAAACTCCCTAATTGGTATTGCCAATAATTAGATTTTCAGGATGGTTCTTTTTTACATACCTTGGAGTTTTAGGAGTTTCTATGGTCTTTCTTGTATCAGCATTACAAGCCTCTTTTTCACTTTCTTCCTCAACAAGTTCTTCTTCGGTAGCAATAGGGTTTTATTTAACTTCTGATATCTGACTACTATCATACATTCTTTCTTGTATCTGAAATTTCTCATCTATTCTTACATTGTTACTTTCAACCATCTTCCTTAATCTTAGATTGAAACATTTGTATGCCTTTTTTTTAATAGAGTAACCAAGGAAGATACCTTCATCACTTCTAGCATCAAATTTCCCTATCTCATCATCCCTCTTGATGTAACATTTTCTACCAAAAATTTTGAAATATTTTATAGTAGGAGTATGATCAAACCATAGTTCATAGGGAGTCTTACTTGTGCCATCTCTGATTTGAATTCTATTTAATGTGTACACCGTTGTTCCAACGGCCTCTCTCCAATGTACATGAGATACATTTCCTTCAATTAGCATTGTCCTGGAAGCATCAAGTATAGTTCTATTTCTTCACTCTTCTATCCCATTCTGTTGTGGCATCCTAGGAGTAGATGTTTGTCTTTTTATCCCATGCTCTCCGCAGTATGAATTGAATAAATCTAATGTAAACTCTCCACCACTGTATGATCTTAAACACTTAATTTTTAGTCCTGATTCATTCTCTACTTTTGCTTTAAACAACTTGAATTTGTTAAATGTTTCTGATTTCTCTCTCAAATAAGTAACCCACATCATTCTAGAAAAGTCATCAACAAAGAGTATAAAATACCTTTCACCATAGTATGAATTTGTTCTTGTAGGCCCACATAGATCTATATGTACTAGATCGAACTTTCCTTTTGATGTAAATGTTTTTCTTTTATGACTACTTTTAGTTTTCTTTCCCATAACACATTCTCTACATACATTGTTAGAAGGTTTCACAATCTTCTGTAGATCTCTTACTGCATTAGCATACTTTCCTTCACAATGTTATCAAAGTTAACATGACAAAATATTCTATGCCATAACCAACTATAATCTACCTTCACAACAAAACAAGAGGCTCCAAATGTGTTTAGTTGAAATACATTACCTCTAGATCTTGAACTGGTAGAAATCAATTTTCCTTCCTTGCTTCTGATAAAGCATTTACCATTATGAAAACTTAACTAAATTTTTTTATCCATTAACTATCCAACACTCAACAAGTTATGTTTCAGTCCTTCAACAAGTAGTACATTGTATGTATTAGTCTTTCCATCCAGAGTGATGGATCCTACTCCTATGATGGATTTTGGGAGATTGTCCCCAAACCTCACAACACCTCCATCATAATTTACAAATTTAAAAAGCTTGTTCTTATCATAATTCATGTGATGAGAACATCCACTGTCAATTATCCATTTAGTTTTCTTGTCAACATGAGATACTAAGGCTTTTTCCTCATGAACTGATTCATCTTTAATAGCAACAAATCCAATCTCTTCATTGTCTAAATCATCATCATCAAAGATTCCTTCACTAGAATACTAACATTCTTTGTCTCTTCTAATCTTTTCATAATCAAGTTTGTAATTAGGAATTCTTGTAGGACATCTAGATGCAAAATGACCTATCTTATTGCATGAAAAACATTTCAAAGGTAATTTGCCTTCAAATTTTCCCTTACCTCTTTTCTCTCTTCTAGCTATCAGTCCAACAAGTTCTTCCATCTTATTTTCTTCTTCCATTATCTTCTCCCATTCCTTAGCATACTCACCAAGCTCTTCTTTCAAGTCTTCTTTGCTTGTGCTCGGAAGTGCAAATACTTTCTTGTGTGCAAATGCCCTAAATGCAGATTTAACTTTAGGAACAACTTCTCCTAATTCTTTAGCTTCAAAGGTAGTTAAATTTTCAATCAACATCTCTTTGCTAAAGTTTGGAGTTAGGGGTATAGTTTCTTGAATTGACATTGCCTTGAATTTGTAAGTAGGAGTTAGAGATCTAAGAATATTTTCTATGACTTCATCTTCATCATAAGTGCCTCCATAATTTATTATTCCAACTACAACTTCTATAGCCCTTTGAACATAGGCTCTAATGCTTTCATCTTCATTCATTTGCAGCTTCTCCATCTTGGTCTTCCAGTTTTGCAATTTTGCTTGTTTGGTTTACTTGTCTCCTCCATAGAGTGCCTCTAGTCTATTCCAAATATCATGTGCCAAATCTAGATGTTTAATTTTAGTAAACTCACCCTCAGATAGTGCACTGATCAATGCTTCTCTTGTGACCATGTTGCATGAAAATAATTTATTTTCATCTTCATCAGTTGTTTCCAAGTCATTCTCAACTTTTAGAGATTTCTTCTTCTTCACAATCATCTAGTAGTCTATGTCCATGCATAGCAGATGTGTTCGCATCTTGCTCTTCCAACTGTTGAAACTTTCAAGATCAAACTTAGGACTTTCCTTCCTATAGAATTCCATTTCCAAGATTACCTCAAGTTGTTAAGTTATCTCTCTAAGGACCACATGCTTTGATACCAATTGTTAGGAATAACAGTCCATAATACAACTGAGAGGGGGGGGGGGTGGTGAATCAGCTATATGACATAATATTAAACTTTAAACTTTAAGCTCATCAATATCAGATCCGATGAACAAAATGAATGCCAACACAATAACATAATATTTTGGTTATGGGGAAAGCCTGTTAAAGGTAAAAACCCCAGTGGGAATTAGAACCCACTAATGATGTACTGAGAGTATAGTAATTCTTGTTAGAAGATATAGCCTTGTTAGGATCTTATTGAAACATTACAGTATATAGTCCTTGTTAGAGGACAAACCCTGTTAGGAGTCAAGAACAATAGGGGCTCATTGCATTAATATGTCTAATATGTTTAATCAGCACCCATACAGAAATATCCAACAGTTCCTAGGGGGATAGGGTGAGCTTCAAAGTAAAGAGCACAACCATGACAGTCACGAAGAACAAAACCAATCCTTGACTTAACCGGATTACCCTTAGAGGAACCATCAAAATTAAGTTTGATAAAGCCATCTTGAGGAGGAGACCATTTAATTGAAGCTCTAGATTGCAATCTATCTTTAGGGAAGAGACGAAAAGGAAGGGAAGGAAATACCAAACCCTGCCAATTCTTAGAAGTAATATTATCCCAAGAGGAGAAGCCCCAATCCCCCTTAAACTTACAAGTATAGGCATTAGTAACCTCAACAATGGAGTGATGAAGCCTATTAAGAACAACATCAAGAGAAGAGGGACAATTTTGAAAAATCTGCTTCTTTCTTTCCCACCAGATATCCCATGAGATAAAAGAAGGAGAATAAATCCAAATGCAATAAAACATAGCTTTAGGGAACAAAAATGGCCAAGATTGAGAAAGGTCTCACGCGAACAATGGGAGAGGCATAGGAAAATCCAACTTCTTCAAAACAAATAACCAACAATTTTGGGCAAAGGGGAAGTCGAGGAAAAGGTGATCAGTGGATTCTTGAGCCTAATTACACAATACACAAGGAAATGCATTGGTAATATTAAGTCTATACAATCTTTCACTCATAAGGACATGATTCTTCAAGACAAGCCAGGAGAAACAACCTGCCTTAGGTAAAACTGACTTGTGCGAGCAAAAAAGAAAAGCCCTCTACTTAATTTTTTTATTTTGACAAGCTTGAGCCATCTAATATCCCAACTTAACTGTGTAGTTCCCATCTAGGGATGGAGCCCAAAAAAGACGATCGAGAGTCCTAGAAAAGAAAATGGATTTCCTAGAGAGAAATTGATTAGCAGAAATGGAAGCCCGAGGATCAATAAGAAGAAGGGAAAAGTCATTCCATATGACTAATCCAGAATGAATGCAAAATAAAGATACATAATTAATGAGATTGGTACCCCAGTGTAAAGAAGCCACTTCCTAGATATCTAAGAATAGCTGGAGAGTGTTCAATGGAGGCAAACCATTCCATGAATCAAACTAAAAATTAACTGACGCACCATTATGGACTTCCCATAACACAAAGGATGTAATAATATGCCTAGCTTTCATCATAAAGTTCCAAATGGCAGAACCTTTTGGAGGATCAAGAGCATAAAAGACTCTAGAGGGGTCTAAATTGTCAAGGTATTACTCTTGCATCAAATGACACCATTTAGTGTTAGGTTGAGAAAATAATTTCCAAACCAACTTACCATGAAAGGCTAGATTGCGAGATGACAAATTATGAAGACCCACACCACCAGTTGATAAGGAGGATGAAATATCTGATAGTGAAACAAGTGGGATTTTCCTTTCTCCTGACATGTTGGCTATCCAAAGGAATTCCTAGATTAGTTTATCAATTTGACTACGAATTGACTTCGGCGCTTTCAATACTAAAAAAAATTAATTAGGGATGGCTGATAGAACAATTTTGATTAACATGACTCTACTAGATAGTGAGAGCCACGTTGCTTTCCAAGCTAGAACCCTGGATTTAATACGACTAACAATAGACTGCCAATATACTACTCTATTTGATCCTATGATGAAATGAACTCCTAAATAAGTAGATGGAAGTTCATCCAGAGGGAAACCTAGGATGTCAACAATCTTTATAGCTATACTGGGTCTATATTAAGAAGATACACCTTGGATTTTTGAATGTTGATTTTTTGACCCGAGGCTAAACAATAGAGGTCTAAAAACTTTCTAACTTTCTTAGACTTTAGAAGGGAAGCCTTGCCAAAGAGAAGTGTGTCATCAACAAATAAAGAATGTGTGACTGAAATAGAGGTATTGGGAATAGGTACACCAAGCCAGAACCCAACAATGTGGGATGCATTAATGGCACGACTCAAAGCCTCAACCATAATGATGAAAATAAAAGGAGACAAGGGATGACCTTTCCTGATGCCTTGGTTTGAAGGAAAAATCCAGTAGATGAGCCATTCATTAATACAGAAAAATGGGCTCTAGAAATACAAGCCTTAATCCACTTACACCATTTATTAGAAAAACCAAAATTTTGATAGGACCTTTAAAAGAAATGACCAATTTAACCTATCCTATGCCTTCATCATATCCAACTTAATGACAAATGAAGGAATAGAATGGAAATTAATGGAGTGAAGGGTTTCATGGGCAAGAATATCCCCACCTGTAGTGTCCATACCAGGAACAAAACCACCTTTTTCATGAGAAATAATTCTTGGGATAATATGCTGGAGTCATAAATAAATGGCTTTAGTGATGATTTTATAAATGGTGTTACAAAGAGAGATTGGACAAAAATTAGTGAAGGTTTAAGGGTCACTATTTTTAGGAATAAGGACAAGACTTGTAGTATTGAAGCACTTTAACATAGTTGAATTCTTCTTGGACTCCTCTAGAACTCCCAATAGGTCAAAACATATAACTTCCCAAGCCTTTTGGAAAAAGAGCTCTATAAAACCATCCAGGCCAGGAGTGTTGTCAAGAGATAGTGAAAAAACTATAGTTCTGACTTCTAAAACTATAGTCTTGGGCTGTGACAGAAGGAGGGAATAAATCAAGAAGATCGTCCAAATTATTGTCATCAGACTGAGGGGACGGAGGGGGAAATAACAAGTTAGCAAAAAACCTAACTCCTTGCTGTTTAATATTCTCAATATCAGAGTATACATTCCCATATTCATCTTTAATAGAAAAAATTGTCTTGACTACTTTCTTATGCTTGGCTGAGGCATGGAAAAACTTGGTGTTCTGATCACCTAATTGTAGCCATAGCTCATGAGAATTTTATCTCCAATATTATTCTTCCCTAGCACAAAGTTCAGCCCACTCAACCTGAAGGAGTTTCTGTGTCTGAAAATATTGAGGATCTAACCCATTGGTTATAATGTGTTGGTTAATTTCAAACAACTTTATCTCCAATTTTGTTTTTTGATCAAAAATGTTTTTAAAAACATTAACATTCAAAGCCTTGATCAATTTTTTTAAGTATTGCATCTTTTTGAAAAATTGGTACATCATAGTCCCATTCTCCTGAGGAGCAAATAACCACCATTGCTTCAAAAGAGAATTAAAAAGAGGGTGTCTAAACTAGACCGATTCAAACTTAAAAGAAGATTTACCAAGACTTGAGTTAGATATATTAGAAGAGTCAATTTGTAACTAAATAGGAAAGTGGTCTGAGTTAGAAAATGGAAAGATATCCAAAGATAAAGAAAAAATTTCCAACTTCCAAAGCTGAGAACAAAGAATTCTATCCAGCCTGATCGTAATTTGCAAAAATCTAGATTTGCGATTGGTCCAAGTATAAGAACCATTTGACAGTATAATTTCAAAGAGGTCATTATCCTGAATGAAATTATTGAAATCAAACACTACACAAGAAGGAGGATTAATTCCCCCTTTCTTGTCATTTGGACCGAGTGTAGCATTGAAGTCCCTGGCTAAAATGAATTTTGAATTTGGGAATTGTTGAATAGTGTCAGTTAATGATTGCTAGAGATGTAATTTAGCTGATGTTGACATGGGTCCATAAAGGTTAATTATAAAAAATTATAGGGAAAAGTGCTTGACACTAACTAACTGCCATTAGAGCCTACTTGAAGAGGAAATAATGAAACTTTCTTAGCATCCCACATAAAAGCCAGACCACCTGAAGCACCATTAGTAGGGATAGAGGAGCTCTTCTAGGTAACCCATCTACCCACAAGGGCATTAAAATTATTAGTAGACAATTTGGTTTCTTGAAGAAGAATAATATCACTTTAATAAGAATGAAGCCTTTTCTTGATTATGTTTCTCTTGTTAGAGGTGTTTTTTGGTTCCCACTTTTTCACACAGTGTCAGGTTTACACTATGATAACAAACTGGTTAGTAATCACTCTAAAGTATGACATGAAAAAGTACCAATTGATGAGGATAGGGAGATATCCTCCTTCTTCTTTGAGCTCCATATCACTCAAGCGTGTGCTACCTTATCTACACACTCATGACTCTTCTTGATAAACAAAAGGCCTATAGATACATTATTGTGGAATAGTTTTTAGATCCTTATAGGTATCCTGTACCCCAATGAAATGAAATCTAATGCAATAACCTGCTTGTATAGAATGAATATAAAAACTAGAATGGACCTCCTACTACCTACTACCAACATGAAAGGAAATGTATTTCATTTCAATGATTGATGTTGGGTTGAATGGACCCCTAAAATACTATTAGTGTCTCATAGACCAGTGCCTTATCCAATGGGTAGTAGAGTCAAATACATCACTACAATAGAGCTATGAAACAAGAAGACAAAATATTCAAATATGTTGATGCCTTACACCAAACATGCACCACTGATTAGACCATGCTTCAACAATCCACTTGTGTACCCAAATGTGCTATTACTTATTCAAAGGATTTTAACCCTCCCCTTAGAAGAGACCTATAAATGAGAAATACATTAACTAGCTTCCACTGGAAGACAAGCATGAGACATCTTTTATACCCCAGCTCACACACATCTAAAAACCAGTCCTAAACTTGGTTGTTTATGTGAAAAAAACTCTATTGTAGACACTTGGGAAATGCGAATAGAAAAACTACAACACCCTTGATGCTATAATCAACAAGTTCAAAACTCACATGGAGACAATCTGATAGCAGTACAAATGTATTGAAGTCTTATACATAAGAAAAACTATTACAACTTATATTATATTCTCAAAGCCAGAAACTAAAGATGGATCACCCTATATGAAGAGAAGAAGGAAATATTTACAAGGATGAACATTCATGGGACCAACTCTCAGAAGAGAGATTCTAACCCTGGAACCAATCATCAAAATTACAGAGGAAGGGAACCCCTCTAAATGATCATGAAAATCCTTTTATAGGAACAAGGATTGCAACAAGCTATGGATCATTTAGGGAAAAATTTAGGTCTACAACAACCAACCTGAACAAGAAATAAAATCCTGTAGGAAAAGCCTAGAAACCTGAGAAGAATCAAATCAAGTCTGATGTACAATTATTTTGGTTTCATCACCATAGGATAACTGCGATCACAAGTTATTACCTTCTCATTGCAGGAAAAACAAACTTCAATGCCATGACCAACTTGAAAAACTTCATGTGTACACAACATGGAGATCTCTGACACACTCCAAACCCTAGCTGCCTGTGAAGAGCAACATGCCTTCACATTCAAAATTACATGGTACCCCAGGAAATAAAATTAGATCAGGACGATCGCCAAGATCTTCACATCATTTTTTCTAACTGAAACCATCCTAGAAAATCAATTCTAAGCTAGCCACCTGTCGCTTATGGCTCATTGTAAAAACACTACTAAGACAACCCCCAAAAATATATAAAATTTAGCTACAACAGCAAACCGATCAACATTTAAAACACGATCGTTGATCTCAATCTTTCCCAGCAAATTAGGAAGGCAATAAAATTTGACACAATGGTCAACAAGCCCATGAAAAGTCCATAGCCACATCACCACCTCACCAATAAATAGAAATCAAGCACCTCAGCATGACTAGCACCTCGGACCCACTGCCTTACTTACCACACTATCAGACAACTGTCACATAACCACAAGGAAAAGGACTAAGCCTTATGTTCATGTGACAACCACAAATCATAGCCAAACTTTAAACATGCCCAGACACTAAAAACACTAGTCCCACTAAGAAAAGCCACATCATTACCGAGCACAACCAATCAGAAATGAACATTTCAAGAAGACATGACAACTAGACCCACCATACCATCGAGTCTCACTAAGGATGAAAATCAACGGTTGCCACGTTTCCACCATGATTAATCTTCACACATATTTTCTTCATGACAAAGTGACAATTGTCGGATCAACTGACAACTGACATCCCCTTTAAACGTACTGCAACCCTCGGCCCCACTGACAAACTACCAAGTCACCGCCACACCGAGCAATCAGGAGCAAGCATGTCTACAACACCTGACAACGAATCCACCATGACATCAACCACCTTCATAAGAAAATCTAACAGCTATCACAAAGTGCTAGAAAATAACCATCGAGTAGCTTTGCCTTGCAAGTAAGTGACAACCATCGATTTTGACCGAACTTTAACCACTTCCAAACTGAGACCGTGAGACATAACACAAACTACTCGCTAGATCCCTGAAGGTTAAGGAACTAATCGCTAGGATAGCATGAACAAGTGACTGAATAAAACATCGGGTCACCGAATGAAAAGCACTTAATTGCCAGAAACAAGAAACCCCATGAACACATAGTCACTGAGTCCCAGAATGTAAAACTTAACTGCTAGGGAAACTGGAGATCAAGTGACTAAACAACATAAAGAACTAGGCCCCACTTGGTCGTAGCAATGTGTATAGGAAATACTGATGTCAGAGACTAGCTGGGAAGAGGCAAAAGGTAAAAAACAACTAGGATTTTTGACCTCGACCAAAGGTAACATGGGAATAGAAAACATCAAGGGTTTTTATGCTTGGACAATTTTGAAACCCTGTGATATGAAAGAGAAATTTCTAGCAGACCTTGAAATAGTCAGAACTCCCTAGTTTTTATGAATTAGCACATGCAATCAAAACTAGAGCATGGTGACATGGAAAACTATCAATGGCCAAGGGCACAAGGCACAAAACATTGAGGATTTTGGGCGTAAGACAAAACAAGTTGCAGCAAGGTAGGACAAATTTGCAGAACAGAAGGGAAATAGGCCATTTTCATAGGATTTTTGTATTGATAGGAAAATGGCCTAATAGTGGCTCTATCTGGGGATGCATGCCTATTTTAGGCATGGCAAAGATTCATAATTTCTAGAGGAAGCAAACCACCCACAGGACAAAAATAAGGGAACCCTCACAAAAAACTAGCAAACGAAATAGGAAAGCAGGAAAGGAAAACCCACAATAGAAAAGAAAATATTTACAAAATTTACAAGCTTGAAACTTTACTTGATGGCCCCATGCCACCAAAAGAAAATCAGAAACCCTCCTAAAACAAAGGTTTTATTTTCATCCACATATGTAACCAGCCACCTAAAAGTATCATGATCAATCTGCTGCCAACATATGTGAACATTTATGGGCTGAAAAAATGAAACTACAATTATCACTACCCATGTTCTCAAATCACAAGGACTACATTCATGCTTCACTAAAATTTTTGTAAAACTACAACCCTGATTCTTTGAAGCATGTAAACCTCTTTTTCACACCTTTTTCCTTCTCTTGGTGCTCAAATCACCTTATAAGGAAACATTTCTTAACATGAAAATATAATACCTGGAAGTTCTCAATAGAAACCTTGTTGACTGGAAGCAGGGAAGATCTAGAGCTCACCTTGTAACTCCATCAGGTTCTTTTCTTTTAGAGTCGCCACTTTCTTGAAGAAGAAAATATTTTATTTATCTTTGTATCTTCTTCGAATCAATCGAAAACTTCACCAGGTATCCACACACTATTTATCAGGGACTGCACTAATCAAACAAAGAACTTAGAGTCACCACTCAGCACATAGTGAGAAGATTTTACAAATCTATTTTTTGTATTTGACTGTATGATCTTTTAACCAGACTCTAGGATGATCCAACCAAGCAAGAAAACTTGTTGTCTTTTACTTCTTCCCCATCAGAGTCACCATTTTGTTGGTGACTCAGATAGGCCAAATGAATCTGGTCAGTAAGATATTAAAAATTTGTGATTTGTAACTAGAGATTCTAACAGATGTATTTCTTTGTCCTTGTTCTCCCCATCAGAGTCATCATTTTGTTGGTTCCCACTTTTTCCCATAGTTTGATAGGAAAAAGTGCCACTTGATGAGAATAGGGAGATATCCTCCTTCTTTGAGCTCCACATCACTCAGGTGGGTGTTGCCTTATATGCACACTCATGACTCTTCTTTATAAAAAAAAGGCCTCTAGATACATTATTGTGGAATAGTTTTTAGATCCTTATAGCTATTATGTACCCTAATGAAACTAAATCTAATGCAATAACTTGCTTGCATGGAATGAATCTAAAAACTAGAATGGACCTCCTACTACCTACTACCAACATGAAAGAAAAAATATTTCATTTCAATGATTGATGTTGGGTTGAATGGACCCCTAAAATACCCTTATCTCTCATAGACCAGTGCCTTATCCAATGGGCAATAGAGTTAAATACATCACCACAACAGAGCTATGAAACAAGAAGACAACACATTCAAATATGTTGATGCCTTACACCAAACATGCACCACCGATTAGACCATGCTTCAACAATCCACCTATGTACCCAAATGTGCTATTACTTATTCAAAGGATTTTAACCCTCCCCTTAGAAGAGACCTATAAATGAGCAATACATTCACCACCATCCATTGGAAGACAAGCATGAGACATCTTTGATACCTCAGGTCATACACATCTAAAAATTAGTCCTAAACTCGGTTGTTTCTATGAAAATAACTCTATTGTAGACACTTAGGAAATGCGAATAGAAAAACTACAATACCCTTGATGTTATAATCAACAAGTTCAAAACTCACATGGAGACAATCTAATAGTAGTACAAATGTATTGAAGTCTTATACATAAGAAAAACTATTACAACTTATATTATATTCTCAAAGCCAGAAAGGAAAGAGGGATCACCCTATATGTAGAGAAGAAGGAAATATTTACAAGGTAGAACATTCATGGGACCAACTCTCAGAAGAGAGAGCCGATCCCTGGAACCAATCCTTGAAATTGCAAAGCAAGGGAACCCCTCTAAATGATCATGAAAATACTTTTATAGGAACAAGGATTGCAACATGTTACAAATCATTTAGTGCAAAATTTAGGTCTACATCAACCAGCCTGAACAAGGTATAAATCCATGCAGGAAAAGCCTAGAAACCCAAGAAGAATCAGATCAAGTTTGATGTACAATTATTTCAGTTTCATCACCATAGGCTAACTGTGATCAAAAGTTACTACCTTCTCATTGCAGGAAAAAAAAAACTTCAATGTCAGGATGAACTTGAAAAACTTCACATGTACACAACATGGAGATCTTTGACACACACCAAACCCTAGTCTCTTGCCAAGAGAAATAGGCCGTCACATTTAAAACTGCATGGTACCCCAGGAAGCAAAATCAGATCAGGATGACTGCCCAGATCTTCGCATCATTTTTTCTAACTGCAACCATCCTAGAAAATCAATTTTGAGCTACCCACTTGTCACTTATGGCTCACAGTAAAAACATTGGTAAGACAACCCTGGGAAATATTTAAAATTTAGCTGCAACAGCTAACCGATCAACATTTAAAACATGATAGTTGATCTCAGTCTTTTCAGGCAGATCGGGCGGTCTGTAAAATTTGACACAATAGTCAACAAGTCCATGAAAAGTCCATAGCCACATCACCACCTCGGCAATGAATAGAAATCGAGCACCTCAGCATGACTGGCACCTCAGACCCACTACCTTACTTACCACACCATCAGATGACTATCGCATAACCACAAGGAAAAGGACTAAGCCTTGTGATCATGCAACAACCATAGATCATAGCAAAAATTTAAACATGCTCGAACACTGAAAACACTAGCCCCACTGAGAAAAGCCATGTCACCACCAAGCACAACCAATCAGAAATGAGCATTTCAGGAAGACTTGACAACTAGACCCACCACACCATCGGGTCTCACTAAGGATGAAAATCAATAGTTTTTGCATTGCCACCATGATTAATCTTCATGCATCTTTTCTTCATGAAAAAGTAACAACCGTTAGATCAACTAACAACTGGCACCCCCTTTAAACATACTTCAACCCTCGACCCCACTGTCAAATTGCTAAGTCACCGCCACACCGACCAATCAGGAGAAAGCACATCTGCAATGCTTGACAATGGATCCACTGTGACATTAGCCACCTTCACAAGAAAATCAAATGACTATCACAAAGTCCTGATAAATAATCATCGAGCACCTTTTCCTTGTGAGTAAGTGACAACTATAGATTCTAACTGAACTTTAACCGCTTCCAAACTGAGACCACCGGACATAACACAAACCGGTCATCGGATCACTAAAGGTTAAGCAACTAACTGCTAGGATAGCATGAACACGTGACTGAAGAAAACATCAGGTCACCGAATGAAAATAACTTAACCACCAGAAACAAGAGACCCTGCAAACACACAATCACTCAATCACGGAATGAAAAACATAACCACTCAGGAAACTAGAGATCAAGTGATTGAACACCATGAAGAACTAGGCCCCACTTGGTCGCAGCAGCGTGCATAGGAAATATTGATGTCAGAGACTAGCTACGAAGAGGGGAAAGGTTGAAAACAACTAGGATTTTTGACCTCGACCAAAGCTAACAAGGAAATAGAAAATATTGAGGGTTTTTATGCTTGGACAATTTTGAAACCCTGCGACATGAAAGTGCAATTTCCACCAGACCTTGAAATAGCCAGAACTCCCTAGTTTTTATGAATTAGCACATGTGATAAAAAATGGAGCATGGTGACATGGAAAACTATCAATGGCCAAGGGTGCAAGCCATGAAACATTGAGGATTTTGGGTGCAAGACAAAACAAGTTGCAAAAAGGTGGGACAACTTCACAGAACACAAGGGAAACATGCCATTTTCATAGGATTTTTGTATTGACAAGAAAATGGCCTAACAACATTAATGCCTCTGACATTCCAAGAGAGGATCCTCATTGTGGACAAGGAGAACACTTAGTTCTCCTAGTCAAACATATCTTTAAAGTAGAAAAATTTTCATCCAAGGTAGACTGAACACCAGCCTCTATTTCTTCCAAAGCCTTAGCCACTCTAGACTTACATCGTCTAGTTTTAGGTGTAGCTACTTTAATCTTAGGAGAGAAAGGAGTTTGTGTTAGGAATAGTCCCAATAGATAACTGAGAGGGGGGGTGAATCAATTATCTACAAGTTTTAATTCTTTATCCAATTAAGTATATTTAAACTTTAAGGATAAACACAATGAAAGAACACTTGAACACAACACCAATATTTTGGTTACAGTGAAACTCAAAAAGGTAAAAACCCCAGTGGAAATTAACACCCACTAATAACTGCACTAGTGTATAATGATCCTTGTTAGAAGATCTTACAACCATGTTAGGAGTTGATCTTTACAATGCAATAAGTATAGTGACCTGGTCAAAGGCTGGTCCTTGTTAGGAGTCTTTTATGATTGACCCTGTTAGGGTTGAGGACGCACTATCTGAGAGCTCACTGCTCAAAGGGGTGAAGGCTACAACCTTTTGAATAACAAATACACACCATATCTAGATCTTGGTGAACTATGAGGTAGACCTGTTGTCTTGATCAATTCTAATGAATAGCACACTCTATCTTCTCTCTCACATAGACCTCTTCTTGATGGCACAATACTTCACACTCTCTTCTCTACTCTAATCTTTCATCTCTGTGCCATACATTTAGCTATCACAAATGAATGACTATAAGTATCTTTGCTCTAAATGATATAATCAAGTCGGTCTATTAGAACCACCCTGAAATCATATTAGAGAAATAATAACATTTTGGTCAGCTCTACTAAGCACACAACACAACTTGGGACTTGTCCAGATCAATAAGTGTAGACGCATGCTACACACTGTCAGCTCTACCAAATTAATGAATACTTTCTCCTCAAGTTGAATTAGAGCATGCACTCTTAACCAAACATTCTTAACTCTTCTCTCATCACTAATCTAAGCACACATAGAAGAATGAAAGGTGAAACTCCTGTACCAATATAGTCTCTATTGGCTCTTCTGGATAAACACAGGAAACTGCAACTGGTGAATATCGACTACATAAATTCACTTCTACTGCACATCAAACTCTACATCCATGAATGTAACAACACTACCATGTCTCCATCATATATCAAAACCTGCAAGGATCCATGATAATTTTATGGACAATCACTCATAGAACACTGTCTGTAACTCTATCAGGAACACTGCTGATACAAGCTGCTACATAATTGTCTGTACTAAAAATTAACCTCTAAATCCATGATATCATGTTGATAACATGTCCATGCTACATATACTCAAAACTTACTACATAAGTCTTCCACACATGCTACTTACCATATGTTGTCATCAATGACAAACATACAATCAACATTGGCATGCTAGCAAATCTCCAACAATCTCCCCCTTTGGCATTGATGGCAACATATGGAATGAAAAACACCACCAATCCAAATGAACAATTCTTTTATAACATTCTCCATTTCCTCATCAAAACTCCCCCAAGGATGAATCCTCTATCTACAGCAATGTTCTTCAATATTCTCCAATTCCTCAACTGAATTGCTTCCATGACTGAATACTACTCCCCCTTGTTGCTATATATTACTTCTCCTTAATTCTGTATATCCTCCCCCTTTAATACTATTTTTCATGACTATATACTACTCCCCTTTGACATCAATGGAAAAGGGTGCAATACATTTAAGCACCCGTACTACTCCTGAAATAGAGTAGTCAACCATCCATCAGTCATTGAGGACTAATGCTCTCTCCACTTTCTCTAATTAGAATCAGGAAAGAGAATTACTCCTAGCTTCTCCCTGAGATACTGAAAAGTATCCTTCAGTAAAGGCTTTGTGAATATATATGCTAGTTGTTCCTTTGTACTCACATAATCCAATTTGAGTTCTTTCTCTACCACTTTCTCTCTTAGGAAGTGATACTTAATCTCTATGTTTTGTCTTTGCATGCATCACAGGGTTTTTTGACATGTTGATAGTGCTAGTGTTATCACAATGAATAACAATAAGATAATCAATCTAAATTCCAAAATCCTTTATCATCTACTTGATCTAAAAAATTGTAGAACAATTCAAAGTTGCTACAACATACTCTTCTTTTGCTATTGATTGAGAAATACAATTCTGCTTCATTCTTGTCCAAGTGACTATTCTATCACCAAGAAATATTGTTCCTCCTGATGTACTCTTTCTATCATCCATGCATCCTATCCAATCTGCATCTGTATATACATGAAGCTCAACATTCTCTGAATTAGGATACCATAGACCATAATCTATAGTTCCCTACAAATATATGAATATTCTCTTTACTACCATGAGGTGACTTTGTTTAGGCTCTGTTGCAAATCTACCAACTCTACCTATTGCATTAGAAATATCAAGTCCAGATTGAGTAAGATATATGAGTTTACCAATCATAGACTTGTACAATGTTATATCTACTATTGAGAATCATCTTATTTTGTAAGCTTGCATCTTGTTATCATAGGTATACCCACTATCTTGCAATCATCCATCTTGAACTTCCTCAATATCTCTTTCACATACTTAGATTGATTAATGAAAATACCTTTCTCTGTCTGCTACACATTTAATCCCAAAAAGTATTTGATAGGTCCAATCATGCTCATCTCAAAATCACTAGGCATCTCCTTAGAAAATTTTGCACTAAGTTTGTCATTACCCCCAAAGATAATGTCATCAAGAAATATAGCTACAAGTAGTAAACCTTCAGATGTCTCTCTTATAAATAGATTACAATCTACTCCTCCTTTCTTGAATCAAGTTTGAGTTAGATATCTATCAAGTAGATCTCACACCAAGCTCTAGGGGCTTGTTTAAATCCATAGAGGGATTTCTTCAATCTCCATACCATATCAGGCATGTCTGATAAGGTGAATCCTTTTGGCTTCTCAATGTACACTTCTTCCTTTAATTATCCATTCAAGAATACTAAACATCGACCTGATAAACTTTGAAGTTTTTGAATGTCGCATAAGCTAGAAATAACTTAATGGCTTCTAATCTACTCACAGGTGCAAATGTGTTTGAATAATCAATACCTTATCTTTGCAGATATCCCTTACATGCTAAGCTTTCTTTATTCCTTACTAGTATACCATCTTCATTCATCTTTTTTTTTAATATCCACCTAGTTCCAATCACATTCTTATCACTAGGTCTTGGGACTAGTTCCCAAGTATCATTCGTAATAATCTGATCTAGTTCTTCTTTCATAGCATCATGCCAATCTAAATCATTACATGCATGTTCAATACTTAAAGGTTCAATCTGAGATAGTAAACATATCATTTCATTTCCTACTGAACTCTTTTCTTTTGATCTTGTTGTGACTTTTCTTCTCTGATCTCTGATGATGTCATCCTTAGAGTGATATCCAGATGTAAACTTTGGAACTTTAGGTGATATTGTCTCATATTCCTTCTAGGTTTCTTCTTCACTTGTTTTAGGGTCATTGAATAATACATCAATGTTGTCAAACATCTCTTCAACAACTGTCTCACTAGTGGAAGGACTGGGTTCTTCTTCAATCATAGGTGCATAATCATGATATCTTTCTTGAACCATAAACTTTTCATCAATCTTAACATGAGAACTTTCAATGATCTTCTTAAATCTCAAATTAAAACATCTATAAGCTTTGCTTTTAGTAGAGTAACCAAGGAAAATACCTTCATCACTTCTTACATCAAACTTTCCTATTGTTTCATCCCTCTTGATGTAGCACTTGCTTCCAAATATTCTGAAGTATTTCACTATGTGAACATTAGCAAACCATAGCTCATAAGGTGTCTTGTCTATGCCAGACCTCAATTGTATTCTATTAATGGTATAGATTTATGTATTGACTACATCTCTCCAATAGGTGTGTGAAAATTTTCATTCAATCATGATGGTGTGCATTGTATCAAGGATGAACCTATTCCTTCTCTTTGCAATCCCATTTTGCTGAGGGGTTCTAGGTGCACTTGATTGTGTCTTTATGTCATGTTCTTCACAGTACTAATAGAATCTATCAGAGGTGAATTCTCCTCCTCTATCCAATCTTAGATAGTTTATCTTTAGTCCATATTCATTCTCAACCTTAGCTTTGAATATTTTGAACTTCTCAAATGCTTCTGACTTATCTTTCAAGAACAAAACCCACATCATTCTAGAATAATCATCAACAAACAAAATGAAATACATTTCACCATAGTATAATCTTGTTTAAATTGGTCCATATAGGTCTGTATGAATCAGATCCAACTTGTTCTCTTCTTAATTATGCTTACTTTTGAATGAATTCTTCACATGCTTTCCCATCACACATTCACTGCAAATAGTATCAATTGGATTTTCTATGCTAGGTAGATCTCTTACTACCTTTACATTTCTTATATTTACTATATTATCAAAATTGATATGACATAGTCTTTTATGCCATAGCCAATTGTCATCTACTTTAGCAATAAAACAATTTTCTTCTAAATTGAGATAAAAAACATTATCTTTAGTCTTTGAACCTGATGTAATCATTACACCATCCTTGTTGTTAATGATGCACTTGTTGTCTTTGAACTCCAACTGATAACCTTTGTCAAGAAACTGCTCAACACTAAGAAGGTTATGCTAGAAACCATCTACATAAAGAACATCATTAGTATTGTTCTTTCCATCTAATGTGATAGCTCCTCTACCTATGATAGGTGTAGGAGTGTTATCTCCAAATCTAACCATGCCACCTTTTTATTTGTCCAGATGAAAAAATTTGTCTTTATCACCTATCATGTGATGTGAACAACCACTATCTATAATCCAATCTATCCTTATGTCTTCTTGTGAAATAAATACTATCTCTTGATCCTTTTCCTCATCTTCATGGTCCATCTCATCAAACATATTCTCCATAATAGCAATTAATCCAATTTCATTTTCAATTGAATCATCATCAAAAACTCCATCACCAGAATAGTAACATTCTTTTGTATACTTAGGCTTGTAGTAGTTCTGAATTTATTATCTCTTGTAGGACACTTAAATGCAAAGTGACCAATCTTATTATATGAAAAACATTTGAATGGTAAGTGACCTTCATACTTTCCTTTTCCTTTTCTTTCTTTCTTAGAAATCATAGCAATAATATCGTCTATCTCTTTATCTTCATCTTCATCAGAAGTGTTTGAAGATTTCTTATCATGGCCTAATACTTTGAAGGTTGTCTCACTATTAGACTCTGTCTTCAATCTTGAAATCTCAAAAGTTGAAATTTTGCTGATCAAGGTCTCTCTCTTGAAATTTTTTGTAAGCTACATAGTCTCATCAAGGATGTTGATCTTGATTTCATACTCTTGTGTAATAGTAGTCATCAACCTATCCATAATGTCTTCCTCCAAAATCTCTCATGTTAGGAATGGGAACACTTAGAGGGGGGGGGTGGGGGGTGTGAATCAGTGTTCACTATATTCAATCTTTTTACTTTACTCTTTAAACCTAACTTGAATGCTTAAGTACTAAAATGAATATTAATATAAACAAGATAGATGAACACACCACATAACACCAATATGGTTATGGGGAAACCCAAATAGGTAAAAACCCTGATGGGAATTGACACCCACTAATAATCTGTACTAGTGTCTTATGATCCTTGTTAGAATATCCTTAACCCTATTAGGAGTTTCCTTTACAATTATTTTACTATAATGACCTTGTCAAAGGTTGGACCCTGTTAGGAGTCTTTTACAATAACCTTGTTAGGGGTGGGGACACACTTTCCTAGAGCTCACTGCTCAAGTGGTGAAGGCTACAATCTTTTGATCTTAGATACACATTATATCTACTAGATGAACTAGTGTCATGACACTACTTGTCTTCTTATCTCAACTCTATATTAACTTCCATACAAATTACAAAGGGCGCATCTCATATTTATATGTGCTACCAAAATAATTAACTAGGTCGGCCTATAACCGATTACATATAATGCTTCCAAGTGAATCATCTCAAGTACATTTAAAAATAAAGTTAATTACATGTCTACAACCTAATTACAATAGGTGCATAGCCTTTACAAAACAATATTATAGTTGCTAATCAAATTACCAACAGTCAATTGCATACATTGTTCTGTTATGACATTCACTGTCTGTGTAACTTCAACTATCTATATCTTTGTTATACTGAATCTTCTGATCATGCACCCTTAGACTAAGAATGAATATACTCTTACCATCTTATCTTCTAGGGTGCATACCATAACTTAGTCATACACACGTGTGCTTATGCTCTGAACTATTGGTGCTCTACTAACTATCTTGTCTTTTGTACTAGGCCAATTTTTTATCTTCTGATGATGTGTGCTGACTCCAAAATACTATATGACTTTGTTGCCATAATGAAAACACTATATTAAGTCATATAGAATAGTATAGTCAACTTGCCAACAATCTCATTGATGGCAACAAAGGAATATGGAAAAGTTACTATCTATCCTCTTGTAAAAAAACTTATATCTCCCTTAGTCATATTACTATACATCTTCATTACATATCTATAATTCCATATTCTATACATACTCCCCCTTTGAAATTAATGACAAAGATGTTCCAAAAAATAAATCTCTACAAGTACTTACGTGGAAAGTACATCTAAATATGCTATCTACAAATTGTGGATCTCTTGCTTCCAGAATGCAATCAGTGCATTGACTGTTTGGAGATGGGTGCATAATGCATAAGTAAACTTCTCCATTTTATCCAAATCTGAGCTAGGACCTTGATCATATGTCACCATGGTGGAATTGATCTCCTTGATATTCTAAGTGAGCACATCAAGGGAGGGTGCAAGAGCATTCCTGAGCTATGTTTTCCTTTCCCTTATCTTGGACATCTCCTTCTTAGCTTTTTTAATCTTGTCTAACTTTCCTTGGTAGATATTATTACATATGTTTACATCAATGGAGGGGTCTTCTAATGATTTCCTTGTTCTATCATTTCTTCCACCTCTTGTATCTTCTTGAAATGATCATCAGTCAACTTATCTTGGTCCATACAATCTACAATGATCTTCATGCCATTTGCTGCAAACTCTTTTAAGGATTCTTGACCAACCTTGAGTGAACTTAGGTCAAGTGCAAATTTATTGACCAATTCACTAAGCCTCTTCTTCATATACTTTTATTCTACAACTAGGGATGTAGATTCTTCCAAGCTAGAAAAGTTTGTCTTAAAATTTGAGAGAATTATGTTCACATCATCCACTGAATGAACCTTAGACACTTTCTTGTTTGAAGGTAGCAGGTTCTTCAAGATGTTCACTAACTCAACAAATAAGTGATTCCTCATCACTTGTTTCTCTTTGGCCTTCTCCATAACAAAGACACCGATCTTGATCAGGTCTTCTTCTCCCCAAGAGTCCAAACTAGTGGTGTCTGATGTCAATCTTGTCAAAAAAGATGCTAAGGGTAATGGAGTGATAGGAGTGCTATCCATCATTTCTTATTTAACTCTTATTGTTATGTCAATAGATGGCTTGTCCATTGGTTCACTTTTTTTTACCTCTTCTTCTCCTTTCTTTTCTTCTATCTTTTCTTCCTCTTTTTTTGTTTCTTTCTCTTTTTATTTTTCTATTTCTTTTTCTTCTTCTTGTTGTAACTTGGGTGAATTGTCACCACATAGAATTTCAGCTTCTTGTGTGCTCACAAAAGCTTCTTCAAACTTGTCCAAGTCTTTATCTGTGGCTGCCATGGCTATCTCTACATTATCAATGATGATAGTGTTATCTTTTGGTATCTCTTTCATGGGTGCATACTTTTCTACCTCTGTAAGAGTTACAACTATAGGCACCAAATCTTGAGGACCTGTAAATGGTACATTAGTGGGTTTTGCCACTTTGACTTCCTTATAGGGAACTTGTGTTGAGCGCATAGTGGGTGGATACATGTGTCTTTTCAAGAATACCTTCTCAAAAGCTTTCTTTGTTTCCTTTCCAACCAACTCATAGTTATTGTCCATGATGTGTAGTGTTCTTGTCTTAGTCTGGAGGTGTGGATACATGTGTCTTATCCTTTGATCATCTTCAATAGCCTATCTCTTTAGGAATTCTAAGATATTCCACACATTATCTAGAATCATTATATTCAGTTCTAGGATTGTCTTTTTGAACATTAGCATATGTTTGATAATCATTCAATGAATTTCTGATTTATCTATTTCACTTTATTTCTCATAGAACTTTTCTACTTGATCTATCCTACCTTCATCAAAAATCCTTGTACTCAACACACTGAGACTAGGTTTGAAACTTACTTATGGGGGTTCTTGAGTGTTCTTCTTACTTCATGTTTCTCATGAGGATGGATGAATAGTGTTGATTTCCTTCTTCCTCTTAGGCATTTCCTTATACTCTAGAGGAGGAGTAAGGTCAATTGTTTCCTTGGGCACAGGAGGGGTATTATTTGTTTTACCCTTTAGATCATCAGACTTCTCCACTTTTACCTTCTTCAATTTTGGATCATTAGACTCTACCTTGACTACAGATGGACTTTCAATTGCCAAAGATATCTTTTCTTGTCTTGCTCTGTCCAAGTTTTCTTGAGTTACTCCATGAATTTTGAATATCTCAGAAGTAACCTTGGTTACTTTTCTTTTAGTTGCTGTGCTGTTCAAAATAGCATCAAATTCTCTTGTTTTCTCTTCATAAGTCCCCCATCTTGGCTCATTAGGGTGCTTAGGTGCTGATAACAATACTTGAGCATATGCTTCTAGGATTGGCTCCTCAACCTCATATCCAAGTGGACGAATCCACTTTTTCCTTGGTTCAATTGCTTCCATACATGTTTCATCAATCTCCATCGTAAAGAAAATGATGTCCTTGTATTTTTCAATTATTTTTTCAGGTATCCTATACCTCATATGCATTCTTACCCTAAATGTCTTCAATTATAGCTCCATTTAATCCTCCAATGAAGTATCAGTAGACGCCTTAAAGGATATTTGAGGCATTCTAGGTATATCTTTGTCTAGGTATAAATGTAAACCTTTCCAAGTATATTGAAGTACATGTAAATGATTAAAGACCCAAACCTAAATATTTTGATCTTATTATGTTTGATGGCCTTAATGTTTTCTATCAGTTGTACATGCAAGATCTTTCACATATTAAACTCTCCATTTTCTCTAACAATCCTTGTTGCTACAACAATAGTGGTTGCAAACACACTATTCACCTAGTTGGTGTGCTAAAACTTATATCCCAATATCATAGACATCAGTTTGATGTCTTTTTCTTCAATAGGCTCAATAAATATTTCATGCCTATCATTTCTTGACTTGCATGCTTGTTCTACTTGTTTCCTTACATCCTTACCCACTGGAAGAATGATATCTATCCTAGAAAGGCATGTCATCTCACAGATGAGATCTCCTATAATTCTTACTGGAACTTCACCTATTCAAAATAGGTCATCGTGGATTCTACTTAACAGGATCTTGATCCATTAAGATTTTTAAAACTCATGTGCCATAGCAAACTCAACAATAGGATGATTCTCTAACTATGCAAACTCATCAAGGAAGGTTTTGTCCGATTTCATCATGGTGTCAATGTGTGCTCTAATTCTATCAAGACCTACTGGCTCCTTCCTACAATATATGTATGCACAGATGTCTTCGACATGCATAACACTGATAGGAGTGCACAAGAATGCCCCTTCTAGGTCATCTAATGTAGAATTGAATGGGTGCCTCTTAAATACATATATTTCCTTCTCTATAACATCAAATACAATAGGAGTAGCCATAACTTACTTGTATATCACTTTCCTAATGGTTTCCAAGAACTTTTGAATTAGTGTGACAGATTAGGGCTTCCGCAACTGATCAAACACACTACTTTACTATTGAATCAATCTGCAATCCTTCACAATCAACTGCTAGGGATTTTTTTCTCTTCAATCACTCTAAACTCAAATGCAATGAGTGATCTATAAGCTTCTATGTACTTTAAAGTAAGAATTCCACCATTAATGCTTGTCGCGTAAACCAAACATTCATTAAAAATATCCAACTTGTTGGTAGTTTGGCTAAGTTCATTACATAGATGTTTTCATTATGGAAACATATGATCTACATGAAGATTGCACAGGTCAGAGAGCTAGTATGTCAAAGTGTAATGTGAAATTGTCTAAGTATGAGACAGTGTGTTTTTACCAG
Source organism: Chamaecyparis obtusa (assembly GCA_027943335.1). Classification (NCBI taxonomy): domain Eukaryota; kingdom Viridiplantae; phylum Streptophyta; class Pinopsida; order Cupressales; family Cupressaceae; genus Chamaecyparis; species Chamaecyparis obtusa. The sequence goes on along the minus strand of BSBK01004187.1, from coordinate 225,496 downwards.
TGAACTTGATGACAGTTTTTGTTTGTGATGTTGATTGGAGTAAGGTCAATGCTTGTGCACTTAAAAATAGACTCTATGGTGACTATTGAAGACTCACCTAAGAGGAAAAGTCAATATGGCATGTATGGAATAACTTATGATATTTTTACTAAAGACAGTGTCAAGCCGACAGGACAAAATATGAAGACAGAATTGATAAAGAGTTAAGGGATTATTTTGTTTATCAAAATAATGACTTAACAATATAAAGAGATGACATCCTATATGTTAACCCTTGGGTAAAGTTATTTTGTAATATGATATCCGACTGGAAATTTATTAGCCTTAATAACTTGTATAAATGTAATTGTAAATTGTAAGAATGATATCATAAAGAAGTGATATGATGTGAGATATATGATGTATATGTAATAGCGATAGTGAAAGAGAAGTGAAGAGATATTGATGCAAGAAGTATAAGTTTATGTACCTTAACCTACTTTTGTAATCAGTGAATATTGTATATTACTTGTTTGGGCAGTGGGCTCATGTAGTAATCACATTTTGTACTGCTAACTCCTAACAGGGTTAAGGCTTCTAACAAGGCCTATAGTCCCTTAATCAAGATTGAGACACTATATGCATGTAATAGACTCCTAACAAGGGCAACATCCTTAACAAGATACTTTTGATTAGTGGATCTTTGTGGGTACCATCCCCACTGGGGTTTTCCCTTGGCCAAGGTTTCCTCGAGAACAAATAATGTGTTATGAGTTCTTTAGTTTTATTGCTATGCATCTTGTTTATCTTCTTATGTTATGCATGTGTTAAGATAATCTGTTATATCCATAATTGGAAAAGAGTAAAAGTTTGTAGAATACTGATTCACCCCCCCCTCTCAGTATTCCCTATTTCTAAGAATTGGTATCAGAGCTTAGTTACTTGGAAAAGAATCATTCAAGGAAAGCCTAGAAGCTTGAGTAAGATCTCTATGGATATGGATCAACTATAGAAGAATCTTGAAGAAGCTCTTGAATAGATCAATATGCTTATTGATGAAAGAGACACCCTAAAAAGAAAATATGATGAGACAAAGAACCTCATTGAGAAACTGAAAAACAAGTTGGAAGATCTAAAATCTGAAAAGGAATCTAAAGTTTTTACTAAAGATTGTGATGACAATTTAGAAAAATAAAATAAGATCCTTAAGCATGAACCGAAGATAGAAAATCTGAAGCTTAGTTTGAAAGATGGAAATGGAAAGAATGAAGGAAATCTAAAATTTGAGAATTAAAGTCTAAAGACTAAAAATGAATGACTAAAATCTAAACTTGGTAAAGTAACATTTGAACTTGAGAAAGTCAATTTGCAATATGCTGAACTTGAGAAATACAATACAATTGTGAAAGGTGAACTGACTCAATCCAAACAACAACTTGAAAGGCTATATTCAACTAGTGAGAAGATTGATGAACAAATATCTTATCAAAAATTATTCTATGATAAGACTGGTCTTGGATTCAACACTTTTAAAGAAAATGAAGAAAGCAAGGAACCAAATCTGAAAATATCTGAAAGTATAGATGAGAAGAAGTCTGATGAGACTAATAAATCTAAAGATACACCTAAGGAAGAAGAACCATCTAAGCAAGAGGAATCACCCAAAGGTATACAAAGAGAATTCAACAGTAGATGTTTTTCTTGTAATACTATTGGTCATATGAAGAGAGATTGCACAAGTAAGAAATTCAAACCCCTTAATGGTTATTGTTATAATTGTCATGGTTTTGGTAATAGAGCTATTGAATGCAGGAAACCTAAATTTATTGAGAATAATAATAGTAGTAGATTGTTTAGGAATACTAACAATGTAGATAAGAAACCTACTGAAGATATGAATAGAAGAAATGGAGTAATATGTTATAGATGCAACAAGGTTGGACACATTGCTAGAAACTGCAAATCACAGATCAATCAGCTTGGACCAAGATATGGGAACAATGGAATTATTTGTCAAATATGCAACAAGATTGGACATACAACAAGGTTTTGCAAAATGAACAATAGCATTTTTCATCCTAATACTAACCCTAGAAATCATGCAAGAAGAAATGAAGATGCAAGTAACAGTCAGAAAGGATGATGTAGTAATTTAGATGAAGTGAAGTTTATCAAAAGCACAAATCAAGGAGACATATTCAAAATTGAAGGTAATCAGGAAGGTGAAGTATTAAAAGGTAAGAATGAATCTTTACTTGACCCATCTCAAAGTACTTAATTTATGAAAATTGCAGTAGAATAGGAACTTAGATTAGTGTATAAGTAGATATATGATGAATTGAGTCTTATGCAATTAATGCAAGGTATTATATGATGTTATAATGCTATGGTTAAGAGCGCAAAGCAAAATATTAAGTTTTGCAAGATCGCAAGAAGTTTTAAGTTTTGTAGGTTAGCAGAATCAGCTTTTTGGAAAGAAGCGACAAAAGAATTGAATGCAATGTTAGATCTAAGTGAGATTGAATTAATAAAAGGTCATGATCAGTATTATTTGATCATCAAAGTGAATTCAAGTGTTAAGAAGATCAAAGAGTGGTGATTGGAAGTGTTTTGCAAGGATTTGGTGAAGAATTTTATGTCGAATCTACGCAAGCCCTAAAATCATGAAATCAAGGTATTTTACTTGGTAGATCTTTAAATAAGTTAATGAATTAGAGGTAAACATGGATGTTTCTTTGATTCAAAATGTCAGAGATAAAAATAGACCTAAGATGAAAAGGGAACTAGTAGAACCCTTGGAAGATGATCCTAGGTTAGCTTTATCATCTGTGCCAGACAGAGTTTTACATCTAGAAAATGTTAGAAGTTATCTTGGATGCAAACTAGAGACTATTAGTGATAGTGATTTCACCAAGGAATATCAGAAGATCTACGATCAGGACATGTCATTGAAAGAAGGATTTGAACATTTGCAAGATAATGAGATCATTGAGTATGCATTGCAGTACAAATTTGATAATGAAGAATGTACTAAGATAATTCTAAGCAGAATTCATAATGGGAAGTTTTGGTTAGAAGATAGAGTGATAGATATCACAGCTGATTTGATTCATGAAGTTACTAGACTATCTAAAACTAGAACCATTCCTTTAAATGAGAAGAACATGAGGAAAATTGTCATAGACAACACAAATTCATCCTATAATGGTAGATGAATTGTGATTAGTAAGATTCAACAAGATGATGTCAGATACTTATGTAAGATCCTAACCACTAAGTTTTTTGCAAACTCAAGAGAGGATGACATGGCAGTTGAAATGATACATGCAGATTATCTAATGTGTGTTGATAAAGTGAAAGTTGATATGTGTGAGATTCTGAGAATTCAACTATTTGAGAATTTGGAAAAGATTAAGAAGACTGAGTATACATAGTTCAGATTCTCATCCTTAATCACTTATATGTTTTTTCATCTATTGAGAAGATTTCCTTACACCATTGGAAATGACTGGAATGATGGCCAAACTACAATGGAAAGGATTAACCTAGTGTATAGAAGGAATGTTATTGACAAAGTGAATGAGAGTGCAGTGTTGGTAATCAAGACATTTCAGAATTTAGTGACAAGTAGATCAAGGATCCCATAGTCTCTTGTGGAGAAATATAAAAGTGAGATATGTTTCATGGTTGATACTGACTTTACTTACATTGAAGTAGTAGAACCTAGAACAAAGTTTTCAGACCCTCTTGGCTATGAGATATCTGAAGTAGAGACATAAGGATATGTGAGCAGGTTACTTAAGTGCAATTTGGACACTCATTGTATTAGGTTTGGAACCTTTGAGGAGAACTTCAACTCCACAAAGACCTTACTTGAAGAGAAATAGTTCAAGAAAAGAGTTGAGAGTACTGTCAAGAAAATTCTAAAAAATACAGGGATGACTGAGCATGAATTCTTGGTAGCCAAGAAAACAATAGCAACAATTAGAGATATTGGACAAAAAGAAGTTTTGTATGTTCCACCTCTATCATCAATTACAAAATAGCAAGAAGAAACACAAGTTAAGGTGAAATTGGAAGAAATTGAGAAGGATCAAGAAGCAAGGATATCCACTAGATCCACCTCCTCTACACCTAGAAAAAGAGTAAAAGAGAGTGCTACTAGACCAAGTAAGAGGTAGAAAACTTTGGTGCAACTAGTTCCAAGGAAAATTGTAGAAGTCAAAGATGATGACACTTCTATTAAGAAGAAAACCTGGAAACCTAGAATTGAGAAGGTTAATGAGCAGATCATTCAAGATGGATACTTTACAAAGATGAACAAGTATTATGATATCTATGATTATGAATAGAGATTAAATTTGGGAAATGTAGTGGTAAAGCATATGATTTTATCTAATAAGAAGTTTTCCACAATTCAGGGTAAGATACCTAATGATTTATACAAGAAACTTGTGAATAGGAAGAAGAGAGCATCAGAGAAAGACACATTTATCAGAGAAAATCTTGTGAGGAAACTTTGTGATGTGAGAGATGATGAACACCTTAAGCAGATCGTGAAAGCTTTAAGCACCCATTTAAGGACAAAAAGGAGAACTATTCATATTATGGGAGGACAATATGAAGAAGTTAATGTAGAAACATAACACACAATCATCAAGGTTATGTTAGAGAATGTTGGAGAACCATCAGTTGCAATAGAGAAAGTAGGAGAAATAGAACAAGAGGACATTCCCTCTCCACCAACCATAAACATTGAGGATGGAGCTATGAATGTAGAAGGAACTAAGATCACCTTGGATATTGATGATAATGTATTCAAGAATCTGGAAAACATTGTTGACAATTCAGCTTTTGAAGAGTAGGAGACTACCAAAGGAGAAGAGAAAATAGAGACCATAGTTGTAGAACCTAAAGTGACAGAAAAACAAGTACCTGTTCCCACTAAAGAAGAAATCGGTCTTACTTCTGAGACTGGAAAGAAGAATCGGATTGGATCTATGATTGAGAATTTGGGAAAGGAAGTAGATGATGATGATCAGATGGAATTGATCACATCCTTGAACAAGATCATTGGAAAGAACAAGAAAGTAAAAAGTCTTAAAGGATGCTTGAAGGAGCTTACTGAGAAGTTACAAGGTGTTGTAACTACAAAAATTGTAGAAGTTGATCCTCTGGAGAAAGCAAAGAAAGTGATGAAGACTTTTGATAATGAGTTCAAAAATTTATCTCATATAGTAAAAGTGAAAGCTCATGTAGTGTATGAAGCCAAAACACTTTTGGACATTAGCCAGAATATGAGGAATGATATCAACAATCTTGATATCTATATAAAGGACTTGAGAAAGAATTTGGAAAGAGGAAAATCCTTGTACATCCAGTGTACAAAATCAGAGACCTTGAAAAAAAAAGAAGATCAGAAGATGAAGATGAAGGAAGCATAAATTTAGAATGAAACAAACTTTCTTTCAAGCCCCAATATGAAGGTATCTGATATTGAGAAGAAAATTCATAAGATATATGATGAAATCAGAATTTTACAAGATGAAAAGGATAGGAAAATGAAAAGATTCACTCTTTTAAGAGAGAACACTTCTATGAAGTTAAGTATTATTGAAGGGCAATTGGAAGAATGTCTTTCAGCTAAGACATCTTTTCAAAAGTTTATCTTTGATAATCTCCAAGCATGTGAGATAGCATCTTATGGATTATGCGCACTACTCAATGTGGAAGATTCTATTAAGAAATCATGGGAGAAAGAGTTAGAGGCTATAAAGATTGATTTTGCAGATTGTGTTGCAAGCCTACCAGCTTTGCAATATTGAATTCAGGTATAACTTTTTGTGAATATAGTTTTGTAACCCTCCTTACCTTTATTTTGTCAATGTTGTCAAAGAGGGAGAGATATATAGTAGAAAATTGTTAAGGATACACACTCTTAGCGGGAGTACAGTATATAAAAAGGATTAATAAAGTCTTAAGAATAGTATATATATATTTTTTATTATGGCCACAATTTTGAGATTTTGAAGTTGTAGACTTACCCAATTTTCTCATATGTTGCCACCAAGGACAAAGGGGGAGATTGTTGGAAATTTAGATGAGTTGGTTACATAGATTTTTTCATTATGGAAACATATGATCTACATGAAGATCACACAGGTTAGAGAGCTAGTATGTTAGAGCGCAATGTGAAATTGTCTAAGTATAAGACAGTGTGTTTTTACCAATGAACCTGATGATAGTTTTTGTTTACTATGTTGATTGGAGTAAGTTCAGTTCTTGCACACTTAAAAATAGACTCTATGGTGACTATTGAAGACTCACCTCGGAGTGCAAGTTAGTACGACATGTACAGAAGAAGTTATGATAGTTTTACTAAAGATAGTGTCAAGTCGACATGACAAAATATGGAGACAGAATTGATAAAGAGTTAAGGGATTATTTTATTTATCAAAATAATGACTTAACAACATAAAGGGATGAAATACTAGATGTTAACCCTTGGGTAAAGTTATTTTTTAATATCATAGCCGACTGGAAAGTTATTAGCCTTAATAACTTGTATAAATGTAATTGTAAATTGTAAGAAGGATATCATAAAGAAGTGATATGATGCGAGATATATGATGTATATGTAAAAGCAATAGTGAAAGAGTAGAGAAGAGATATTAATGCAAGTAGTATAAGGTTATGTACCTTAACCTACTTTTGTAATCAGTGAATATTGTATATTACTTGTTTGGATAGTGGGCTCATCTAGTAATCACATTTTGTACTACCAACTCCTAACAGGGTTAAGGCTTCTAACAAGGCCTATAGTCCCTTAATCAGGATTGAGACACTATATGCATGTAATAGACTCCTAAGAGGGTCAACATCCTTAATAGTATACTTTTGATTAGTGGATCTTTGTTGGTACCATCCCCACCGGGGTTTTGCCTTGGCTAGGGTTTCCTCGAGAACAAATAATGTGTTATGAGTTCTTTAGTTTTATTTCTATGCATGTTGTTTAGCTTCTTATGTTATGCATGTGTTAAGATAATCTATTATATCCATAATTGGGAAAAAGTAAAAGTTTGTAGAATACTGATTCACCCTCCCCTCTCAGTATTCCCTATTTCTAACAATTGGTATCAGAGCTTAGTTACTCAGAAAAGAATCATTCAAGGAAAGCCTAGAAGCTTGAGTGAGATATCTATGGATATGGATCAACTAAAGAATAATATTGAAGAAGCTCTTGAATAGATTGATATGCTTACTGCTGAAAGAGACACTCTGAAAAGAAAATATGATGATGCAAACAACCTCATTGAGAAACTGAAAAACAAGTTGGAAGATCTAAAATCTAAAAAGGAATATGAAGTTTTTATTGAAGATTGTGATGACAATTTAGAAAAAGAAAATGAGATCCTTAAGCATGAACTGAAGATAGAAAATCCAAAGCTTAGTTTGAAAGATGGAAATGGCAAGAATGAAGGAAATCTAAAATCTGAGAATGAAAGTCTAAAGATTGAAAATGAACGACTAAAATCTAAACTTGGTAAAGTAACATCTAAACTTGAGAAAGTCAATTTGCAGTATGCTGAACTTGAGAAATACAATACAATTGTGAAAGGTGAACTGACTCAATCCAAACAACAACTTGAAAGGCTATATTCAACTATTGAGAAGATTGATGAACAAATATTGCATCAAGTTTTGTGAACTTAGTTTTGTCCCATATTATGGGCTCAAAAAAATATGTCAAATGAAGACATGGTGTGGACATATCCCAAGAGATCCATCATGGAGTGAAATGGTGAAGAAAAGGTCTGAGAAAAGATTTTATATTTTGTGGCATAATGAACTTTCATTACATTGCATTAAAAACATAAATTGTAAATTATGTCTTCTATATAACAAATATTATCAGTAGTCTAAACCCTTTTGCTACTATCGTACAAGTTTTCATACTTTTAATAACACATCCTTCATTTTTGAATAATCCTTCATATCCTTTCTTACACATTTGACATACACTTATTAAATTATGTTTCAATCCTTCAACATAATAAACATCATTAGTTCTTTTCTTACCATGAATTGAAATTGTTCATATACTTTTTATTTTTCCACATTCTTCTCCTACAAATCTAATTTCCCCTTCATCATACTCTTCCAACTTTATAAATTTTTTCTTGTCTCGTGACATATCATTGGAACACTTAGAATCTATAATCCATGCACCTGCAACAACCTTAGCATCCAATGCAATCTCTTCTCTTTGAATTTATTTAATCTATGATATAGAAAGAAAGAAAGAGTCCTTAAAACAATTCTTGTATCAATATTATCTTCTAAATAAAGTTACTTTATGGAGAAAAACTTCTTCTTACTCATGTCCTTTTTTCCCATTATTTTCCTCAAGTTTTCCTTTTTATTATTGTTTTTTCATTCACTAAGATATACTCATACTTAGAATTATTTATAGTATGTCTTACCCTTCAGTACTTAAAACATGTAAGATGTAACATACCTTTGTAACTTTTGGTACCTCATCTGAATCTTGTTGAAATATATCCTTAAACATTCTCTAACATATTGCATGACTTTCAACGAGTATCTTCAAGAGCTCTAAATGTCATCTCTCTTTTCTATTTCAAGTTTTGCGAGCTCAAATATAGAAAGTGACCCAATGAGATGATCAATAGAATATTGAATCAGATCATTTCTCTCCCTTATTGGACATACCATAGGTATGAAGCCTTTCAGTAGGGTCCATAATATCTTGATAATAAAATGATTGTCCAATGACAATTCTAATTCCATTAGTAACATAAGTAAACCTATATATGTATGTCTCAACACCTTAATCTTCTATTTTTCTCAAAACATCATACTTCTATTTGAGATTCATTAGTATTTCTTATTTTGTCTTTAGATACCCTTTATACACTAGTAATGGTTTATTCCTGATTTATTTTGCATCTTTTAAGCCTTTCACTTTTCAAAACGTTGTATCACATTAACTACTAAAAAGGATTTCCATTGATTTTACATTTTCTTCCCTGCATCTTTCTTCTTCAGTAGTCAAAGGTATTCCAAAATGTGGATAAAATAAAGGTTGAATTACCCAAAAAATACCATTATGTAATATTTCAAGGTATGCTTCACTCTTGAATTACCAATTCTTGAGAGTGTTAATTATGTGCCATCCTAGATTTGTGCCAAGTAATTAAGATTCTTGTAGAGGAACATTTCTCTAATATAAATGGATAAACACAAATTGGATGCTAAGAGATAGGTTGAATTAGCATGAAATAGCTAACTTCAGTACCATAAGTAATAGTCTACAAGAAAAGAAAAGAACCAAGAACATAAGAACACTGAGATTGATACATGGAAAATCTTATTAGAACTCTTAAGACAAAAAAGAACTGAGGGGGGGGGGGGGGGGGGGGGGCGGTTGAATCAGTTGTTTCAAAAATTAAAATCTTAAAAACCTTATACCCTCAAACCCTTATTTTTGATAGAGTAATGAATTAAACTTGTATGCATGAATCAAAAACACATCCACAATAAATAACATATAGATTTTTATCATGGAAACTATGAAAGGGAAAAAGACAACATTGGATCTAGAAGCCATAATAAGAAAATACCTTGTTATAAGTCTAGCTTATTACAAATGGGAATGTGCATGCATTCAGGTACTTTTCTTGAATAAAAAGTGCTATAACCAAAATGATGGCTCACTTCCTTAAAAGTCCACTATAATGGTCAATCAGACTACAATTTGAGATTTTGTAAACTATATAATGACATCTACCTTATGTCTACAAGTGAGTTAAAATGAAGCACAATCAAATGTTAGTTGAAATCCTTTCTACCAACTTTAGATGAAAAATTCAACCCTCAATAGATTTGCACACTTTCTCTCCAAGAAGTCACACATATAAAAAACTATATGTTTTTCCCTAAACTCATATATAAATCACCAAACTTGAAAGATAAACAATATTGGAAAAACCCAAAATTTAAGTAAAAAATAAATGTAGCAAAAATAATATTTAAAATCCATGTTTGATAGAAAAATCATAGAATGGATGCTTATCATCAATCTCAAGCATGTAGCTCACTACTAGAAATCATGCCTCAAACTTTTGCAAAACTATTTATAGATCAAGTCAACCAAGAACATAGGAAAACCCCCCACCAACTACAAAAACCTCCAATTTCAATCACCATAATCAATGTGGACATAGATCGGTAGGAACATAACCCTATGAAATCCATAGGCATCGTGAAAAACACACAAACATTCTAAGCCACTTAAATGTCTGAATTAAACTCCACTGATCAATACGTCTAAAAAATATCTTTTCAATCTCTACATCATGACCCTTTGGAATTAAGGACACATTAGAATATTCCAAATACACATCCAAAACTAGAGAAAAATATCAACTTGCAAGGTCACGCTAAACCTATTTCTATTACACTATCAACATTGACAAATAGTGTAGGAACTAGTCACTATAATTGACCTCATATCATATGAAAATAATCATGTTTACCTTTCTAATTTTCATAAACCAAGTACAAATTATCTTCAACATCTCCTAATTTTTGTGACCACTTACCTTCAATAGTCAAACCTCACTAAACTTATAAGCATACTACATTGTTGACATCAATGCTAACACATCCAATTTTTTAACAATATCCCCTATGGAATTGATGGAGAAATATGATGTGAAGAAAAATGAATCCAAAAGGAAACCAATAATCACTTCCTAATATAAACATTCAATACTTACTACCAACAATATCCTCAATATCTATCAGTATATTTTAGACTCTCTCTATAATTCCTATCATAATAGAGATTTCTCCCACTTTTTTTTTTACATGAGTATCTCTCCCCATTTGACATCAATGGAAAAGAAACATATGTGCTCTGAACCATAGAAGTAAAGATTCTATTCAAGCAACTCACTTTTCAACTATCAACAACTAACTGATCAATCTGACTACTGCTCCTGAGTAGTAGGCTTCAAACATCAACCCAACTAAAGATATCTTCATGAGTATATTTGAATGATGAAATCATCTACATATTAGTTCTTATTAGGAGGGGAAATCACCCCCAACTTACCTTTGAGATATAAAAATATATCCTTAGGAAAAGGATTTCTAAATATATGTGCTATCTATTCCTTTGTAGGAATATACTCTAGCCTCACCTCTTTCTCATTCACCTTCTCTCTTAGAAAGTGGTACATGATTAATATATGATTTGTGCTTGAGTGTTGCATAGGGTTCTTAGATATATTTATGATACTTGAATTATCATAATATATGATACTAGGATCATCAAAGATAACTCTGATATATAATAACATCTACTTAATCCAAGCTATTTGCATAGAATTTCTAGCAAAAATAATGTACTCTACATCTTCATTAAATAAGGAGATGTAGTTATACTCCTTTCTTATCCAATAGATCAACTACTTCCCAAAAATAAATCACTTCCACTTGTACTCTTCTGGTCATCAACATCACCAGCCCAATATGTATTAATATATGCACAGAAAGTGATGTCATCTCCTTTTGGATACCACATCCCAAAGTCCACTATCCCTTTTAGATATGTGAATATCCTTTTCACAAATACCTCATGATTTATTTCTCAAATATCCTTAAAATATTTCTACAAGACACATTTCATTCATGATATATAGTCTTGTATGAGTCAAATAAAGTAGGCTACCAACCATTGACCCATATCTAGACTAATTGACTTTAAAGGACTCATAATCTCTTGAAAAATTGAATCCTATCACCATAGGAGCACATATTGGTTTTGAGTCATCCAACCCAAACTTCTTCAACAATTACTCTTATACTTAGCTTGAGATATGAAAATCCCATCCTCTGACTAAGTGATTTTCTATCCCCCAAAAAATTCATTTCTCCTATCATGGACATCCCAAATTAACTTTGCATTTCCATTTTAATCTCTTGACTCAACCTATCACTACAACCAAAAATAATTTACTCAATAAATACTTCTATGATCAAAATGTCCTCATTATCTAGCTTTAAATATAGATTGTTATCTACAATACCTTTATTGAAACCAAACTTAAGAATACAATTGTCCAATTTGGAATACAAAGCTCTAGAAGATTTCTTCAGCCTATATAGTATTATTTTTAATTTGCAGACCATGTCTAGTTGATTACTCATCTGAAAACCATCAATTTTATCCATGTATACCTCTTCTTCTATATCACCATTTAGAAATACAAACTTCACATCCATTTGGTATACTTTGAAGTTCTTATGAGAAACATAAGAGGGAATAGTTTCAATTCTTCCAACATTGTTACTAGAGAAAAGCTTTCATCATATTTAATTACTTCCATTTGATATTATCCTTTGCACAAATCTATTGCATTATAGCTGAGAACTTCTTATTCATTCAATTTATTACAAAAAAACCATTTGGTGTGAATCACATTCTTTTCTTTAGGATGTGGAACAAGAATCCATGAATTGTTCTTCTCAATCTATGATAAATCTTCTTCCATAACATCGACCCAATGATCATCTTTGCAAGATTCAGTCACATCTTTAGGTTCAATATTAGAGATTACAAAAATATTATCCTAATAAATCCTTCTCCTAGTCTAAATACATTTTTTCCTATCACCAATAATTTGATCTTTAGTATGATTTAATCTTAAATACCTCAAAGTTTTTGACTTTGCATTTGGATTTTGCATTTATTCTTCTCTACTTTTATAAGCCTCATCTACTAAACTTACTTAAACACTTGGAACTTGGTTCTAAACTTGATATTGTTATATCTAATTATTACTAGCATTTTGATAATTAGAGTCATATCCACAAGATCTTGATATACTGTCAAGTTTTTCATCTAGTTTGACATTAGTAATCTCCACTTTCTTCTATAGCCTCTTATTGTAGCACCTATAGGCCTTTCTTTTGGTATGATACCCAAGGAATATACCTTCATCAATTCTTGTATCAAATTTCACTATATCATCTATTAGGAATGGGAACACTGAGAGGGGGGCGGGGGGGGTGAATCAGTGCTCACTATAATTTAACTTTTCACTTTAATCTTTATACTGAACTTAAATGCTTAAGTACTGAATTAAACATTCACATAAACATGAAATGTGAAATCAACACATGACACCAATATGGTTACGGGAAAACCCAAATAGGTAAAAACCCCGGTGGGAATTGGCACCCACTAATATTCTGTACTAGTGTTTTGTGATCCTTGTTAGAAGATCCTTAACCCTATTAGGAGTTTCTTTACAATGATTCAAGTATAATAGACCTTGTTAAGGTTCGGCCCCTGTTAGGAGTCTTTTACAATAGTCCCTATTGTTAGGCCATTTTTTGTCATAGCAAAAATCCTTTGAAAATGGCCTCCTCCCTGCAAATTTTTTTGTAAAAGTGTCCTGCCCTATGTGCTTCATGTTGTCACCTTGCTCCAGTCCAAATTGCATGTGCTGGATTGCAAAACCTAGAACATTATTCAAGTTCTAAGGTTTGCTAAAAAATATTTTTAGAATCTACAACAGTGTCGAAAACCCACAGTGTTTTTGAAAATCCACGATGTTTTCCATCTGTGTGAAAACCCTTATTGTTTTTTACCTTGTACCTTCCAGCTCTTGTGTGCTTATCTTTTGGTGTCAGAAACCTTATGTTTTTTATCTTTTCCATCAAAAACCTTGTGTGTTTTCGACCTCATAGTTTCCTGTTTGCTGGCATTCCCTAAATGTGCAAGTGCGATGGATGGTGGGCCCAGGTCTTCAAAGGTTTCAAAATGATTGGTTGTCGCATGGCTGCATGTCAGACTTTTTTGACATGTGATCATGTGACTACTTGCCACCTGTCTGTGTGGGTCCCCGTTCTTAGCGGTGTTCAGATGCCTAGCGGTTAAGTCTTCATTCCACAACCTGGTGACTTGTGATTATCTCTTGGTCACTGATTCTTGGTGGTTAATCCCTTAACATCTAGCAACTTGGTTGGTGGCTTTCTTTGCCTTAGTCATGCAATTGCATAATGGTAGGACCTGGTTTTCTGACATGTCAGAGAATCAACGGTTGTCGCTAAAGCACGAATGATTTGTCAGGGCTTTGCAAAATTGTGCCAGCCGTCCGATCTTCTTTTTGTTCAGTGCTCTGTTGTGGGTCTGATGATAGGTTAGGCCATCCTGGTGTATTCTAGTTGGATGTGTCAGGGACAGGTGGAGAAATGATAGTGTGACTATGCGAAGAGCTGGATGTGGGCCTGGTTGTCAGAGCCCTTTCAATCCTACGGTTGTTGGATGACTGCAAGGAATATTCTTTCCCCTTGTGATCATGTGACAATCATCGGATCTTGCAGAGTTTAAAAGGGTTAATAGGAAGTGGATCCATTTGCCATGTGTGGTGATGTGTTGATTTTTGATTGGCCAGTATGTGCTAAGGTGGATACATGTGGTGGGTCTGATAGTTAAGGACAAGTAGCAGTTACAGTGTTGGCAGGTTGTCGCATGATCACATAGCCTATCTCTTAGCTATGTGATCATGTGATTGGTTGACACGTGTCCCTAGGGCTTGGTGGTAGGAGGTGATGGGGCATCTTCCAGATGCTAAGGTGGAAATGTTCTTTTGGATGCGGTGTAGAGATGTGGTGGTCTAATGGCCTTGTCGCATGATCACAAGGGCCATTTCCATTGCTTGTGATCATGTGACTAACCGCTAGATGTTGCGGGTGTGGAGTTAAAGGTGGCTGAAGACTTTTCAAAGGGGTCGGTCACTATTATGGATTAAATGTAGGCTGCTTGATTTTCCGGGAGGAGGAAGAACCTACGGTGGTGTTTTAAAATTTATCGGCTAGCCGTTGCCACCCAATTTCACATATGATTGCAGAGTTTTTTGTGGAGGATTTCCTATGACCTACAGGTACCAAAATTGAATGCTTTAGTGAGCAGATTTGACTAGTTTGGTAGTGCTTGCATGCTGCGGCTTGGTCCTTGTGTTGTCTGTGTTAACTCCTTGGTGGGGTTAGGTGTTTTTGAATTTTTTGAGTTTGAAATGATCATTGTGCTTGCATTGTAACCCTGGTATAAGGGGATTTTTATGATCATTCAAGGTCATTGGGAGTTAGGTATTCAAGCTTTTGGGTTGTGAGTCCTCTTCTCAGTTTGAATTGTAATGACTTGTCTTGATTTCTTTTGACATTTGAAAGAAAGTTGTAGGTCTAAGCTGTAGTTTGCAAGCAGGGTTCCTTTGGATGGATTGTATACATTTGAGGATTCTTCATACTTAATGCAGGCACATGATTCTCATCTCTCCCTTGTGTCAACATAGATGAATTTTGAACTTTCCAGTTCACTGCATAACAATTTATGTATAGGTCTTCATTCTTGAGTTCTAATCCAGGATTAGATTAAATGATGCTTTAGATGGGACCTAGATTTATCTCTTGTCTATGTAGGGATATTCTGTAAGTAGTAGAGGAGATTGTAAATGTGTTTATGGCTTTGAATCTCAGATACATTTTGGTGTGTGTGTGTGTGTAGTCTATCTAAGAAACCTTGCCCAATGGATGAGGTACTGGCCTGGATAAGTATTTCTTTATTGACATATCCTGATTGAATTTGTTATGATTCAAACACATGAAATTAAGAACCATCCTTAAGTTTTTTAGTATTTGGGTGTGTGGTTCTACCCATAGTAATGGAGAGTCAATGAGTGTGTGGTTAACACTTAGTACTTTCTTACTATCCTATTATCTATTTTTCAAACCTAGTTCTTGGTGTATGAAGTATATTTTATACTAGGTTAGGTGCACCTACGTTGGTTTTGCAGAGCCAGAAGTAGAAGAGGGCAATCTTGTCCCTATAGTTGGTCCAGTTACCCTAAGACCTCATAACATTTTGAAGTTAACCATTCCTAAAATCCAACTAAGGGTATATGTGCAGCCTATTAGAGCATAAGCATCATTTTGGACACCAACAAGATGGTGACTCTATTGGGGAAGTGCTATACATGTTCATCCTAACCAGTAGGTCATCATTGGAAGAAATAGGGTTGTTCTTGTCCCTTGTCTCTCTAACTCATTTGAGTATTTCTAGAGTGAGGAAACTATATTTTCATATTCCCAATACACTTGGGTGGCAACTTAAACATCTTTGAAGTAGTGCTAGTCAGTATTTATTTTGCAACATGAGTTATAGAGCTACTAGGTCTCAGAGAAAGGAGCATCCTGAAGATATAATGGAAGAAGGCATTCCAGGCACTTCTAGGCCTAGTCAGACAAGGGGAGGAAAGAAGAGAAGAGGTGTTTCTCATACTTGGAGAAACAAGAAAGATACCAGACAAGAAACCCAAGCCAGGCCTAGTCAAGAAGAAAATAATTCAGAATATGAAGAGGCTGTTGATTTGGGATTGAACCAATATGATGATGAAAATCAAGTGGGAGATGATGAGCCAGAGACCACACTCCCTGAATTAGAAGAGATCTTTGGGGAGGTTTATGAACTAGAAAGAAGAGTTCAAGAATAGCTTGCCATTAGGCAGCAAAGAGAAAATGACAAAGAAGATAAGGTAAGACAAGCCATGATAAGGGCTAATCAGTTAAAGAGGTAGTTACTAGATTTGGAGGCAATTAATTTTGTCCCAGAGCCTAAAAGAGTAAACGAATAGCCTACTTTTCAAAAAATATGTGAAGAAACTAGACCAAGAGATAAAGGCAAAAAAAAGGTTGTTGTGATTCAAATTAGTGAACAAGTTATTGTGGATAGGACATCAGATCTAGGAATGAGATTAGATTCAGATTTGGAGATAACTAGAAGGGAGAAAGAAATATTGGATAAAGAACTAGAGAAAGCAAAATTGGAGGCTTCTGCTATAGAAATCAGAAAGAAGATAAATTTTTTGAAGCATGCTTCAGGACCTTCAAATATTGTTACTTCCTTTTTGGGACAAGGTGGAAATCATGGTAACAATGCAGTTCAAGAAAATGGTGTACCGGGTGCCGCTAGAGTTCTTGATGGTTCAAACACAAGGACATCTAAATCTTAAGGAAGGGATCCACTACATGGAGCTCCTATTCATGAAAGGTACAAACAACTTGTCTTCTTTGGTATTTCTGGTTATCCTAATGTAATCCCTAATGAAACTAGGAAAAAGCTTCCTAAATTTACTGGAAATAATGTCATGACATGTGAAGAACATCTAAAAAATTTCATAGATGTAATAGATGATTATAATGTAGAGCTTGATGATGTTATAATGAAGCTATTTGTACAATCCCTGATTGAGGATGATAGGGATTGGTTTAGAGGGTTACCCCATGCTAGTATAGGATCATGGAATGAATTTAAAAACTGTTTCAAGGAACACTATGGTGATAAGATAAATGAGGGTTTTATCCTGAATGAATTCAATAACATAAAGAAGAATCAGAATGAAGAGGTCCTTGAATTTAATATAAGATTCCAAAAGGCTATGCATAGGCTCTTGCAGGTTATCAGCCTAGATGACAGGGTATGTCTTGTGACATACTTGAATGCCTTTGATGCAAAAATGGGATACCTCTCGAGGGACAAGAACCCTAGAAATATTGGGGAAGCTTACAAATTGGCCATCAACATAGAGAGCAATAGAAGAATATCAGGAAAGATAGGAATAAGAGATGATTGCAAGCCTCAAATGCAGAGTAAGAAAGAAATGGGAAGGTCTGCTGATTCTAAACCCAAAGAGGATGACAATCTATTACAAATTTTAAAGGCTTTGGAAGGTTTAAAGCCTGGTGAAAAGGGAAAAAATAGAGCTGTGACTATGGAGAGGTCAGCTCCAAACAATTTTAGCAGATAACCAAGAATGCAAAATTACCCTTACAACACTCAGTGGAAAGATGGCAAGCCCATTTTCTCAACCAAGCAAGAAAGGCCTGATGGAAGGATCCCTGATCCCTTGCATAGAAATTTAGTAAATATGACTAAAGATATCCCATGGTGTGCTCCTTGTCAGTCTCCTCATGACCTTGAGCATTGTGTCATTGCTTTAAACTTACAAGAGAATCAAGAAAAAGAGGAGCAATATGACAAGAATGGTTGTGGAATGACTTCTACACATGTAGAGGATGAGAATGATTTTGATGAAGAAGATGAAGAGTTTGATGATGTTGGATGTGGTATTATGAGGGGTGAGGAGAAAGTTTCTTTAAGAAGACCATCAGATGAAGAAATTGCTCAGATCACTGCAGACATGGTTACTCAAGCTAGAAGAAAATATAACTTGAGGAATAGGATAGTTGGAAATGCAACTGGTAAGCCAAGCAGTATGTTTATCAAGGAGACAAAAAATGGTACACAACCACATGGAGGAAAGGGCAAGGGTGCCGATGATACTAACCAAGTGAATGTAAAAAGGAAAGTTGTACTTGTTGCAGCACCTAAGAATAAATAAAAAATAGTAGAGGTAGTTGTTCCCATTCCTCAGAAGGGAGAGCAATCTCATCTCAAAGACAAATCTGGTTTCACAAATGATAAAGTTGTCACTGTCTTTGAAGAAGACATGAACAACCAAAAGTATGTTCCAATTGATATGTCCAAATTACTTTCACAGATCACTATCAAGGTTCCACTTTTGGAAATGATGAGAATAGAAGAACATAAGGTCAAGGCCTTGAATTGGGTGAATGGTGTTTCTTCTATAGGAATCCAAGAGGTGAATAGAAATGAAAAACATGTGGCTTCCTTGGAAGACACACCTGATAGTAAGAGTGAAGAAATTGTTTCTAAGATTCCTTAAATTTTCTTGGATACAAATATTGTAAATAATGCATCAAGGATACTTGATCCTTTCTTTTTTTCCCTTGTGATTAATGGTAAAATATTGAAGAATGACATGATCGATTCTAGAGCATCAAACATTGTCACGCCTGTAGAGATCATGAAATCATTAGGACTAAAGGTTGATACACCTCATGGGAGATGCCAAGCTATGGACTCAAGAAAAGTGCTAGTTATTGGTACCATCAAGGCTTTGCCTTATAAATTAGCTGCATTTCCCAACAAATAGTTGACTATGAGTGTTCTTGTAGTTGACATTCCTCCTCAATATGGAATGTTGTTATCTAGAAAATGGAGTGCCTCCATGGGAGGAAGTATTCAATGTGACTTGTCCTTTGCCACTTTTGACATTGAAGGAGAGAGTGTGAAGGTGTCAAGGGAAGCTAGGACCCCACATATGGTTGAGGAAAATGAAAAGGATAGCATGAATTGTTTTGTTGACACTGACATTGGCTCATTCCAAGTCCAGAGGAATGAGATGCAGGAGAAGGTCAGGCCTATCCTTTTGGCTGATGATGAGAGTAACATGGCAGAGGGTAGTGTCTTGTGGATGTTATATTTTGATGGAGAAAGTTCTAGAGAAGGTGTTGGAGTAGGAGTGTTATTGGTGTCCCCAAGTGGTAAGACTTTTAAGTTTTCTTTCACTCTCCTATTTTCTTGCACAAAACATGTTGCAGAATATGAGGCCCTATTGATTGGTTTGAGACAAGCATCAAAACATGGGATCAAACATCTTAGGGTGATTGGTGATTCTGAGTTAATAGTTTCTCAGATTAGATCAAAGTATGCATCTAAGAATCAAAGGCTGAAACAATATAGAAATGCTATATGGGATGAAATTGAGGGTTTCAATGCCTTTGGTATCGATTGGGTGGATAGAAGCCAAAACAGGATCGCAGATTTACTAGCAAACATAGACTTAAGGCCAGAGGATGTTACCTTTGCAGGGATATCCAGAATTAAGTTTAAGTCCAGGCCTTCTATCCCAGAAAATGTTGAGAATTGGTAAGTATTTTCTGATGATCAGGATATTTTGAGATTCTTGCAGTGTGAATCTCATTTGGATGGTCAGGAAATGGATTTTAGCACCTATGTTGACATCAGAGATGGAAAAGAAAGTGTTCTTGGGAAGGAAGTTTTGCACCTAAAGTCAAATAGGATCCCTAGGGGGTTGGTTTCCCTTGAAAGGACATTTGATGATAAGGAGAGGGCTTGTGTTGCCAAAATTGTTGACAAGAAAAATAATTTGGAGGAGGTAAATCTAGGAACAAGCCAAGAACCAAGAAATATTTACATAGGTAAATGCTTATCTCAAAGAACTAGAAGAAATTTGATTGATCTTCTCAAAAAATTTAGACATGTTTTTGCATGGTCTTATGATGATTTGAAGGCATATAGAGAAGATCTCTTTCAACATGAGATACCATTGAAGGAAGGAACTAAACCTTTTAGGCAGAAATTAAGGCCTGTGAACCCTACTTTGGCACCAAAAATGAAAGATGAACTTAAAAAGATGATGGATGCTGACATTATCAAGCCTGTTAGACATTCTACTTGGGTGTCAAATTTGGTTCTAGTAAAAAAATAGAATGGTGACATTAGGTTATGTGTTGATTTTAGGAATTTGAATGTCAATTCTTTAAAGGATAATTATGGTCTACCTAACATGGAAAATATGCTGCAAAGGGTTACTGGATCATAGTTAATGTCGATGATAGATGGCTTCTCTGGATATGATGAGGTGATGGTCAATGAGTCAAAACAATTTATGACTACATTCACTACCCCTTGGGGAACATATATTTATGTCAGAATGCCATTTGGTCTGACAAATGTAGGAGCTACTTTCCAGAGAGCTATGGATGTGGCCTTTGCTGATTTCATAAATAAGTTTTTAGTGGTATATCAAGATGATCTCATGGCATATTTAGAGAAGGAGGATCAACATTGTGAACATCTTGAAAAGATCTTTATCAGAGCTCTGGAGTATGGAATCTCTTTAAATCCAAAGAAGTGTTCTTTTGATGTTGTGGAAGGCAAGCTCTTAGGACACATTGTGTCCAAGGATGGAGTGAGAATTAATCATGAAAGGGTTATGGCAATAGACAAGCTTTCACCACTAAGGAATGTTAAAGGAGTACAGTCTTTCTTTGGGCAAGTGAATTTTCTAAGAAGATTTGTTACAAATTTTGCAGAAATTTGTATTCCTATCTCTAGGATGTTGAAAAAAGATGCAAAGATAGAGTGGAATGAAGAAGCAGATAAATCTTTCAGAAGTATCAAACAGGCCATTAAAGATGCCCCTATTTTGAGGACCCCTAATTATGGTAAGCCCATGCAAATTTTCTCTTTTGCTTCTTATCATACGGTTGCAACAGTTTTATTGCAAAAGAACTCAGATGGATATGAGTAACCCATATCATTTTTTAGCAAGTCTTTACATGCAGCAGAATTGAAATATGATATCACTGAGAAACAGGCTTATGCCCTAGTCAAAGCAGTCAAGGCTTTTAGGTGTTATCTTGTGGGAGCCAAGGTGGTTTCTTATGTTCCTAGTGCTGCCATTAAGGATATTTTGGTGCAACAAGAGGTATCAGGAAAAAGATGTAGATGGATCAACAGGATCCAAGAATTTAATATTGATATCCAGATTACAAAATTAGTGAGTGGCCTAGGTCTTGCAAAGTTGATGGCACAAAGTAATCTGGTTGAAAATCATGTGAACATGTTAGAGGAGGAAGAGAGGCCATATATTTGTGATATGGATTACTGTGATTGGTATAAAGATGTTATCAACTACTTGCAGAGGTTGGTCCTTCCCCTTGACATGAATGAGAATAAGAGGAGGACTGTCAAGTTACAGTCAACAAGGTATGCCATTATACATGGTGAGTTTTGGTGGAAAAGTAGTGGAGTATTGCTGAAGTGTGTTGATCATGAAAGATCTAAGACTCTACTAGAGGAAATGCAATAAGGTGTATGTGGAGGACACTATATGGAAAAGACCATAGCCCACAAGATCCTTAGATCTAGATTTTGGTGGCCTACAATTTTTAAAGATACACATCAGTTTGTGAGGAAGTGTGATGCATGCCAGAGATTTGCAGGAAGGATGAAATTCAATGGGAATTTTCCACTCAAACTTGTTTTAGTTCAGGCTCCTTTCTAGAAGTGGGGTATTGATTTCATTGGTGAGTTTCCAAACAAGTCTAGTGGTGGACATTCATACATACCAGTGGCAACAAACTATTTTACCAAGTGGGTTGAAGCTATCCCTACTAGGAGGGCTACTAGTAAAGTGGTAAATAATTTTATAATGTAGAATATCCTCACTAGATTTGGTTACCCAGAGACAATTATGGTTGATAATGAAATGTGCTTTAGATCACAGGAGTTTGGTGATTTTTGTCAGCAATATGGGATACACATTTCATTTTCTTCCCCATATCATCCACAAGGAAATGGCCAGGCTGAATCCAGTAATAAAAGCCTTATTAAGATTCTCAAGAGGGTGTTGGACAGAAATAAGAAAGCTTGGGACTCAAAGTTATGGTGGGCATTGTGGGCTGACAGAGTAACTGTAAAGAAAGCCATAGGTTGCATCCCTTTTGACCTAGTTTATGGAATAAGTGCTAGATTACCTCAGAACAATTTGTTGCAAATGTATAGGTTCATCCAGGCATATGATGAAGATTTGAATGATGAGATGAGAATGAGAATGGATGAATTGATCCAATTAGAGGAAGTAAGGAGGGATGCACATGAGCAAAATGAGACATTGCAGAGGCAGTGTAAAAATTTGTATGATAAGAGGACAACTCAGAGAAGTTTTGAAATTGATGATCTGGTCCTGATGTGGATTGCAAGGTTGGAAGATAAGGGAAGGCATGGAAAGTTTGATCCTATTTGGTTGGGCCCTTATCTTATTAGGGGAAAGTGGGGAATAGATTCATATATCTTGAAGGATTTAATTGGGGGTACTTTGGAATTGCCTGTTCATGGACAATTCTTAAAGTTTTACTTCTCTTGAAGTATCTCTTCCATGAACAATAGTTTAGGTTCCCTTGTTTTTGTCTGCTCTATGTTTTTGAGTCAGTTTTTTTTGAGTTGGTCTGCTCTCCCAGTGATTCTGAATCCTTGCCATGCCTGCAAGAGACATGCATCCCCAACTAGAGCCACTGTTAGGCCATTTTCTGTCATAGAAAAAATCCTTTGAAAATGGCCTCCTCCCTGCAAATGTTTTTGTAAAAGTGTCCTACCCTATGTGCTTCATGTTGTCACCTTGCTCCAGTCCAAATTGCACGTGCTGGATTGCAAAACCCAGAAAGTTATTCAATTTCTAAGGTCTACCAGAAAATATTTTTAGAATCTGCCACAGTGTTGAAAACCCACAGTGTTTTTGAAAATCCATGATGTTTTCCATCTGTGTGAAAACCCTCATTGTTTTCAACCTTGTGCCTTCCAGCTTTTGTGCAATTATATTTTGGTGTCAGAAACCTTGTGTGTTTTTGATCTTTTCCATTGAAAACCCTGTGTGTTTTCGACCTCATAGTTTCCTATTTGCTGGCATTCCCTAAATGCGCAAGTGCGATGGATGGTGGGCCTGGGTCTTTAAAGGTTTCAAAATGATTGTTTGTTGCATAGCCACATGTTAGACTTTTTTGACATGTGATCATGCAACCACTTGCCACCTGTCCATCTGGGTCCTAGTTCTTAGCGATGTTCAGATGCTTTGTGGTTAAGTCTTCATTCCACGACCTCGCGACTTGCGGTTATCTCTTGGTCATTGATTCCTGGCGGTTAATCCCTTAACATCTAGTGACTTGGCTAGTGGCTTTCTTTGCCTTAGTTGCCCGGTCACATAATGGTGGGACCTAGTTTCCTAACATGTCAGAGAATCAACTATTGTCACTAAAGCACAAAGCTTTGTCAGGGCTTTGGAAAATTGTGCCAGCCGTCCAATCTTCTTTTTGTTTGGTGCTTTGTTGTGGGTCCAATGATAGGTTAGGCCATCCTGGTGTATTTTGGTTGGATGTGTCAGGGACAGGTGGAGAAATGACAATGTGACTATGCGAAGAGCTTGATGTGGGCCTGGTTGTCAAAGCCCTTTCAATCCTACGGTTGCCACATGATCGCAAGGAATATTCTTTCCCCTTGCGATCATGTGACAATCATCCAATCTTGCAAAGTTTAAAAGGGTTGATGGGTGGTGGATCCATTTGCCAGGTGTGGTGATGTGTTGATTTTTTATTGGCTGACAGGTGCTAAGGTGGATACACATGGTGGGTTTGATACTTAAGGATAGGCAGTGGTTGCAGTGTTGGCGGGTTGTCACATGATCGCATAGCTCATCTCTTAGCTATGTGATCATGTGACAGGTTGACATGTGTCCTTGGGGCCTGGTGGTAGGTGGTGATGGGGTGTCTTTCAAATGTTGAGGTGGCAATGTTCTTTTGGATGTGACGTAGAGATGTGGTAGTCTAATGGCCTTGTTGCATGATCGCAAGGGCCATTTCCATGGCTTGCGATCATGTGACTAACCATCGGACATTGCAAGTGTGGAGTTAAAGGTGGCTAAAGACTTTTCAAAGGGGCCCATGACTATTGTGGATTAAATGTAGGCCGCTTGATTTTCCTAGAAGAGGAAGGATCTACGGTGGTGTTTTAAAATTTTTTGGCTAGCTATTGGCGCCCGATTTCACATATGATTGCTGGGTTTTTTGCGAAGGATTTCCTGTGACCTGGAGGTAGAAAAATTGAATGCTTTAGTGGCTAGATTTGACTAGTTTGGTGGTGCTTGCATGCTGTAGCTTGGTCCTTGTCTTGTCTATGTTAACTCCTTGGTGGGGTTAGGTGTTTTTGAATTTTTTGAGTTTGAAATGATCATTGTGCTTGCATTGTAACCCTGGTATAAAGGGATTTTTATGATCATTCGAGGTCATTGGGAGTTAGGCATTCAAAATTTTTGGTTGTGAGTCCTCTTCTCAGTCTGAATCATAATGACTTGTCTTGATTTTTTTTGACATTTGAAAGAAAGTTGTAGGTCTAAGCTATAGTTTGCAAGCAAGGTTCCTTTGGATGGATTGTATACATTTGAGGATTCTTCATACTTAATACAAGAACATGATTCTCATCTCTCCCTTGTGTCAACGTAGATGAATTTTGAACTTTCCAGTTCACTACATAACAATTTATGTATAGGTCTTCATTCTTGAGTTCTAATCTAGGATTAGATTAAATGATGCTTCAGATGGGACCTAGATTTATCTCTTGTCTATGTAGGGATATTTTGTAAGTAGTAGAGGAGATTGTAAATGTGTTTATGGCTTTGAATCTCAGATACATTCTAGTGTGTGTGTGTGTAGTCTATCTAAGAAACCTTGCCCAATGGATGAGGCACTGGCCTAGATAAGCATTTCTTTGTTGACATATCCTGATTGAATTTGTTATGATTGAAACACATGAAATTAAGAACCATCCTTAAGTTTTCAGTATTTGGTTGTGTGGTTCTACCCATAGTAATGGAGAGTCAATGAGTGTGTGGTTAACACTTAGTACTTTCTTACTATCGTATTATCTATTTTTCAAACCTAGTTCTTGGTGTATGAAGTA
Source organism: Chamaecyparis obtusa (assembly GCA_027943335.1). Lineage (NCBI taxonomy): Eukaryota > Viridiplantae > Streptophyta > Pinopsida > Cupressales > Cupressaceae > Chamaecyparis > Chamaecyparis obtusa. Next base: position 200,028 of record BSBK01004187.1, on the reverse strand, counting down.
TATTTTATACTAGGTTAGGTGCACCCACCTTGGTTTTGCAGAGCCAGAAGTAGAAGAGGGTAGTCTTGTCCCTATAGCTGGTCTAGTTACCCTAAGACCTCATAACATTTTGGAGTTAACCATTCGTAAAATCCATCTGAGGGTATATTGGAAGCCTATTAGAGCATAAGAATTATTTTGGACACCAACACCTATTAGGGGAGAGGATGCATTGTCCAAGAGCTCACTACTCAAGTGGTGAAGGCTACAAGCTTTTGATCTTAGATACACACTATGTTTGCAGGATGAACTGTCATTGTGACACCGCTTGTCAGATCAGTTCCTTTGATGTGTTGATTCTTTGACCTCTAAAAAAGCTCTAATACATATTATGATGTCTTTGCACACTTTTTCTCTACTTATCAAAACTCTCTATCAACTTCCATACTAAATACAATGGGTGCATCTTATATTTATATGTCCATACAAAATAAACAACTAGGTCTACCCTTAAACCTATTATATACAATGCTTCCAAATGAATTGGCTTAAGCGTGCTTACAAATAAAAAAGTATACATGTCAGAAACCTAAATACAATATGTGCATAACCTTTACAACATTACATTATATCCACAAACCAAAATACTAACTGTTAGCTTCATGCTCTGTTCTTCTTTGGCACTCACTGGCTGTGCAACTTCAACTAACTGTAACTTTCTCATCCTTTCATATATGATCATGCACTCATAGACTAAGTATCAATATATTCTAACCAACTTAACTTCTAGGGAACACACCATAATTATTCCATACGCATGTGCGCTAATGCTCTGAGCTGCAAGAATTCTATACACTGTCCAGTCTTCAACACTTAACTGATTTTTGATCTTCTCATCAAGTGTGCTGACTCCAAACTACTATATGAATTTGTTTCCATAATAAAAACACTATATCAAGTCATATACATTAGTATAGCCAAATTTCCAACATGGTCATCTATTTTGATAGAGAAATTACTAACAAAATCCTAAAATACTTGACTGTAGGGTAAAAGCATAAAGTTGTGTCACGTTTTAGGACAACTTATCAACATAGCTGAATTTTAGTATTTCTAACTAAAATTATTTTTTGTCAAACATATGGTCTAGCTAGATTCACTATAGATAAGTTAGATAAGTGCTTTAACTTTTCCAATTGGAAATATCTATTAAATGCATGTTTTATACCAATTACTAAATAAATAAAATTATTTAAAAAAAGTGATGTTTCAATAACTCCTACTCTTTTTAATGATATTTTTTTACAAATATAAAAGTACCCTTTTTTAGAGCATAGAGTCAAGATTATCATCATATAATCTTTATTTTATTTTAATTAGATCTAACATATTATAATTTTAAAATACTGCAAGTAGGTATTTAACATTCGAGAACAATCCGCTTGAAAAATAGAAAAAAATAGTAAAGCTTATCAAAAAAATTGAAATTTTATATTTATCACTAGAGGAGAGAGTTCTCTTCAAGAATGTGTAATAAATCATAAAATAATTGACTGTAGGCACATTTCCATACCATATCTCATAAGGTATCTTGCTTTTATCTCCTCCGATTTACATCTAGTTGAGAGTGTCTACTATATTGCTATCTTCTTCTCTCTAGAACACCTATGAAACCTTTACTTCAAGCATCGTGGTGCTAATAGTGCCAAGAATTAACCTATTCTTCCTCTCCACCACTCAATTCTATTATTGAGTACTTGGAGAAGATAATTTTCTCTTTATCAAGTTCTTCTCATGAAAATAATAGAACTTATTGGATGTGAATTCACCACCTCTGTCTAATCTTAGACACTTTATCTTCATGCATGTCTTAGTTAGAAACCATTTTCTTAAGTATCTCAAACTTGTCAAAATCTTCAAACTTCTCTTTTAAGGTCCCTTGAACCATCCTATAATAGTCTTTACTGAGAAACATCAAATACATATCACCTTGCAATCTTCTTTTCCTAGCATAACCACACATATGAATATGAACAATCCATTTGAATTTTTTGTTTTGGAATGGAATGTAACCCTTGTTTTCTTACCCAACTGACATTCTTTGCAAATAGTTTTATTATGATTCTTAACCCTAGGAAGATCTCTAACATCATGTTTATAACTTATTTCCACAATGTTGTCATAATTCACATGACACAACCTCTTATTCCATAACCAAATTTCATCTATTTGGCCAATCAAATAACTTTTTAGATCACTATTGAAATGAAATATGTTACCTTTTGTTTTTCATCATGTTGCAATCTGTATTCCTAAGTCATTCATGATATTTTATTTGTCATCATTGAAATGAATTCCATAACCTTTGTCCATTAATTTTCCAACACTAAGAAGATTATGTTTCAAACATTTGACATACAACACATCATTTTTATTATTCTTTCCAATTAGAGAAATTAAATCTCTACCTCGGATCACAACACTAGTATTATCTATCTATGTTATAATACCTCCATCATACTTTTCATATATCACAAATTTTCTCTTATCATGATTCATATGATGAGAGCATCCATTGTCTATTACTCATTCATCCTTCAAAAAAACTTGAGTAGCCAGAGATTTCTCTTCAATACAATTAGAAAAAGTAGTAGCCATGGTATCTTAAAACTTATGATATTCTTCCTTGATTGAAACAAACACAAAACAAAACTCATAAACATCATCAACCTTGTCAATATCATCATTTTCATCAACTAATATCCCTTAATAAGAAACATAGTATAATTTATTTAGAGGTCTAGGTTTATTAGTCTTAAACTTAGGAAAACTTTCAAGGCTTCTATATTCAAATTGTACTATCTTATTGCATGAAAAAAATTTGAGAGGTATCTTTCCTTTATATTTACCCAAACCTTTTGGTATCCTTCTAGCGATTAGTGCTTCCAAATCTTGTTCAATTTTCACTCTTCCTCTTCAATCTCTTTTATTTCTTTCTCATATCTTGACATTCTCCTTGTGGATCCTTCTCTTGGATCAGATTTTGCATGTGCTTTCCAAATACAATATCTTTGAATACTATTTTAATCTTAGGCAATGACCCACTAAATTTACTTAACTCAAATATAGTAATCTTCTTGACCAACTTATCTCTTGTCACATCTATCACATTTTGAATCTCCTCAATGGCTAAAAATTTATGTTTATAGGTGGCAGGGAATAATATTTTTACCTTTGCAACAATCTTCTCTTCTTCCAAGGTACCTCCAAAGCATCTGATATAAAAAACTACCTCATTAACTCTAAGAAAGTAAGAGACAATATTTTCATTCTCACTCATCTTATAGGTTTCATAGGATCCCTTCAAGCTCTACAAATTGAATAGTTGTAATTCCTTATATGATTCATATAGGGTCTTCAACTTCTACCAAATATCACTGGCCATCTCCAATTCCATGACATTGGTAATTTTAGCATCTGTCAAGGAACTCACAAAAGATTTATTTATCTTGATGTTTTATTTGGCATCCTTGATCACATTTTGTTTAGTAGGGTTTACTGGAGTACTATAAGTTGAATTTGTAACCTTCCAACAATATTCATCAATGCATTTGAGATGGGCTATCATGAGACTCTTAGATAAGGTATAGTGAGATCCATCAAACATTAGACTATCTTTCATATAGGCTACCATATTTTGGCTTTTGATTTAATAGGTTTTAAATAACCAAGAGACAACAAACAAAATACACCTAGGAGTCAGCTATTTCTCATTTTCAGTATATTATATTTGACCTTGCACCAACTAACAAGGCAACAATTCCTTCTACACTTCTGGCTCTACAGAACCAAGGTGGGTTCACCTGAGATTTGATAATTTTCTTCACAACTTCTTCACAAGTATTGATTCTTAAAGTAAGGTTGGCATCCAAATCCTCCATCCACTCCTGATAGGCTTTAAGCTCTTTTAAAACTTTTAGAATACAAGGGAATAAATCAAAATTCTTACTAGAATATTCCAAACAAAGAGATCTAGACTCTCTCTGCATAGATTCCCTAGCAATGGAAAATTCCAACAGACTTGTAGTGTGATTATAAGTCTGTTCAATTATTGTATCTACCCCTACATGTTCCTTGGCCACTGAATATATTTCTTCCATCTTGTTTTCCTAGCCAATCCATTTTTTCAAGATCTAGTCCAAATTTGCCTTGTCCTCTCTAAAATAATTTAGAATATCTAAAAGCTTTGAAACCCTATAATAAATAATCTTTTTATCAACACAATTAAGAAGATGCAGAATTGTATCACTGATATTTTCTCCATACCTTTTCAGAACCTCTATTTCTAATGCCTTAAGTTTAGCCTTCTCATCTTGCAATTATTGATCAAACTGAGTATCAGGTGCCATAGGAGATGGAAAAATGTCAATTATAGGGCTTGATCTAGGTAGTGATGTATGTGATGATGTAATTAATGTTGTAGAAGAATCACCTGATTCAAAATGCAAAGTTTATGTACATCCAAGCATCACAAGTCTTCCAATCAATTTACTATTTCTTTTCTTTTCATTATCATAGGCTTCCATAAGATTTTCATAGTTGAGCCTAAGCTCCTCCATAATGAAGCAAGGGAAGGGTGGCTAAAGGAAGAATCAAGGTTAACTAAGACTGCTTAAACCCACAAATATGCCCTATGAAGAGTTACACATGGAAGTGATGTGAAAACCACATGAAAGTAGTGAAAACCCAATGGATATGAGACAAGCAAGTGGTAGCAACACTGGTGCAATTATATTATATCTTTCAACATGCCTGACTATGAGGCCTTCTAGGTTTTGGCCTTATGAAAATAAATTATTAAATTAGAATCACATCTCACATCACAATCCTCTAGACTACTATTCTCTAACTACAACTACCTATAATTGCCTCTCTACATCAACCCAAGCTCCAATTATATAGCTAGGAAAGCCACAAGTCAGCCTGTCAGGCATTTAATTACAATATAGGTCCACTTAGAGGAGAAACCAAAACTAAAACAAGAAATTAAAAAACATGATGTGAAGTTTTATTTGGGTCCACACATGATCCAAGTATACATCCCCAAACACGCAAGCTCCAATTTCCCTATATGAAACCATGCAAGATGAAATACCAAATGTTTCATGAGAAAAACTGGTGGAAAATCGATGCCCAAGGAAAATTATGATAACTTCTGAGTCCAAATGAATTAGAACATGCACCCTTAGGAGAATAATCAAGATTAGGTCCACATCACTACATTAACTACGCAAGGTAAGAAACCAACAGCAACAATGGCTACAAAATAAACAACAGGCATGTACATGAACATGAAATATTTTTTGTGATGTAATATTTCTCAATACCCAAGATGCTGCTGCATCAGACACCTGGGGTAACAAAACAAATAATATCCACATCAGGCACTTCTCATATTCTAACCTAAATCATAAAGATGCAACTCAGCTTGTGTAATCCATGAACTATCTTCAACCAACTTGTCTTTCCACTGAACTAGGTATTCCATGTGGTCTTTTCCTCTTGTACTCTTACTTACTCTACTATTCAAGATCTTCTCAATGTTGTCTCTGTCCTTAGGATAATTCAAATCATCTTCAGTATCATCATTTGATTCAAATTACTCAAAGATATCAACAATGTTGAATATAGGTTATATGTCCATGTCCTTTGGTAATTCCACTTCATAAGCATTTCCACTGTCAAACTTCTTCAAAATCTTACAAGGTCCAACCTTCTTCATTTTCAACTTGTTATAGGTACCAACTAGAAATCTATTCTTCTTGAAATGAATCATAACCTCATCTCTAACTTCAAAATATTTATGTCTACTCTTATCTGCTCTCTATTTATATTTTAGATTACTATCCTCCAAGTTCCTTTTAACTTCATTGTGAAAAGTTGTCATGTATACTTTAAAATCGTTAGCTTCATCACTTCTTCTGGTCTCAGTAGGAAAATCTCTCAACCCTGTGGTTCTCTTAGGATGAAATCTAGTAACAATCTTAAATGGTGTTCTCTTAGTACTTTTATTCATAGAATTTGTTAGTCCATTTTCTAGTCATAGCAAAATCCTATGAAAATGGCCTCTTCCCTGCAAATGTTTTTGTAAAAGTGTTCTGCCCCATGCTTTTAAATGTGTCACCTTGCTCCAGTCCAAATTGCACATGTTGAAATGCAAAATCCAGAAAGTTATTCAAGTTCTAAGGTCTACAGGAAAATATTTTTAGAATTTTCCACGGTGTCGAAAACCCACAATGTTTTTGAAAATCTATGATGTTTTCGGTCTGTGTGAAAACTTTCATTATTTTTGACCTTATGCCTTCCAGCTTTTATGTGCTTATCTTTTGATGTCAGAAACCTTGTGTTTTTTCAATTTTTTCTGCCAAAAACCCTATGTGTTTTCAACCTCATAGTTTCCCATTGCTGGCTTTCCCTAACTGTGCAATGGATGGTGGGCCCGAGTTTTCAAAGGTTTCAAAAAGATTGGTTGTTGCATGGCCACATGTTAGACTTTTCTGACATGCAATCATGCGACTGCTTGCCACCTATCCACATGGGTCCAAGTTCTTCACATTGCCTAGCATGATTAAAGCTCAGAAAAAATCAGTGGTCAGCATAAGTTCGCATGGTGAAGATGCATGGTGTTTATCCTTCATGCCTTTGCGATAGCCATTGGATTTTCCTATGTGCGTGTGCAGTGGGACCTATCTGTTTGGTGGCACTGATGTGTCAATTTTCTATTAGTTGTCTATGATGAGTTGGATTTCATGTCAGCGGGGCCCAGTGTTAGAGTTTTAAGATCTATAGTTAGCATGTGATCGCATGGAATATTCTCATCCCATGTGATCATGCGCCCACCATCCAATTGGATGCCGATGGGTTTGTTCACAGTGGGGCTGTTTGGGCTGAGGTGTCGTCACTTGATCCGATGAGCTAGGTGATGATTTGGACATGTCATGGGCCCATTTGTGGGGTTTGAGCAGTTCTGTGGTCCCGGAGGTGGTGATGTGGCAGCTTGGGGTTGGTTGTCGCATGATCACATGTCAAAATTTTTTGACATGGGATCATGCGACCAGTTGACACATGTCCTTGGGGCCCGGTGGCAGGTGGTAATGTGGCATCCATGGTGGTGAGGTGGCAAATTTTTATTGGGTGCCATGTGGTGCTGCGGTGGTGGTCATGTCCGGAAGAAAGGTGGCACGGGCACTTTTCATTGGCCGATGGGTGACAATGTGGTAGTCTTATGGCTTTGTTGCATGATCGCAAGGGCCATTTTCATAGCTTGTGATCATGCGACAAGTTTCTTCCTTGCTGGAGCCCAATAATAGGTGGTGGAGTGGGCATTCCCAATTGGTTAGCATGGAGGTACTATGGTCCTACTATGTTTTGGTTGGTCCGTAGGATCTGAGGTGGCAGTCTTATGGCTTTCTCGCATGATCACAAGGGCCATCTTTCAGCCTTGCAATCATGTGACAAGGGTGCCATGTGTGCTCGGGCCTATTTGTAGTTGGTAGGTGGTGACATGACAACTGATAGGATGCATGTTAGCAGCTTGTCGCATGTTCGCATGAGCCAGCTTTCCTATTATGTGAACATGCGATAAACCCTTTTGTGGCAGCAATAGTGGTGGCGGTTATGAAGAAGGTAATGGGAAGTGGCATGTTGCATGTTCACATAGGGGTTTTTCGATCTATGTGATCATGTTACAACTGTTTGATGTCGCAATTATGGAGTTAAGGGTGGGTCCATGATGCTAGTGCTGCTGAGGTGCTAGATCCTGATTGGCTGCTCAAGTGGTGATGTGAACTTGGATTTTTCATGGGTTTGTTGACCATTGTCAACTGCCTGATTTACCAAGAAAATATAATACCAGTGACTGTGATTTAAAGGTTGACCGGCTAGCCATTGGTGCCTGATTTCAAATGTGATTGTAGGGATTTGTACCATAAAGGAATGAATATAGTCTTGGCTTGAGGTGTATTTGTAGGTGGATGAAAGGACTATTTGGCATGATAAATTCTTGGTCCTTGGTATATTTTCAAAGGATTGGCATAAATGAAGATCATTCTTGGATCCGATTATCTAGGTTGCCTGTGTTTCCTGCCCTTGTAATAAATTTTGATGTTTTTTTGGTTGTTCTAGCTGTTTTAACCCTGGCCCTAGCTATCTATAGCTTGTTGCAACATATTTTGGGTTTCCAAGGTAGCTAGTGGTATAAGTGGTAGCTTTCTTAACTTTGAAGGGGTTCAAATTGGGGATCAGTCCAGAGGTTTTGATTTCGATTGGTTCCATGGGTTTGTAGCAGGGTTGTATCACATTACATGAAGCTGAATAGAATTTCTGGAAGTCTTTTGCAGTTTATTGAAGTGGTTTCATCTCTGTCCTACTTTGATCATGTACATGACTCATCATACTTAATATAACTATTTCATTTTTACAAGTCTCTCCTTGGTGTCATTCATGTGAGTTTTGGATTTTCTGATCCATTGCATAGGGTTACCTTTGCATATGTTCTTGTCTTTAGTTCTTGATCTAGGATCAAGTGAAATTTACTTTAGAAGGGCCATAGATTCACCTGGGTTGTCTACAGAAAGATCTTATAAATAGTGGATGGGCTGGAATAGTTGTATTTATGGCTTTGAGTCTTTGACAGTAGTTGGTTCATGTTTCTATACTTGCATTTGATGATTTACCCAATGGATAATGGCACTAATCAAGGATTAGTACATTTAGTTGAATTCAGTGTTTGATGGATTTTGATTGTTTCTTGCATCTTTATATATCAATACCATTTTGATGCTAGTGGTAGTAGTAGGAGTTCCTCTCTAGTCTTCAGACTCATTCTGTGCAAATAGGGCTATTTGTATATGAATTGGCTTCATTGGGGTATAGGTTACCTGAAGTGGTTTGAAGGCTATTCCACACTAATCTATCTGCAGGCCTTTTATTCACCAAAAGGATGGTATGAGTGTGCAGATAAGGCAATACCTACCCGAGTGAATGTGGAGCTCAAAAAAGGAGGATTTCTCTCTAGCCTCATCAATTGGATTGTTTTTCTTATCAAGCTTGAGTGCCTAACCTGTGATTCAAGCCCAACCATTTGATTCAAGTTTGGTCCTACAAGAAAAAGCACCAACAAGATGGTGACTCTTCTGGGGAAGAAGTAAAAGATAGAAAGTTCTTTTGCTTGGCTGGATCATCCCGGAGTCTGGTTAAAAGATCATAGAGTCAGATAGAGAAATTAGCATTTGTAAAATCTTCTCACCTAGTTGTGAGTGGCACCTCTGATTTGTTTCTATTTGATCAGTGCATCTTCTGATAAACAGTGCATGTTATCTTGGTGAGTTTTGGTTGGTTGGAAGAGATACACAAATCAGTGAAATACTTTCCTCTTCAAGGAGGTGGTGACTCTACATTGCAAAATCTGATGGAGCTACAAGGTGAGCTCTAGATCTGCCCTGCCTTCCAATCAACAAAGTTTTCTGCTACAAAACTTCTAGGCATTTATGATTACAATGTTTCCCTATCAAGTATTTAGTGCTAGTATAAAGGGAAGACTGAGATAAGATGAGTGGCTCTCATCTTGCATTACGTCAAATGAATAATCAAGGGAAAAGTTAGTCTAAGCTACTTGGTTTCCTCAAGTTGGATAGACCTTTAAGTTATGTTCTTCCAGGGTCCCCTCACTCTTTTCCTAGTGAGCTCTTGGGTCTGATTCCTATTTTTGATTGCCGGTCTGATTCATCAGTGAAGCATGTCCTAACATTCTATAGATTTATTATAGAATATGATATTCTTGATGAGGATGTTAGCATGATATTTTTTGGGAGATCCCTCAAAGGGGTTACATCTAATTGGTATCTAAATCTGGCCCCAAAATGCATCTCTTCTTTGACTAAGTTCAAGTGGTTATTCTTAGAGGAGTTTGCTGATGACGATAAATGGAAAAGGTTACAAAGAGACCGTCAGCAAAATGGGAATGAATGTTATATTCCAAAGCAACCCATGTCTAGTGCTAAAGGTACTTCTTCTGATGAATCTTTGTCAGAGGAGTATTTAGATTGTGGCAGTGAGCAGGAATCAGGGTCAAGGTGTGCAGGATCCTCCATTCATTCAAAAATGTCTTAATGTGATTTCAGTGGCTATTCAGGTGAGGATGATGAAGGCAGTGATGCTGATGTGTCCTCATATGAATTAGATGAGGCATGGGAGGAAGAGAGTAATGATGGAAGTGAACACTCCTTCAGTGAGGAGTATGAAGACAGGGAAGTGGTGTTTGAATGTGATATCAGTGAGTCTTCATATGGTTCTGATTTTTCTTCATGTGCTGTGAGTCTCCATGAGCTTGAGATGGGTAGTGAATTTAAAGTATTTTCTAAAGCTTTATATGATGAAGAATTTGACTATCAGCCTATTTTTTGTCATGATGCTCAATAAGGTGTATTGCATGAAGTTTTCAATCCATTGTTTGAAGAACATGTGGAGGTTTCAGATCCAATTGAATCAAGGTGTTCATTTTCCACCCGTGGGTATGAATCTGACTATTCATTCAAGGTCTAGCCGGTTACACATGTGGAAATACAAAGTCAAGGTATGAATGAGGCCTTTCTGTAGGTAGAATATGAGGCTTTTATTTTTCTAGTTGATAGCATGCATGAGTTAGTAGATGAAAATCAGTCTCAGTATAGTGGTACTGATCATTGGCATGCTGAATCTTTTCTTCATAGTGAGCAAGATGGAGTGAGTGCAAATTTTTTGTACATGCACTATGAAGATAGTTACTTTGTTCTTCCTGATTTGCTGATTGAACATGTTGACAAGCCTATGGAGACAAATGAAAACAAAATTTTTGGTGTGCCTCATGAAATAAGAAATGAAAATCAAATTTTTGACAGAGGTAGGAATTAACTCATGTTTGTTGCTGCAGGTTTTTGTAAAAAATGTACATTCTGTAAATATCTTTCCCTTTCTTGTTGTGTGTTTCTTTCCTTCCTGTTCCCTGTGGTTTTTTTGAGTTCCCTATTTTTGTCTAGTGGGTGGTCTACTCTCCTAGAAATCATGAATTCTCACATGGGCACAAGTTACCCATCATCCCCAAATAGAGCCATTGTTAGTCCATTTTCCAATCATAGCAAAATCCTATGAAAATGGCCTCTTCCCTGCAAATATTTTTTGAAAAGTGTCCTGCCCCATGCTTTTCAATGTGTCACCTTGGTCCAGTCCAAATTGCACAAGTTGAATTACAAAATCTAGAAAGTTATTTAAGTTCTAAGGTCTACAGGAAAATATTTTTAAAATCTACCATGGTGTCGAAAACCCATAATGTTTTTGAAAATCCATGATGTTTTCGGTCTGTGTGAAAACCTTCATTGTTTCTGACCTTATGCATTCCAACTTTTGTGTGCTTATCTTTTGGTGTCAAAAAACTTGTGTTTTCAATTTTTTCCATCAAAAATCCTATGTGTTTTCAACCTTATAGTTTCCTATTGCTGGCATTCTCTAACTGCGCAAGTGCAATGGATGGTGGGCCCAGGTTTTCAAAAGTTTCAAAATGATTGGTTGTCACATGGCTGCATGTCAAAATTTTTTGACATGTGACCATGCAACTACTTGCCACCTGTACGTGTGTGTCCCAGTTCTTCCCATTGCCTAGCATGGTTAAAGCTCAGACAAAATTAGTGGTCAGCGTATATTCGCATGGTGAAGATGTGCAGTGTTTATCCTTCATGCCTTTGTGACAGCCGTTAGATTTTCCTATGTAGGTGTGCAATGGGACCTATCTGCTCGGTGGCACTGATGTGTCAATTTTCTATTAGTTTCTTGTGATGAGTTGGATTTCATGTCAGCAGAGCCCAGTGTAAGAGTTTTAAGATCTACAGTCGGCATGTGATCACATGGAATATTCTCACCCCATGCGATCATGTGCCCATTATCTGATTGGATGCAAATGGGTTTGTTTACAGTGGGGCCATTTGGGCTGAGGTGTCATCACTTGATCCGATAAGTTGGGTGATGATTTGGACATGTCATGGGCCCATTTGTGGGGTTTGAGCAGTTTTGTGGTCTCAAAGGTGGTGATGTGATAGCCTGGGGTTGGTTGTCGCATGATGGCATGTCAGAGTTTTTTGACATGTTATCATGCGACTGGTTGACACGTGTCCTTGGGGCCTTGTGGTAGGTGGTAATGTGGCATCCTTGGTAGTGAGGTGGTGAATTTCTATTGGGTGCCACGTGGTGTTGTGCTGGTGGTCATGTTTGGAAGAAAGGTGGTGTGGGCAGTTTTCATTGGCCAACAGGTGACAATGTGGCAGTCTTATGGCCTTGTCACATGATCGCAAGGGCCATTTTCACAGCTTGAAATCATGCAACAAGTTTCTTCCTTGCTGGGGCCCGATAATAGGTGGTGGAGTGGGCATTCCTAATTGGTCGGCATGGAGGTACTATGGTCCCGCTATGTTTTGGTTGGTCTACCAGATCTGAGGTGGCAGTCTTATGGCTTTGTCGCATGATCGCAAGGGCCATCTTTTGGCCTTGTGATCATGTGACAAGGGTGCCATGTGTGGTAAGGCCTATTTGTAGTTGGCAGGTAGTGACATGACAACCAGTAGGATGCATGTTAGCGGCTTGTCCCATGTTCGTATGAGCTAGCTTTCATGCTATGCGAACATGTGACAAACCCTTTTGTGGCAGTGGTAGTGGTGGTGGTTATGAAAAGGTAATGGGAAGTGGTGTGTCACATGTTCGCATAGGCCTTTTCTGATCTATGTGATCATGTGACAACTATTTGATGTCGTCGTTGCGGAGTTAAGGGTGGGTCCATGATGCTAGTGCTGCTGAGGTGTTGGATCCTGATTGGCTGCTGAAGTGGTGATGCAGACTTGAATTTTTTATGGATTTGTTGACCATTGTCAACCGTCCAATTTGCTAAGAAAATGTAATACTAGCGATTGTGATTTAAAGGTTGACCAGCTAGCCATTGGCACTTGATTTCAAATGTGATTGCAGGGATTTGTAGCGTAAAGGAATGAATACAGTCTTGGTTCAAGGTGTATTTGCAGGTGGATGAAAGGACTATTTGGCATGACAAATTCTTGGTCCTTGGTACATTTTCAAAGGATTGGCATAAATGAAGATCATTCTTGGATCTGATTATCCAGGTTGCCTACGTTTCCTGGTCCTGCAGTAAATTTTGATATTTTTCTGGTTGTTATAGCTGTTGTAACCCTGGCCCTAGTTGTCTATAGCTTGTTGCAACATATTTTGGGTTTCCAAGGTAGCTAGTGGTATAAGTGGTAGCTTTCTTGACTTTGAAGGGGTTCAAATTGGGGATCAGTCCAGAGGTTCTGATTTCGATTGGTTCCAGGGGTTTGTAGTAGGGTTGTATCACATTGCATGAAGCTGAATAGAATTTTTGGAAGTCTTTTGTAGGTTATTGAAGTGGTTTGATCTCTCTCCTACTTTGATCATGTACATGACTCATCATACTTAATATAACTATTTCATGTTTACAAGTCTCTCCTTGGTGTCATTCATGTGAGTTTTGGATTTTTTGATCCATTGCATAGGGTTATCTTTGCATATATTCTTGTCTTTAGTTCTTGATCTAGGATCAAGTGAAATTTACTTTAGAAGGGACATAGATTCACCTGGGTTGTCTACAGAAGGATCTTATAAATAGTGGATGGGCTGGAATAGTTGTATTTATGGCTTTGAGTCTTTGACAGCAGTTGGTTCATGTTTCTATACTTGCATTTGATGATTTTCCCAATGGATAATGGCACTGATCAAGGATTAGTACATTCAGTTGAATTTAGTGTTTGATGGATTTTGGCTGTTTCCTACATCTTTATATATCAATACCATTTTCATGTTGGTGGTAGTAGTAGGAGTTCCTCTCTAGTCTTCAGACTCATTTTGTGCAAATAGGGTTGTTTGTATATGAATTGGCTTCATTAGGGTACAAGTTACCTGAAGGGGTTTGAAGGCTATTCCACACTAATCTATTTGTAGGCCTTTTATTCACCAAAAGGATGGAATGAGTGTGTAGATAAGGTAATACCCACCTGAGTGAATGTGGAGCTCAAAGAAGAAGGAGGATTTATCTCTATCCTCATCAATTGGATTGTTTTTCTTGTCAAGCTTGAGTGCCTAACCTGTGATTCAAGCCCAACCATTTGATTCAAGTTTGGTCCTGCAAGAAAAAGCACCAACAAAATTATTATATCCAAAATCTTCTTGTGCCAAAACTAAATCCCAATTACCAGGCTTATCTCCAACTAAACATCTGAACAAGTTTCCCAAACTTATGTTCACAACTTTAATCTGTCCATCTATGTGAGGGTGAAATGTAGAACTAAACTTCAATTCTATATTCATCTTCTTCCAAAGTGTTCTCCAAAATTAACTAGTAAACTTAGTATCTCTATCTAAAACAATAGATTTAGGAAACCCATGAAATCTTACCACTTCTTTGAAAAATAATTCAGCTACATGAAATGCATCAGATTTCTTCTTACAAGGTATGAAATGGGCCATCTTAGAAAATCTGTCAACCACTACAAAAATAGAATCATTGCCTCTCTAAGTTCTAGGAAATCCAAGAACAAATTCCATACTAACATCTTCCCAAGGTTTATCAAGTATAGGAAAAGGTGTATACAATCCCAAATTTTGACTACTTCCTTTTGTTGTTTGGCAAATTCTACAACCTCTAACGATTCTCTGGACATCTTTATAATTTTTTGGCTAAAATTATCTTTTTAAAATTAGTTTCATAGTCTTATCAATCCCAAAATGTCTAGCAAGTCCACCACTATGTTTCTCCTTTATTATATTCTCTTTCATAGATCCTCTAGGTATGCACAACTGGACTCCCATAAACAACATGTCTTCTTGAATGAAATAATTAGTCCACTTATCACTCATTGTTTGTTCTTTAAAAAATTTCCAAGGCTCTAAAAAACCAAGGTCACTTTCATACAAACACTTAAAATCATCAAAACCAAGTACATCAACTCTCATTTCTGTCAGCAAATTTCTTCTTTAGCTCAAGGCATCAACAACTTTATTTGACTACCCACTTTTATGCTTCAATGAAAAGGAAAACTTCTGCAAGAACTCAACCTACTTCATATGTCTCTAATTCAATTTATTCTGACTTCCCAAATACTTCAAAGATTTATGGTCAATATAGAACACAAAATCTTTAGGCATCAAATAATGTCTCCATTTCTTCAAAGATTGAACAATAGCATAGAATTCCTAGTCATAAACTGAATATTTTCTCTTAGCATCATTCATTTTCTCACTAAAGAAAGCTACAGGTCTTCCTTCTTGACTTAAAATAGATCCGATTGCACTTCCACTAGCATCACATTCAACTTGAAAAATGTTACTTAAGTCAGGCAAAGCAAGTGTAAGTAATTCTGCAATTCTTTGTTTCAATGTTTCAAAACTCTTTTGTGTTCCATGTGTCCATTTGAAATCCATTTTATCTCCTCTCATAGTTTCAGTCGTAGCATTAAAAATAGAATTAAAATTTTTGATGAACTTCCTATAAAAACATGCCGACCCATTAAATAATCTTACCTCTTCAACATTCTCTGGTTTAGGCCAATAAAGTATAGCTCTTACTTTCTTAGGATCCATCTTCAATCCATCAACTAAAATACAAAACTAAGATACACAATCTCCTCTTTCATAAATGAACATTTCTTCAAATTAATCAGCAACTTTTCTTCCTTCAATCTCTGCAATACTTTTTTGATATGCTCAACATGTTATACCTTACTCTTATTAAATATCAAAATATCATCAAGATATACAATCATAAACTTACCCAAGAATCTTTTCAAAACTTCATTCATCAGCCTCATGAAAGTACTATGTGCATTAGTCAAACCAAAAGGCATAACCAACCATTCATACAAACTTTCATTAGTCTTAAAAGTAGTTTTCCATTCATCCCCTTCTCTAATTAGAATCTAATGATATCCACTTTTCAAATCAATCTTTGTGAAATACTTTTCTCCACTCAAACTATCCATTATGTCATCCATCCTAGGCAAAGGAAATGTGTACTTTACTATTATCTTGTTTATAGCTCTAGAATCAGTGCACCTTCTCCATTCTCCATGATTTTTCAATGCTAATATAGTAGGTACTATCAAAGGACTCAAAATTTCACTAATAAAACCTCTCTCAAGAAATTCTTGCACTTGTCTATTCAAATCAATCTTTTCATAAGGTGTCAACCTATGTGGTGCTTTATTAGGAAAACTTGCTCTAGGTATCAAATAAATACAATGAATTATACTTCTCATAGGTTGTAAACCATTAGGTACATTATTAGAAATGATGTCATGACATTCATTCAACAAAGCTTTTACCTCAGGTCCATGTTCTAACTCATCTTCTTTCTCAGTTTTCCTTGGAATTAAAGAAAAAAAATATTATGTTCTTTCATTTTTCTTGAAATTTTTTTACCATCAACCAAGCATACTTTGACTGTAGTACAATGACCTTCATCAAACTTCTCTACTAAAGGAAATAATACCTATTTCTTTCCATCCATCCAAATAGTGTATTGATTCAATCTACCATCATGCAAATCTTTCCTATCATACTGCCAAGGTCTAGCCAACAGAATCTAAGAACAATCCATAGGCATAATATCACACAAGATTTCATTGTGATAATTCCCAATTTTGAATCTAACAAGGCATTGTTCACTTAAAATTATTTTATGCTCCTTCTAGATCCAACTAATATGGTAAGGCTCAGGATGTCTCAATCTCTATAACAATAATTTGTTAACCAGCTCTTCAGATGCCAAACTACCAGAACTTCCACTATCAATGATTACCTTGCAACATTTATCAATGATCTTACATCTGGTTCTGAACAAACTTTTCCTCAGAATAGGTTCCTCATCAGCTTCTTCATTCCACAAGATCCTTCTTAGCATAAAGTTCTCACCATGTTCAGGTTCATTAGATAATTCCTCAACTTCTTCAAAAGCCAAATTATTTCAGCCATTACCTCTAGTCTTCTTTCCAGAGTTAGTACATTCAAATAATCTATATCCTTCTTCACCACATTTGTAACAAGTACCTTTAAACCAAGATTTCTCTTCTCTTTTTCCCATTATTGTTATTCCTACAGTAACTTGTATAGCTACCTCTAGAGTAATTACCTCTTCTACTAGTAGGTTCATCTTTCCATCCTTTATCTTGGACTGCATTGTCAGATCTCCTACTTTCTCCATAAGATATACCTCTACTTCTCTAAAATCTACCACCTCTTCCTCTTTGTCTTTTTTCATTTCTCTTTGTTAATCTCTCTTCTACCTTCAGAGAAAATTGGTATGATCCTTCCACACTATCTATTTTAACATAGTTGATCTCATCTTGAATCAAGGTCCTTAGGCCATTTAGGTTTCTAGCCACTTTCTCAACTTCATCATCCATATGTCCAAATTTGATATCCAATTAATAAAACTCCTCAATATATTCTTTCACACTCATGTCCTTTTGTCTCATATTTTGCATTTTTCTCATCAAAATAACTTGGTAGTTAGCTGGGAGAAACTTCTTTTTCATCTTTCCAAGCATCTTCCTCCATGTCTTGATCTTTTCTCTTCCTCTCTTCTATCTCTTAGTTTGTAAATGATCCCACCAAAGAGATGCATGACCTTTTAATTTTTTGACTTCTATCTTAACCTTCTTATTATCAAGAGTACCTTCATACTCAGAGTATTTATCCATCTCAGAGATCCAATCCAAAAGTGCACCGGTCTCAAGTCTTGCATCATAGAAAGCAACTTCAACTACAGGTCTGGAGTTAGCCTTAGACAAAAATATCAAGAGTCTTTGCTCATCCTGTTCAACTTCAGGTTTAGGATTAGGTGCTGCCTCTTATTCTTCACTAAAATTTTCAAGATGTGCGTGTCTTCTCTAGGTTGTCTCTACAGCTTCAAGCCTAGTTGCAATCTACCTCAACATATCCATGATAGTGTTATCATTTCCTCTACCTTTAACCATCTTGACAATTAGGTTCCAACAAGATCATAACCTTCTACAAGCTATAGGTCAGATCTTAGATCCACCACCCTACAACTAATCCAAGAAGGTTCTCCACAATCCAATCCACAATAAAGAACTCACTCTGATACCACTTGATGCAAGGGCAGGGTAGTAAAAGGAAGAATTAGGGTTAATTGAGACTACTTAAACCCACAAACATGCCCTATGAAGAGTTACACATGAAATTGATATGAAAACCACATGGAAGAAGTGAAAACCTGATAGATATGAGACAAACAACTGGTAGCAACACTCATGCAATTATATTATATCTTTCAACATGCCTGATTGTGAGGCCTTCTAGGTTTCATCCTTATAGAAATAAATTATGAAATCAAAATCACAACTTGCATCTCAATCCTGTAATATACTCTCCTCTAACTAGAACTGCCTCTCTACATCAACCCAAGCTCCAAATATATAGCTAGCAAAGCCAAAATTCAGCCTGTCAAGCATTTAATTACAATAGAGATCCACTTAGGAGGAGAAACCCAAACTAAAGAAAGAAATAAAAAAAATGATGCAAAGTTGCATTTAGTTCCACACATGATCCAAGAACATATCCCCAACTATGTAAGCTCCAATTTCCCCATACAGAACTATGCAAGGTGAAATACCACATGATTCATGAGTGAAACTAGCAGAAAATCGATGCCCGAGGAAAATTGTGATAACTTCCAAGTCAAAATGAATTAGTACATGTGCCCTTATGAGAATGCCCAAGATTAGGTCCACATCATTTCATTAACTATGCAAGGCAAGAAACCAACCGCAAAAAAAACTACAAAACAAACAATAGGTAGGTACAAGAAATATTTTTGGTGATGCAAGATTGCTCAAGACCCAAGATGTTCCTGCATCACATAATCTATTTGTCCTTCACTGCTATGGCCTTAGAAAAAAATGTTTCTTGAATATCTATGTCAGCTACCTCCACCACAGAATTCTCAATTACCCTTCTGACCATGAAGTCATCCATTAAAGTGGTGTTTGATCCCTCACCCCTTTTGGTCTTATCCTATTTTTTTAATGACCACATTACAAGGGTAGCATGGTCATCATTGAAGACAAGTCATTTTGATGTTGCAATGGTCTCTTGCTCTATATTATATGCAATATCAATCCTCTTTCTCATGGCATCAAAAACCATTGCATCAATGATGTCCCATTCTAGTAAAGACCCCTACATCCATTATCATCTTACTCCCCTCCTCAGGGATAATTCTATTAAATTATTCAAGCATTTCTTTCTATATTTCATCTTTGATAAAAAAGTCCTCTCTATCAGGTTGCTCTACTTGTCTCTTTTCACACACTAGTACATTTGACCTTATTTTTCTACCAAAATTTTTGACCAACAAATAAAAAGATTTTGGTTGGTCGGAATATAGAAGGAAAACATTGATTTTTTTTTAATTCATGCTCGTGTTTGTCAAAATTTTGACCAATACCATGGAGGTAAAAATTTAGACTAACATAGGCATAACTTTAAAAAAAAGGGGTTTCATTTCTCATTTCATTATCCCCAGCATGATGAATTAGGTCAAGGGCAGCATGTGAAGGAGGACTACTGGTAAGGATTTCAATACCTTAACGTAGGGTTTTTGATTTCTTTTAATTCTTATAGGTATGATAGACTATTTTGAAGATTATTTTTCAATATTGAAGATTATTTTAGAATTGCTCTGATGCCTCTGTACAATGTCCAAATAGATTCAGAAGGTTATGATGTTGAATTTTTTCCATCAGCTTAACCTCATTTTAAAACTGGTTGACAAAACATCACCGCCAAAGGCCTCAACATCCACCAAGAATAGGGAACCACCAAGGGCCAAACTGATATGCACAACAACCGGTAACTGGAACTATTACACATCTTAATATATTTCAAATAACTTCCTCTTCTCATCTTTTATATTCTTTCATATTTGAGTTCATTGTTAAAAATACACTCTCTACCAGTTTTTAAATTGCAGATATCAATCCATGTCACTAAGGTTCTATTTATTTTAATTTGGCAAGTGAATGTGACCTACATACCATTTTGACACATTATACATTCATACATCTCATCAATTGATCATTTGTATAGCATATCATTAAGGTGGGTAAGTTTAATTTTGCTTATCAGTTTGTAAAGGTAGTAAAATGCATTAGATGAACAAATAATTCTTTTAATTGAAGTTTTCATAGTTTTTACTTAGAATAAAAATCCCATAAATGACATATTAGATCTTGTACTAGTTCTAACATATATTACAATGATACATAGAGCCTCATATATGAGTGAGTAATATTATAAAATATAAAATGCATCTAAGCATTACAACTGAGTTTCTACCAACAATGACTAACCTACTCAATGTAGAATAGAAACATATATGTGTTATTTTAAGAAGCCATTAGGAATGGTAAGGAGGCCAGAGAAGTTAGGACATCTATGTGTTGTGGATAGAAGGATTTTTCCATATCTTCTGAAGAAAAGTACTCATAATTTTTTGAATTTTCTCAATGAGGGAACCTTCCTTACTTTCATTTCTTGTTTGAAAGAATAGGAAATCTCAATGAGAGTGGGTTCTGAGGCTCATCCTCCTCCAAAAAATATACCAAAGGGAACCCCACTTGTATTGATGTAGGAGCATCTTGGGTCCTTGGCAATCATGTGTCACCAAAAATATGTTTGTAGTTTTCTACTTTGTTTAGTTCCTTCTTTGACTGAGTTGGATCAGTGTTTCTCAGTTTCCTTTGTTTGTTGGTGTTGGTCAGTTATTTCCTTGGCACTCGGTGATGCTTGTCTGGCACTTGGTTTCCTTTCTTATCGAGTTGTTTATTTTGGATTCCTATTGAGGCCAACTTGTGCATTTAATTTGGGTTACGGATTTAATGTTGGTATTCATCATTGGGAAGCCTGTGGACCTAGATTTGGTCATTCCTTTTGTTAATGGTGGATCTAAAGGCTGACTTCATTCGGTAGCCTCTTGTATAAATGTATTTGTTTGGTTAGATTTTTGGGAGGATTTTTGTGGAGTTAGAAGATAGAGGATAAAATATTAGAGGTTTTTGGTAGATCTTTGCATGTTTGAGGACTTTTGTACTTGATTGTAATATTTGGCCTAAATTGAGAAGGCCTTACAGCTTGAAATGTATGAATCAATTGAAGTAAATATATGTAAATATCTACATTCTCTCTCTCACTATTGTTTGTAGTTTCTTTTGTGTGTGATCTTTGCAAGGTGGATCTGGTTAGGGTGTACCTTTAGCCCCTCTCCCCATCTACTCTTGGTTTAAGTGGTATCAGAGGGAGGTGAGATCTAGATCTAGGTTTGAAAATCTAGGTTTGAAGGTTCCTTCTTGTGAAGCCCTAGTTGATTTTTTGTGGGGTAGAAGATTGTGATCTAACTTGCAATTGTAGGGGGTATTCAAGATGGTTCATTGGAGGTGAGACATGGATCTAGGATTGGCAAACATGCTGAGACAACTTGCTACTAGATTAGAAGTTGTTGAAACATCCTAGAGAAGAGGAAGACATCTTGAAGATGTTAACAATGATGAAATTGAGGAAGAACAAGGTGATGTAGAAACTACACCTATGATGGATCAAGGTGAGGAAAGATTCTTGAAGGATTTGACAAGTCTGAAGTCTACACCACCCTTTAATCATCTTGAGTATAGTGGAAAATTGGATTCTGATGAATTGGTGGATTGGATCACTGAGATGGAAAATTATTTTGAGTATCAAAATGCGCTTGAGGAAAAGAAGGTGAAAATTGCAAGCACAAAGTTGAAAAGTCATGCGTCCTTGTGGTGGGAACATCTGCAATTGGATACAAAGAGGAAAGGAGAAGAAAAAATCAAGGTATGGAATAAAATGGTGAAAAAGTTGAAAGGAAAGTTCTTACCCTTTGATTATCAAATTAACCTAGTTAGGTGAATGCAAATTTTGAGGTAGAAAGATATCTCGGTAAAAGAATATACTAAGGAATTCTCTAGATTAGATATCAGATCTACACCTAATGAAGATGATGTGGCACAAATTTCTAGATACCTGAATGGTTTGAGAGTTTCCATCCAAGAAGAAATAAGTTTGATCAAATTGGAGACAATTGAAGAGGCTTATCAATTTGCATTAAAAGCTAAGGAGAAATTGAATAAGAGACATGAGAAAAGACAATGAGGTAGAGGTGGTAGATTCCTTAGGGGAAGAGGTAGATGTTATTAGTATTTTACTCATCTTTGGAGGCCTAGTTACTAAGTTAAACTACTACACCCTAGTTTGAAATGATTAGTGGTCTTTCTTAAAAATTGTGCTCATTTCATTGTAAAGTGCATGAAAGAGAAAAGGAAATGAACTACATCTAATAATTACATGTGCATGTATCAATGTTAAGTGTGTTATACAAAAGGAAAAGAAACTAAGAAGACCATTTATCCAATCTCACACAGGTCGTGAGCATAGCCATTGCCAGAATTGAATGAATACGCATATATATACATGAAGTATAGGGATACTAGACATTGCCTTGTATTAATGGTGTCTAGATCCAATCCTATCTAGAGAGCTCCTATGGTCTAGAACCTGCAAGAAGAGAGGAGGAGATATGGGTTAGATCTAATGGATCTAAACCATACATGGTACCATAGTATTCACAAAGATGCATATATGCACTTAGCCATACACCTCTGGGAAGGGTTGTGCTCAGGGCATGTGCATTAAAGAGGCTTCAAAAATAAAGAGATACCATTGTTTTCACTAATGTGTTTGTTCCATGTGCAGATACATGCCAAGAACATCCATGATCAGTATTGAGTCTCCTAGTACCCTACACTGAACCTGTGAGGGTTCTTAGAAGCTCTATTCCCATAGAGTTTATGGGAGTGCTAATGGTCTCAAGGAGAAGCACTGACTGATGTGGGGAGGCTCTCAATAGATGAAGTAGTATCAGTGGAACATTCAAGATCATGAAGGCAGAATCATGAGAGTAGAAGAAAGCATGAAAGTACAAAACATAGATCAACATTATAGCATACATGTCTTTAAATACACTTCTTAAGGCCAAGAAAAGAAGCTACAAATGGTGGTGTGATTGTAGAACACCATAATAATGAGGTAGATCCAGTATGTTTGTAGTACTTTATGGATGCTATTCAATGGGAAAACATGGAAATGAAGAAACAGTGCCTTAAATCATGTAATAAATTACAGTCTCATATGGGTACAAATAGTGAGCATAACATCTTTTAATAACATCAAATGGATCTCAACATGGTGAAATAAATAGCTATAGTGAGTACTATGCAGTCAAAAAATGGAAATGAGGGAGGGGCATCATGAAATTATGTAGCAACAAAGTGATAAAATGATACTCCTAAAATAGGGAAAAGGGATCAAGCTATTTGGGCTAGCACCAACATGAGGAATAGTAAATACAATAGAATCATGAGAATATACAACAATAGGTATGCAACATGGATACCAATGGAAGATAGAATGATTCCATGACTCTATAGCATGAGCTCTATTAAATGTACCAATGGGTAGCAGCCCCAAGGAACAATAACCATGTGATAAAGAACTAGCAAAATTACATCATAAATCTCAGGCTATGTCTTGACAAGCCTCTCAAAGGGACAGTGGATATCAAGGTAGTGTTAACAGTAGATCATATATCCAATTGGTCTACTGTTAACACCAAAAATGTATGGTGCATATATTTAATGTTTCCTTGGTACATTAATGGTATAGAAAAAATAAAATATAACAACGGATTGGTGTTCATAAATGTATGCAGATGAGCCTTAGATCAATATCATAGGCTATGCATTGGGAAAGAGTAACATATGTTAAATGGGATCGACACAAGGGTAGGACCAAGATGGAAGCATTACTAGTTGATGTGATTGTAGGAGGGTACAGTCATAAAAAATAGCATGGTCAAAGGAAACAAACATTGCTAGTAATAACAACAAGCACCAAGTTGTTAAATACACATGGCAACTAGCTTTAAGATCATGGAATCCAAAATAATTAAAAATGATCACCTTTTCTAACCTGCGAGCCATGAATATTCAAGCACCATAGTGAGGAGACAACACAAAACAATAAAGACAATGCCATCAGTGCCATGGGCTCATGGGCTTAATAGATTGTGAGTCAACATGCCAATTCATGGGCTCATAGTCTATCAAAATAGTTGGACATCTTGTCATCAATAACAATGAATCAAAACAATTCACAGTGCCAAGCATGTAGAAAACCTACAGTCTCATGGTCTCAGCTCATGGTTCCATGATGATAACAACCAAGTCAGTTGTACAAGATACACAAGGAGGCTGAGATCACAGAACTCACGGGTCACACAGAGATAAGAGAAAAGGTAGTAAGATTCATTGATTCCCTATCTTCTACAGGCCATCAATAAATGTTAAACTGTAGGACTGGAATGATGAAGGGGGGAAAATACATTGGTGCCCAACTTGTGATTAATGCATAACCAGTGCCCTCATCAATGCGAAAAAACAAATAGAAAATGCAAGCCGAGATCAATAGTGATTATGATTAATGTCTAGTTTAAAAGAAACATCAAATACACAAACAAGGAGACCAATTAAAAAGACAACATCTAGGTGAACGATGTCCTAGCACCTCATGGGATGGCAAGGGTTTACCAGTCTATTCAAAGTGATGAAAAGAACATGAGGCAAGGTATGGATAAGTAGAGCTCACATTTTATATGAGCAAGAAAAGATAAAAAACATAAAGCCACAGTCTCAATAACAATAAAGACAATGCCATCAATGCCCTAGCTCACAAATAATTCACAGACCGAGGATGTTATGCCATGTAAACAATAGAAAGCATGCCGAAGACAAAAAATATTCCATAAGAAATGAATTGATATATGAAACCATACTATATCATTCAAATGTAAATCCTAGTGCCCTCAAAAACCTAAACACAATTTGCAGAGCATCAAAATAACATCACAAATGAAACATACCTCGATCAATGCCAGAAGGAAAAGACCAGGAAGTTTCCATTTCGAACCTGAGTTTGTAATTGGCAAGTTTCCCCATTTGCTGACTGTGAAGTGCTGATTTTTTTAGCATCTTCTCTTCCTTGGTTCGTTTTCTCAAAGAAATTAATTATATGCTTTCCCCTCTTTTATATTGGGTTGAGAGTTTTAATTAATTTAATGCTAAGTTCCATTTATGTGATAGGTGGATTTTTGTTAAGATGTAGTGTTTTAAAATATGTTTTCCCCTATCTTGTATTGGGTTGAGAACTATTTTAAAAGATAATTAAATGCACATAGTTTGGCATAGGGGTAAATTGAAAATGTAAATGTGAAGTCATTGCATACATTTTATTGTGAATTTTGATAATGGTGTTTTATAAACCATTGTCAGAATCCTATTTTTGGTGCATGACTTAGAGTGGGTAGGATAGTTTTGTTTGACCATCTTTTTTAGATGTCCTACTTTTCCACTCTCCCTATAAACTCAAGAATCTGGCATCCAAGTTTATGAGGGATTCATGGGCCTATTTGTTGGATTTTCCATTTTTAGGAGGTTGTGGGTTTCATGCAAATTCCTATAGGTTTTATTTTTATAACTCTCACTTTTGTGATTGAGGTTAGCTCTTAATTCTATTCTCTTTGATATGAGTGTTATAGCTCTAAGAGACACATCTTGTACTTAGCTTCTTTTTAGCAATAAAAATTGATCCTTCTTGTTTCCCTACAATTTCAGAATTATTCTTATTGAATCTCATGCAAGATTATTGTGATGTTACTATATCCTTAATCTGCATGTTGATCTAATTGAATGTTTAGGAATTTGTCTTTACTCTGTAGTGTTGATTTGTGTGCAAATTGAAAATCAGAATTGTGGAAACATCTTCCCTTCTCTGTGTTTCAAGTACCCTATTTTTCCTAGGGAGTTTAAGGAAATAGAATCAAGTTGTGAAGTGCAGTTTTGTCTTTGTTGTTGCAATAAGCTTAATTTAGTTGTGGATCTTCTTTTAAAATTAGTGGATCACCTAGTTTCAAATCAGTTTCAATTATTTGTTTCATGCATTCTCTCCATTTCCTCAAAAATTTAGTTAGTTTTTAAGTCATCCAAGGGGAAGCCAACTCGTAATCCAGAGGTCTATTCTTGAATAGGTTACCCACAACCTGAGAATAGTCCCATGTTTCACAGGATTGTTGGGTTTTAACACTTAGCAAATTGGGTGAAATCCTTAGTGATAATAGTTTTTGGCACGCCCGGTTGGACAAATTTTTTTCCCATCATTCACTGCGATTTTGGTGTGATCCTCAATGCAATCAACCTTTAAGAGGTAGTTTGTTTCAAACACCATGGTGACTCTAAGAGAAATCTACTAGTTTAAGCAGTCCAAGTGCTGATAATTTTTAGAAAATATCTTTTTACCAGCTTATTTGATGAGTAAGCATGTCAATTCCTAATTTATATTCTCCCTATTAACCCCCATATCATGAAAAAGCCACCCATGTGTCAACATCCATGCCATATCAAGCTGGCCAAGCAACAACATATAACCAAAATGGCCCACAAACAACAAGTTACTAGCATCTACTACCATAACCTCCCACCCAGCATCAAGCATCCTAGTAGCATTCCTATGAGCCACCCTCTGAGGGACACCATTATAATCCTCAGAATCAGACCAATACCACTTTAGATTCAGAATCCAAAGGTTGGTTGGTAAATTTTAGAGAGGAAGTGAGCTCTTTCATGAAAGATTATGCAAAGATGAGGTCTCAAAAAGAGGAGCTCTCAAGGCAGTATATGGAGATGGTGACTCAGAAAGAAGGGATCTCATGGAAGCTAGAGAACAAGATAGAAATTTATGAACATACCCTTCAAGAAAAGAACCAATTGATCTTGATACAAGAGAAGATCCATGAAGAAAAGATTGAAGAGCATCAAGAATTAATAAGGGTCATCTATCTTACAGCTACAAAAACTAAGGATCTCTAAAAGGAGTTAGAAGAAAAGGATCAGTTGGTTAAGAACTTGCTAGCACAAGCACCAAGGCAAGAAGATCATGAGGTCATTGCTCCCCCAATGCAAGAAAGGTCACCAAATCCACTAGAGGGCAATGGAAACTTAATGCAGTCTTGGAGACCCTCATGGACCATGTTTCCAGGTTACGTGATGCCAACTCTTCTTAAGGAAGAGATTCAGGAGGAGATGCCTCATGCTACTAAAGAGGACCTAGATGCTTTGTAGACCAAAAAAGAGAATCACAAGGCTCCAATCCCAAGTTTCCTACCTAGTAACTCCACTAGCACTTCTATTGAAATTCCAAGCTTTAGGATTTCTCCTTCAGTTCTGAATATTAGTCAATAGGACCCTAATCTCCATGAATTTTTAGAGCCTATTCATGACCCTATCCTAGATTTCCAGCCACAACATTTTATTACAATGAAAGAGACACCTAAAAGGTTTGACTTCCTAAGTGACAGTGAGCCCGTCTTGTAGCAGATAAAGCCCTATGAGCCAATTCCTAAAGAGCCCCCTACACCTCATAGCATTTCAGGCCACTAGGAAGAGAATGAATTTTGTCTTTTGGGTATACTTTATCATGATGATCATGAGGAACAAGTAGACTTGTTACATTTTGATGAATTAGAGCAGCCAAATAGGGATCAAAAAGCAAGTGAAGAGGGTGAGATCCTCGCAGATTTATTTGAGGAAATGCTTTCCTATATTGAGAAAGATGAGGTAGTGCAAGATTTACTAGTTGATCTCACTAATTGTGGTAAGAAAGATGATATAGTTGCTACTAACTTAGGAGAACAAGAAGATTTTGACTCTATGATAAATTCTTTCTAGTCAGCTCTTGTTGATGTTCCTCACCCTCTTGAAATAGATAATAGCTTGCATGTTCTCAAGGAAGAGTTTGTTTTTCAGGAGGTCAATGTTGTCTCAATTGTAGAATCTAGACCTATTTGCAATAAAGTGGTGGATGAATCTGAAGAATCATATTTCCTGGACCATAAGGAGGGGCTAGTGATTGTAAGGACATGAGATAGTTTGATAGCTTTGATGAGCTATTGGCTATTCCAACTAATGAAGAGGATGGTCTTCTCACTATAGAAGAAGAAATGGTATGGCAGACTATCATGGAGGGGTAGATTTTTTATCAACATGCTAAAGTTATTAATGAGATGCATACTGAGCAACAGAGGCCTAGTTTCATCCTCTCAAGGGGGTGTCCTATCAGATATCTAGCTCAAATGGGGTCAAACATGATATCCATTTTCAAAGATTCAATAGAGGGTGATGTCAGATTCCCACTCACTGATGACCATGAGCTTATTTGGTCTCATCAGCCTCCTTGCGAAGGTAGCACCTATGGATTAATCAAGGTTAGTAGTCTGGTCTACCAAATTCAAAAGTTGATATGCCAGGCAGTTCAGTACATTTTTATATTCCATATTCTCTTTGTTGGCATCAAATATGCAAAGTGTAATACCCTAAGGAGAATGAGAAGTTATTTCAACAATCCAGTTAATGAATTTGTTTAACCAGTTTGCTGATATTGGTTAGAGTAGGGTAGGGTAGAAGTTATAGTTTTCCATGTTTCCTAAGTGCCTTGGCACAGGTTTGTTTCCATATTGTTTTCAATTTGGTTTGGGTTAGCAATAAACCAGAGTAGTCTACCTCTGGTAGTTAGTTGTTTTGCTAGCAAGAATGGTTGTTTTGATTTGACGCTAAGTTTAGTTTTGAGACTAGAGACTCTATGCCCAATGAATTTTAAGGCAATTGGTTAGGATTCTTAGCAGGCAAGCACTCAAAAGAGGTTGCCAAAATTTTATTAGTATTTTACTCAGCTTTGGAAGCCTAGTTACTAAGTTAGACTACTGCACCCTAGTTTAAAATTATTAGTGGTCTTTCTTAAAATTTGTGTTCATTTCATTGTAAAGTACATGAAAGAGAAAAGGAAATGAACTACATCTAAGAATTACATGTGCATGTATCAATGTTAAGTGTGCTGTACAAAAGGAAAAGAAACTAAGCAGAACATTTATCCAAGCTCACACAGGTCATGAGCATAGCCGTTGCCAAAATTGAATGAATAAGCATAGATATATATGAAGTAATGAACATGAAGTGCAAGAGTACTAGAAATTGCCTAGTATTAATGGTGTCTAGATCCATTCCTATCCAGAGAGATCCTATGGTCTAGAACCTACAAGAAGAGAGGAGGAGATATGGGTTAGATCCAATGGATCTAAACCATGCATGGTACCATAGCATTCACAAAGATTCATATATGCACTCAACCATACACCTCTGGGAAGGGCTATGCTCAAGGCATGTGTATTAAAGAGGCTCTAGAAATAAAAGAGATACCATTGTTTTCATTAATGTGTTTGTTCCATGTGTAGATATAGGCCAAGAAAACCCATGATCAGTATCGAGTCTCCTAGTACCCTACACTGAACCTATGAGGGTTCTCAGAAGCTCTATTCCCACAAAGTTTATGGGAGCCCTAATAGTCTCAAGGAGAGGCACTGAATCATGTGGACTGCCACTCAGTAGATGAAGTAGTATCAGTGGGACATTCAAGATCATGAAGGAAGAATCATGAGAGAAGAAGAAAGCATGAAAGTACAAAACAAAGATCAACATTATAGCATAAGTGTGTTTAAATCTTCTTCTTAAGGCCAAGAAAAGAAGATAAAAATGGTGGAGTGATTGCAAAAAGCCATAAAATGAGGTACATCTAGTATGTTTGTAGTACTTTCTGGATGCTATTAAGTGGGCAAACATGGAAATGAAGAAATAGTGCCTTAAATCATGCAATAAATTACAGTCCCATATGGGTACAAACAATGAGCATAACATCTTTTAATAACATCAAATGGATCTCAACATGGTGAAATAAATAGTTGTAGTGAGTATTATGTAGCCAAAAAATGGAAATGAGGGTGGGGCATCATGAAATTATGTAGCAACAAAGTGATAAAATGATACTTCCAAAACAGGGCACAGGGATCAAGCTATTTGGGCTAGCATCAACATGATGAATAGTAAATACAATAGAATCATGAGGATATACAAGAATAGGTATGTAACATGGATACCAATGGAATATAGAATTATGCCTCGAATCTATAGCATGAGATATATTAAATGTACCAACAGGAAGCAGCCCCAAGGAACAGTGACCATGTGATAAAGAACTAGCAAAATTACATCATAAGTGTCGTGCAGATTCTTAGGCTATGTCTTGACAAGCCTCTCAAAGGGATAGTGGATATCAAGGTGGTGTTAATAGTAGATCATAAATCCAACTTGTCTACTGTTAACACCAAAAATGTATGGTGCATATATTTAATGTTTCCTTGGTGCATATATGGTGCATTAATGGTATAGTGAAAATCAAATACAATAGTGGATTGGTGTTCATAAACATATGCAACTAAGCCTTATATCAGTATCACGGGCTATGCATTGGGAAAGAGTAAAAGATGTTAAATGAGATCAATGTAAGGACTGAACCAAGATAGAAGCATTAAAGGATGACGTGATTGCAAGAGGGCACAATCATAAATAATGGCATGGTCAAAGGAAGAAAATGTTGCCAGTAATAACATCAAGCACCAGGTTGTTAAATACACATGGCAACTAGCTTGAAGATCACGGGATGCACAAGAATTAAAAATGATCATATTTCGTAACCCACGTGCCATTAATATTCAAGCACCACAGTGAGGAGATGACACAAAACAATAAAGACAATTCCATTAGTGTCATGGGCTTGTGGGCTTGATAGATTATGATTCGACATGCCAATTCATGGGCTCACAGTCTATCAAAAAAATTCAGTATCTTATCATCAATAGAAATAAATCAAAACAATTCATGGTGCCAAGCATGCAGAACCCATAGTCTCATGGTGTTAGCTCATGGTTCCATGACCATAATAGCCAAGTGAGTGATATGAGATAAATAAATAGGCTAAGATCATAGAACTCATGGGTCACACAGAGATAAAAGGAAAGGTAGTAAGATGCATCGATGCCCTATCTTCTATGGGCCATCAAGAAATGTTAAATCATAGGGCTGGCATGATGAAGGGGGGACAATACATTGGTTCCCAGCCTGTGATTGACACACAAACAGTGCCCTCATCAATGCAAAAAGACAAACAAAAAATGCAAGCCAAGATCAATAGTGATTATGATTAATGTATGGTTTAAAAGCAACATCAAATACACAAACAAGAAGACCAATTAAAAAGATAGCATGTAGGTGAACGACGCCCTAGCACCTCACAGGCTAACAAGGGTTTACCAGTCTATTCAAAGTGATGAAAAGAATGTGAGGCAATGTATGGATAAGTAGAGCTCATGTTTTATCCGATCAAGAACAACAATAGACATAAATCCATAGTCTCAATAACATTAAAGATAATACCATCGATGCCCTAGCTCAAAAATAATTCATGGGCTGAGGATGTTGTGCCATGTAAACAATACAAAGCATGTCGAAGACAAACAGTATTCCATAAGAAATGAATTGATAGATGAAACCATCATGTATCATTCAAATGTAAATCCTAGTGCCCTTGAAAACCTAAACACAATTTGCAAATCATCAAAATAACATAACAAATGAAACATACCTCGATCAATGCCAGAAGGAAAAGACCATGAAGTTTCCATTTCAAACCTGAGTTTGTAATTGGAAAGTTTCCCCATTTTCTGATAGTGAAGTGCTAATGTTTTTGGCATATTCTCTTCCTTGGTTCATTTTCTCAAAGAAATTAATTGTATGCTTTCCCCTCTTTTATTTTGGGTTGAGAGCTTTAGTTAATTTAATGCTAAGTTCCATTTATGTGATAGGTGGATTTTTGTTAAGATGTAGTGTTTTAAAATATGTTTTCCCCTATCTTGTATTGCATTGAGAACTATTTTAAAATATAATTAAATCCACATAGTTTGGCATAGGGCTAAATTTAGAATGTAAATGTGAAGTCATTACATACATTTTATTGTAAATTCTGATAATGGTGTTTTATAAACCATTATCAGAATCCTATTTTTGGTGCATGACTTAGAGTGGGCAGGATAGTTTTGTTTGACCATCTTTTTTAGACATCCTACTTTTCTACTCCCCTATAAACTTGGGAATTTGGCATCTGAGTTTATGAGACATTCATGGGCCTATTTGTGGGATTTTCCATTTTTAGGAGGCTGTGGGTTTCATGCAGATTCCTATAGGTTTTATTTTTATACCTCTCACTTCTGTTATTGAGGTTAGCTCTTCATTTTATTTTCTCTGATATGAGTGTTGTAGCTTTGAGAGACACATCTTGTACTTAGCTTCTTTTCAACAATAAAAATTGATCCTTCTTGTTTCCCTACAATTTTATAATTCTTCTTATTGAATCTCATGCAGGATTATTGTGATGTTACTGTATCCTTAATCTTCATGTTGATCTAATTGAATGTTCAGGAATTTGTCTTTACTTTGTAGTGTTGATTCATGTGCAAAATAAAAATAAAAATTATGGAAACATCTTCCCTTCTCTGTGTTTCAAGTACCCTATTTTTTGTAGGGAGTTTAAGGTAGTAGAATCAAGTTATGAAG
Organism: Chamaecyparis obtusa; assembly: GCA_027943335.1. Taxonomy (NCBI): domain Eukaryota; kingdom Viridiplantae; phylum Streptophyta; class Pinopsida; order Cupressales; family Cupressaceae; genus Chamaecyparis; species Chamaecyparis obtusa. The sequence continues at coordinate 167,296 of BSBK01004187.1, read as the reverse complement.
TGTACTTTTGTCTTTGTTGTTGCAGTAAGCTTAATTCAATTGTGGATCTTCTTTTAAATTTGGTGGATCACCTAGTTTCGAATCACTTTCAGTTATTTGTTTCATGAATTCTCTCCCTCTCCTCAAAAAGTTAGTCAGTTTTTATGTGATCCAAGGGGAAGCTGGCCCCTAATCTTGAGGTCTATTCTTGGATAGGCTACCCACAACCTAAGAGTAGTCCCATGTTTCACAGGATTGCTAGGTTTTAACACTTAGCAAATTGGGCACAATCGTTACTGACAATAGTAGATCTAAACCTGAAAAGACAAATCTAGATAAAGGCAAGAGTGAGTGGAAAGGTGAAAGTTAATCTAGATGCATAAGCAGTAAATACCGAGGTGGTTTCCGAGGAACTTGTCACAATTATGGAGAAGGACATAGATCATTTGAGTGTACACATGCAAGTAAGAAGGTTGGTAACAATAGAAATTATTTGGTGCAAGAAGAGTCACTAAATGAACCTAAGATGGAAAATAACTTGATTGTAAGGAGAGAACTTTGAAGTGAAAGTAGTAAGGAAGATCTGGTAAGGAAAAATTTGTTTAAGAGGAGACTTAGAGTTTTTGATGAAGTTTGGAAGGTAATCATTGACACTGGTAGCTCATAGAATCTGGCATCTAAGGAAATGGTCACAAAGTTGTAGTTGAAAAGGTTGGAACATCGAAGCCCTATAAGATTTCATGGATCAAAGATGAGCATACACTCTTGGTAAGTGAACAATGTTATGTGAATTTGAAAATTGGAAAGTACTATGATAAGTTGTTGCATGATATTATGCCTATGGATTGTTGTCATATTTTGTTGGGTAGACCTTGGCAATATGATAGACATGCTATATATGATGGGAGATTGCATAAATATACAATTTGGGCTAATGGAAGAAGACAAATCTTGTTACCTTTGATGGAAGAACCTACTAGTAATGTTTGCACATCTTTGAAAGTTTTCTTAGTGGAAGAAAGAAAGTTTTTTAAGGATTTGAAGAAGAGTGATGTATGTTTTGTTGTGATTCCTAAAAAACCAAGTAAGAAAACTGATGATAGTGTCCTTAAGTAGATTTATAAGTTACTCACTGAGTATAGTGAAATAATTTTTGATAATGTACCTGATAGTTTTCCACCGAAGAAAAGTATTGATCATTGTATTGATCTAATCCCTAGAGCTAGTTTACTGAATAAGGCACCACATCGGTTGACACCTACCAAGAATCAGGAATTGAATAGACAGATTCAAGAATTGTTGGAAAAAGGTTTGATCTGAGAAAGTTTGAGTCCTTCTGTAGCACCTATTGTATTCGCACCTAAGAAGAATGGAGAATGGCAAATGTGTACTGATTCCAGAGCAATCAACAAGATAATAGTAAAATATAGGTTTCCTATACTCAGAATGGATGACATAATGGAGAGTTTGACAAGAGAAAAGTTTTTTACAAAAATTGATTTGAAAAGTGGGTATCATCATATTAGAATCAGAGAAGATGATGAGTGGAAGACTCCTTTTAAGAAAAAAGAAGGTTTGTATGAGTGGTTGGTTATGCCTTTTGGTTTAACTAATGCACTGAGTAATTTTATGAGGTTGATGAATGAAGTCCTAAAGAAATTATTGGGTACGTTTGTGATTATATATCTTGATGTTATTTTGATATTCATTAAAACCAGAGAAGGACATTTGTTACATGTTAAACAAGTATTGCAGAGGTTAAAAGAAGAAAAGTTGTTGATAAATCTGAAAAAGTGTTCATTCATGAAAGAGGAGATTGTGTATTTTGGATTTGTGATTTCAACTGATGGTTTGAAAATGGATCCTGAAAAGGTTGAAGCTATTTTGATCTAGCTTACACCTAAGAATGCTAGTGAGGTAAGATCATTTCATTGCTTGGAAAGTTTTTACCGAAAGTTCATTAGGAATTTTAGTTCAATATGTAATGCTATGACTAAGACTATGAGAGGAGATAAAGGGGAATTCAAGTGGACACATGGAGCTAATAAAAATTTTGAGACTCTATGGCAGAAGGTTGCTGAATTGTCTATTTTTTTATTGTCTGATTTCAATAAGGTATTTTAGGTGGAATGTGATGCAAGTGGTAGTGCAATTGGAGCTGTATTGAGTCAAGAAGGTAAACATGTTGCTTTCTTTAGTGAAAAGTTAAATCATGCAAGAAGAAAATATTATGTGTATGATCAAGAATTCTATGCTATTGTTCAAGCATTGAAGAAATGGAGACATTATTTGATACCTAGTGAATTTTTTTTGTATACTGATCATAAGGCTTTACGGTATTTAGGTATTCATAATAAGTTGAATCAGAGACATATGAAATGGTTTGAGCATTTTTAGAGTTATACATTTGTGATAAAGCATAAGAGTGGAGTCACTAACTAAGTTGCTAATGCATTGAGTAGAAGGAGATCCTTGATGACTGAGATGAAAATTGAAGTTCTTGGCTTTGATGACATGAGAGATTCTTATGAATTTGATCCTAATTTTTCTGAGCTATGGAGAAAGTGCAAAGCATCTATTCAAGATCATCCAAGTACTAAATGGGATGAATATTTTAATCAAGCAGGTATGTTTTTTAAAGGTATTCAGTTGTGTATACTGAGAGGAGCAATGAGAACTAATTTAATAAAGGAGAAACATAGTAGTGGTTTGGCTGGACATTTTGGTATTGATAAGATATTGAATTTTCTTAAGGAGAAATACTTTTGGCCATAGTTGTATAAAAATATTCAAAAATTTGGGAAAAGTTGTGGAATATGTCAAGTTGCTAAAGGAATAAGTCAAAATACTGGATTGTATACACCGATTTTTGTTCTCGAGAAACCTTGGATTGACATAAGTATGAATTTTGTTCTTGGCTTACCTAAGACAGTAAGAGGTAATGATTCTATGTTTTTTTGTTGTGGATAGATTTTCTAAAATGGCACATTTGATACCTTGTAGAAAGATATCAGATGCAGTACATATAGAAGATCTTTTCTTTAAGGAAATTTTCAGATTGCATGGATTACTGAGGAATATTATCTCTGACCGACATAGTAAATTTGTTGGATACTTTTGGAAGACCCTTTGGAGAAAGTTTGGTACCGAGTTTACATATAGCTCGAGTTTGGTACACTAATTAATTGGGATTTTGTATTGGCACAAGCAGAGTTTGCATACAATAATTTAGTGAATAGGAGTATTGGAAAAACACCCTTTGAGATTGTAAATGACATACAACCAAGAGGTCTATCTGATTTGAGGGATATTACTGATGAAAGAAAGAGAAGTGATGAAGGAGTAAAATTTGTTGAGTACATCAAAACATTGCATGAATATGTGAAATATAAGCTAGAAAAGAGTAATTAGAAATAAAAAGAGAGAGCTGATAGATCAAGAAGACATAAGACTTTGAAGTAATGGTTCATTTGAAGAAAGGCCAATTTCTTGTTGGAACATATGGGAAGCTGAAAATGAAGAAGTTTGATCCTTGTAATATTTTGAGGAAATTTGACAGTGGAAATGCGTATGAGATTGAGTTACCTGATGACATGGATATATCACCTATATTCAACATTGTTGATTTGTATGAGTGTCATGAACTTGATGAAGACATGATAGTACTGATGGATTATCCTAAGAAATAGAAGAAAGAAGTTGAGAATATTTTGGAGCAAAGAATTGGTAGAAGTATAAGAGGAAAATAGTATATAAAATATTTGGTAAAGTGGAAGAATAGACTGATTGAAGATAGTGCATGGATTTCATAGTCTGAGTTGGATGCAACTTGGATTGTACATATTTCATGACTCAGAGAATCATTTTCAAATAACCCCAGGTGTCTGATGTAGAAGCATCTTAGGTCCTTGGCAATCCTGTGTCACCAAAAAGATGTTTGTAGTTTTTTGATTTGTTCAGTTCCTTCTTTGACTAAGTTGGTTCGGTGTTGCTCAGTTTCCTTTTTTCTCTGGTGTTGCTCAGTTATTTCCCTAGCGCTCGATGATTCTTGTCTGGTGCTTTGTTTCCTTTCTTATCAAGTTGTTTATTTTGGATTCCTGTTGAGACCAACTTGTGCATTTAATTTGGGTCACAGATTTAATGTTGGTATCTATCATTGGGAAGCATGTGGAGCTAGATCTAGTCATTCCTTCTATTGATGGGGGATCTGAAGGATGAACTGATTTGGTAGCCTCTTGTATAAATGTAGCTTTTTGGTTAGTGTTTTGGGAGGATTTTTGCGGAGTTAGAAGATAGAGGATAGAAGATTAGAGGTTGTTAGTAGATCCTTGCATGTTTGAGGAATTTTGTACTTGATTGTAATATTTGGCCTAAATTGGGAAGGCCTTAAGTCTAGCATGTATGAATCAATTGAAGAGAAATATGAAAATATCTGCATTTTCTCTATCACTATTGTTTGTTTTTTCTTTCTCGTGTGATCTCTGCAAGGTGGATCTGGTTAGGGTGTGCCTTTGGCCCCTCTCCCCATCTACCCTTGCATCATGTATTATAACCTATAGGTACACTAATACCAAGATATCCTACAATGGCTAGAATGCTTTTAATCTAAATATCTATAGACGCCAGGGCATGTAGTTTATAGCTTTTTAAAACCTTATTAATCCTATTTTTTTTAGCATGTGATCTATTTTTAGGGATTTTTTGTATTCTCTTTCTTTTAAACTAGATGTATTGTGGGATTGAAGATATTTCCCTTGTCCATACTCAGATTTTTTTCTGATAGAAAAAGAAGATATAATGTTAGAAACATTTTAAAATACAAAGTAAACCATGCAGAAAACAAAGTGAGAAAGAGTTATTATACCTCCATAGCATGTTGTGTATTATACCTCAAAAAATAATTGAACATGTGATTTTTCACTAAAATTTCACCTTTCTTCCTGCAAAGTAGACACCAAGAGATTTCATATAGTTTTCTCTAAAGTAGAAAATGTATTAATTTTCTTATATTTCTTCAAAATTTGTTATGAATTTGTGAGACCACACCCTGGTGTAAATGAAACTTTTCAAAAGGATTAGTGGTGAAGGGAGACCTATTCTCAAACAATGACATATTTTCTTACCCCTAAAAAATGTTAGTATTACTTCATAGTTTCTAGAAGCTTCTCAAAGGATACTGGTTCAGTAGATCCAAGTGGTAAATCTAGGATCTAAACAATACCCAACCTCTTTCTCTGAAGCCCTTCTATCTTGAGGAATTGCTTATATCCACCTTTTGGAATAAAATAAGCTTCACTTCTTGTATAGATTTATGATAATAAACATCATACCCAACAATCACATCTAGCAGGTAAAATGTATCTGTTACTATTCTGTAAATTGGTCTTTTATCAACAGATTCAAGTTATCTAAGAATCTTGTTCAATCTCGAGGAAAATGTGAAGTTTTAAAAAGTAGCATTCATTTATCACATTTGCATCCTTAACCAAATGACATTGATATTCTTGCTATAGATCTTCAACATGGTGACCACATTCTTTATTATTAATTCACTTTTGCAAACAAATTTCTGATAGGCTTGCTATAAATACTTTTAGCTGATGATAATAATGACCACATTCTTTTTCAAAGGAACAATTAAGGAAATCATAGGTCAAAATAAGGAGTGGCCTGAATACCTAATGTGTGGAAAAGAAACAATTTGTGGTGTCTCTTGGTGCAGTGCACCAAGAGCTTTTGTGGTGTAGAACACCAAAAGCATTTGTTCTCCACTAGGATCAGTTAGGCAAACATGTCAGGTCATTTGGATTCTAGGTGAAATTATAAACCTAGATGCCAATTTTGATCCATGGGCCATTTTGTATTAGACACTAGGTCTTTGAGTAAGTTTTCATTCATAGGAGACTTTTTGAAAGCCATTTGAGGCATTTCATAGTCCTAGATAGTTGTAGTTGTTAACAGTTGCAAAATTAAACAACATTTTACAAAGTTGCTAGAGTTGGTTGTATTAGTTGCATTACGGTCCATAACATTTGGAATTACATTTATGAACATTGTAATGCCTATTTGAACATAAATGCAGGTAATTTATGGCGTTGGTAATCAATATACAAGGTTGCTGAAGAAAAGAATTGAAAAAGATTTGTTATTTTTCTATATACATTGACTATGTTTTTTATCTGTAAGTGACTCTATGGGTTGGAACATATGGAGAACTAGTCAAACTAATTTAGGTAGGTGATCATCCTCACATAGAATTTGGTTTGCATTATTTTGGTTTCATTTGTGAGTGTTAAGTGGGTTTTTGTAGTCATGGGTTCCTGCAACCTGAATTTGCAGGTTGTAAGTTCATAGAATCCTAACTTCTATTCCCACTTCAAAAATAGCATGGCCCTTTGAGAAATACAAGTTAGGAGAGACCATTTTGTAATCCTAGTAGCAGAGAACCTGAAGTGATGGTTTGATGGGTTTTCCACCCATCCCTATGTCAAGTGTCATGGAGAATTTAACCTAGAAAGAAGGAGAAAGCATGGGTAAAGAAACTCATAGGTTTGAGTGACTTTTCCAATGGTTGAAGTTGATCATTTCTTGTGTGTGAAATAGTCCTGAGGGATTGAATTGGTTTCATGTACCCAATTTCAGACCTATCCTTTGTAATCCAATCCTAGTCTGGCCAATTAGGCTTGCGAACAAAGTGAAGGTAAGTGAATGCTGGAGTGAGATTTGAATTCTATCACTTAGGACCTCAAAGAGTAGGATAAAGATTATCCTAAAAGGTAATTTGTTTTCCAAGTCACTTGTGAAGTTTTTAAGTTATCCATCAAAAAAAGAGATAAGAGGACTAGTAGTTAGACTGTCATTATTGCAGGAAGATTGATTGTGAATGTATAAGATTTTAAAAAGTGATAGATCCCTTTTGTATTAGGTAAGAGGAACTGCTATGTTGTGATCCCATATCATTGGGAAATTTTTTCATACTTTTTCCCTTTGAGATATTAAATTCTTAAAGGTCTCAATCTAGTCCAACCTTTGTGAAGCCCCTAGGTGTTAGAGTGGTCAGTGGAAGTGTAAGTCCACTAGAGAAGGAAGGTATAAACCTTGAAGGAAAGGTTGGTATCAAGAGAAACCTTAGAAGGAAGGTTTTTGGGTGATCTAAGCAACTAGAGACTACTCTTGGTTGTGTGGCTGCAAGCTCTACATTAGGTGGTATCAGAGCCACCAAGGTCTTGAGAGCACAACAGATTGAAGACAAAATTTATGAGAATGAAGAAGAGAGGGAAATCCCTATAAGAATAACCAATGTTGAGTTGGCCAAGTTGGTCAAGGAACAAATGGCAAAGAGTAGGGAAGTGAGAGAAGAAAATACGATGATGAAGAAAGAGTTAGAGAAGTTCAAATGGAAAGTGGATAGAGGATCATAAGATGAGTCCAAGGTAGAAGAGGAAAATGAAGAAGAGGACCCCTAGAAGAATAGACAAGCCCTTCCTGAAGACTAGAGAGTCATGCTAGAAGCCCTTGAAAGGGTGGGGAGAAAAGATGATAGGACTGATCTTCCAATGTTTTTTAGAAAGTTGAATCTAGAAGAGTGCATGGATTGGATTGAGGCCCTAGATAATCACTTTGAATGTGACAGTGTACCTAAAATCCATAAGATGAAGACTAAAAAATCCAAGATGAAGGGATTTTCCCTTAGCTGGTGGGACTTCCTTCAGATTTAAAGGTTGGATGAAGGCAAGGAGGCAATAACCACATGCAAAAAAATGAAGGTAGAGATCAAGAAACAATTCATACCAGAAGACTATGAAGTCCAAATGCACCAAAGGTTGCAAAATCTAAGACAAAAAGAATTAGATTTGTGTGCCTACATAAAGGAGTTTCATAAACTCACCTTGCGAGCCAAAGTCTTAGAGAATGAGAAGTAGAAGTTGGCTAGGTACTTGAATGGGCTCAAATAATCCATAAGAGATGAGCTGGCCTTAATCAATCCCAAAATAGTGCATGTATGCTATTAAATGGCACAAAAGATAGAGGAAAAACAAAGGAGTAATGATTCCCAGGGAAGAGGCAAAGGTGGAACCTTTAGAGGAAGAGGAAGGTTTGGTGGTAGAGGACTAGCTAATAAGTTTTCAGGAGAAACCAATGCTCAAGAGAACCAAGAGGGAGAGACCAGTCCTAGAGGGACATTTAGAGGTAGGAGGCCTAATGGGAGAGGAAGATCTAGAAGAAGGACCTCAAGGGTATTCACAAGAAGATTCTTTACTTGCAATTAGATAGGATACCAATCCCTTAGATGCCTAGAGAAGTCAAGAGGAAACAACCAAAATAGAGAAAGAAGAGTCCAACTTGCTCAAGAAAAAGACACACAAAGTATACAAGAGCCAAGAGGGAATGCTAACCCTGAGCAAGGTGAGTTCTTGATGTTAAATAGGACTTTATTGAAGACTATTGCAAACAAGGAACCACCTCAAAGAAAGACTCTCTTTAGGAAAACTCTCAAAGTGAAAGGTAAGGTGTGTAGAGTAATAGTAGATTATGGTTCAATAGATAATCTTGCATCCATTGAAATGGTTAAAAAGCTTGGTCTAAAAATAATTACCTCACCCTAACCCCTATAAGGTCTCATGGCTAAACAAAGAGCAGAAAGCTCTTGTGAATGAACAAGTCTATGTAGAGTTTCAAGTAGGAGACTACAAGGACAAGATTTTGTGTGATGTTGCAAAGATGGATGCCTACCACCTATTATTAGGAAGGCCATGGAAATATGATGTATACTCAAGACATGATGGAAGGATAAATATTTATGTTCTCACTAAGGATGGAAGGGAATAAACAATGAAACCCTTACCTGATGATGGGAAAGAAACACACCAAGTAACCAATGTGCTAGTTGTAGGAGAAAAAGAGTTCTTGAAGACTCTTAAAGGGAGAAAAAATCCTTGCTTTGCGATAGTAGTGAAGCCAAAGACTGAAGAAAGGAAGGTAATCAGAGAATAGAAGCAAGAAAGGATAGTGGGACCCAAAGAAGTACAAAGTTTACTAAATATGTAAAAGGAAGTTATTGCAGATAGTGCCACAGAGACACTCCCACCTATCAGGGATATAAGCCACTATATTGACTTGATACCAAGGTCTACATTGCCTAACAAGGTAGCCTAAAAAGTCACACCAGATCAGAATGAGGAGCTAGCTAGACAAGTAGAAGAACTACTCAAGAAGGGGTTCATTAGAAGAAGTATTAGTCATTGTGTAGTCCCTGCACTGTTGGATCCAAAGAAGGAGGGCACATGGAGGCTTTGCACTGACTCTAGATCCATAAACAAGATCACTATCAGATATAGGTTCCCAATGCCTAGAATTGAGGATTTGATGGATTTCTTAGGAGGGGCTAGGTATTACTCCAAGTTATATTTGAAGAGTGGATACCATCAGATTAGGATAAGGGAAGGAGATGAGTGGAAGACAACATTCAAGACTAATGAAGGACTCTATGAGTGGATGGTGATGCTCGTTGGCCTCTCAAATTCCCCAAGAACATTTGTGAGACTCATGAATGAAGTGTTGAAACCTTTTATAAATCAATTTTTGGTTGTATATTTAGATGGCATACTGATTTTTGGTTGTATATCTAGATCAATTTTTGGTTGTAAAAAGTTTCCATGGACTAGCCAATTTTTATAGAGAATTTATTAGGGGTTTTAGCAATGTATGTGCCCCTATGATTGACACTATCAAGGGTGGAAGGAAGTGTCATTTTGTGTGGACTTGTGAAGTAGATAAGTCTTTTGAGTATTTGAAGAAGAGGGTAGAAGAAGAACCCATATTAGTGTTGCCTGATTTCAAGAAAATGTTTACCATAGAGTGTGATGCCAACAATAGGGCTGTAGGGGGAGTCCTCAGTCAAGAAGGAAAGCCAATAGCCTTCTTTAGTGAAAACTTAAATGAAGAAAAACAAAATTATTCAATACATGATTTGAAAATGTATGAAATGGTTCAATCCTTAAGGAAGTGGAGGCATTATTTGTTTCCTAAATAATTCATCATTTTTACTGATAACTATGCTTTGAGTTTTTTGAACAGACAGGATAAACTGAACCATAGGCACATCAAATGGATGGAATACATCCAAGCATATAATTTCACAATTAAGCATAAGAAGGGTGTACAAAATAAGACTGTAGATTCACTTAGTAGAAGGAATCTAACCATCCAAATAGTTAGATTAGAGAGTGTTGGGATTAACTCAATGAAAGGGTTGTATGAGCATCATTAGGACTTATCGGAAGCATATCAAGTATGTGAGGATATGACTGATAGATACCATAGTGAATTTTTAGACTACATACTATAGGAGGAACTACTCTTTAGAGGGAGTCAACTTTTCATTCCAAGGGGATCCATGAGAGATAATATCATAAGGGAGAAGCATTGTGGGGGTCTAGAAGGTCACTTTGGGTTGGATAAAACCTTAGAAATGGCGAAAAGGTTCTATTTCTAGCCCAAAATGCAAACAAAGGTTAGGTAGTTTGTGGGGAGATGTATGGTTTGTCAAAGAGCCAAAGGTAGGTCATCTAATGTGGGGTTCAATAATCCTTTAACTATCCCAATGAGACCTTGGGATTCCATCAATATGGACTTTGTTTTAGGATTACCTAGAACCAAGAAAGGACATGACAGTGTTTATATAGCGGTAGACAGATTTTCTAAAATGGCTCATTTCCTACCATGTAAAAAAAAACATGAAGTTTCTCATATACTAGGGATCTTCTTCAAGGAAGTAGTAAGGTTGCATCATCTACCCATAACTATAGTCTCAGATAGAGATCCAAAATTCCTAGGACATTATTGGAGAGCATTGTGGAAAAGATTGGGCACAAATTTGTCCTATTCCTCAGCATACCACCCCCAAATTGATGGCTAAATAGAGGTCATAAATAGGTCCCTTGGCAACCTATTGAGGTTTTTGACCAAGGATCATGTAGTTACATGGGATTTAGTGATCCCACAGGCTGATTTTGCTTGTAATGACTCAGTCAATAGGAGTACTAGTCATAGCCCATTCCAACTTGTATATGGGACACACCCTAGGGGTGTCATGGAACTCAGAGATATCAATGGGATGGAGAAAAAGAGTGTACAGGTAGAAAACTTTGTAGAAGTTATGAAAGAACTCCATCAAGAAGTCAGGAGTAGGCTAGAACAAACTTTAGGGAAGTATAAAGAAATTGTAGACAAGAAAACAAGAGAAGTGTAGTATAAGGTATGGAACATGGTGATGGTCCACCTCAGAGTAGAGAGACTTCCTAAAGGGAAGTATACTAAACTTATGATGAAGAAAATGGGACCCTTCAAGATATTGCAGAAGTGTGCCAACAATGCCTATAAGATTGAGTTACCTCTAGACATTGGCTTGTCTAACATTTTCAATGTTTGTGATATTTATGCATATAAGGGTTCTGATGTCTTGACTGTAGGTTTAGATAGAACCCAAGAAGCTGAGATACTAAAGAAACTTCCTCATCAAACTCAACCTACTATTGAATCTCTCTTGGAATCCAAAGTTAGTAAACAGATCAGGAGAAAATCATATCATGACTACCTCATCAAGTGGAAGGGCAAGCCCTTAGAAGATGCCACCTGGCTCATAGAGAAGGAGATTGAAAAGATGGGTCTACAGCTTGCAAATATCCCAACTCAAGGGAGTTGAGTTTTGTGGCCTAGGGTGTATGGTGCAGTGCACCAAGAGCTTTTGTGGTGCAGAACACAAGAAGATTTTTTCCTCCACTATGATAGGATAGGATCCTAAGGGATCAGTTATGTTGGTAAATAGATTGTCCTTCTTCTTGTCCTCCTTTTATTTGCCCAATTTTATAATGAAGAACAACTTTACGCAATAGCTGGGAAACCATTTCTGAGAATATCTAGTTTCCCTCTGAATTGAGGTACAACTACCTATGCAAATGATATTCAATGAATTATGTTTTATCTCTAATTTCTACTACAGGGTATGTTCTTAACCAAAGAACAATAGAGGCAAAACCAAGTTAATCCTATCTAGGACTAACTCAGGCAGATTTAGATTCTAATTCTAGCAAACTTTAGGAACTCACACATCCTATGACTTCCCAATGTTGGTAATGCAAGAATGTTGTTAGTTTTGTAAATGCAATGTTATAAGAAGATTAAACATTCAAATCTTTGCAACAGGATCAAATGACAATACTCTGATCTACCATTCAATCACCATTTGACTAAGAATACAAGACAGTGCTCAAAACTGATCATAACAATACTTCGATTGAAAATAATCAGTAAAGTGTTGCCCAAATACTCTGATTCATAGCAAAACTTTCCTTGTTTTAAAAACACAAACACAATACTCTAATCATATTTTCTTGCAAACTATAGCCAAATCTATTACAAAAATTGAACATTAATCTCAATGCATGAATGAAAATATAGAAATTAAACATGCTCTCTCCTCCACTCCAGCTCTCTGACTGTATGCAGAAAAAGGAAGCACATGGATAGTAAAGAATTGACACAAAGCATGATTGTCTCTGTAACCTCTCTTCATGCCAAAAAAATTTCGACCTTTGTATTTATTTTTGCAACAGTATTTATAGAGGTTACATCCTATGGCCTTCATGAGAATATGAAGTGTTTCAAATTCTAGAATTTGGAAAGACTGGAGACAAATGTTTTGATGTTACAATAAAATGAGCCAAAATGACTTTGTCTCTTCCTCTAATTTTCCTTTGAGAAGGTGAAATGAATAGACTTCTACAAATCAACATGAACTTGAAGATACTATATGAATAGTTGCATGCCTAGATCCATGAAAATATTCAATAAGACACTGTGCTTGACATATCTGAACTGTTACTCTTCCCTTGATTGTGACTGAGAAACTCGATCCACTATTGAAAAATCCATCTAGTGATACTACAAATGATAGACTGTATCACTTTCAAATGTTCTTTGCAGAAATCATAGGTGTGGAACCCGTAACGGTGGAGTAGCAAGTCTCCCATTTTCCTCCCATCAAATTTGAGTACATGAGTAACTTAGAGCACATGTTAAATAAAAGTTGAAACCATAATATTTTAGTCATTCTCCATTTGATGTGTGTTGGACTGTAGCTGATGACACGTGGCACAATCTCACTTTGCTACAAAGAATCTTCCACAACATAGCGGCAAAGTGGAAACTGTTGATTAAGCATCTTAGAAATGCTATAACCACAAACAAATCCTCTCGGACCCACCAAGCCACGTGTCTTCATCTTGCCAAGCATCTTTGATGACTTACATTTTCACATGATCACATGGTTATAGCATTTGGCTCACGTGGATCCAGCATGGCACAGTTACTTGACTTACATTATCTTTTCATTGTCTTTTTATTGACTTTTCACACCACTTGGGCTTTCATCATCGCATCTACGCTATTGGCGTAAGTGGGTCCCAGCAGAGTGCATTCATCGGCTTGAGTTTCCATTATCGCATGATCGCATAGCAATATTTTAATTCATGTGACCACTCTATGATTGATGCCCATGGGTCCAGTGGAGCATATCTTATTGAACCTTCACTTGGTGACTTACATTGTCTTTCGTTACCAAAGATGGGCCTGTTGAGACAGGTGGCACCTTGTTCCTATTTCATGTTTTTTATTTTTCAAGCATCTTTCTATTGTGAAATTCTGACCATCATTGGATTGAAACCTTGGTTGATTTAAACCATCAATATGATGTCATAACTTAGGTCCCACTGAGAAACAGGGCCCACTAATCTGCATGTGCTTAAATTCTCAACTTAAGTGCCTCTTTCCCACCTAACCAATTGCGCTTCATACCTTGTTGCATGATCGCAAGGTGGTTCTCTCAGTCATGTGATCATGTGACCACACCTACCATAGGGCTTTATTTTCAACATCAAACTGCACATTGTTTTCACTATTTGGATCTTTGTGACTTGATGAATCATCCCATACCTTCAAATGGAGAAAATCATAAACTATAGTTGACTATTAAAAATGCCTAACTCAGCTCTGTCACATTGAAAAATGAATAGCCCGAGTTCTAAAAGAACTCATTTCATCACACACTCACTGTCATATGAAGTAGAATTTTGAATAATTCAATGCCAACTCTGTTACGACATCAATCACATGAAAAGTCTTTCCTTTGATGCCTGGATATCATGATTCACAATCATCCTTTCATCTAAGAAAGAGAAACAATAGGAACATATAATCCTTGCTAGGTTGGGATCTATAACCTACCCATTATAACTAGACTTCCAAATAACCCACCCGGCTTATAAATGAGAGGGCAAGAAAAAGGGAAACTTGACAAGGATAGCCTACCTATGAAGGACATTAGACCTAGACTCAACCATGACCTAATTATGAGATCAAAATCTTCCACTTTGACAGCATGATTATGGGGTGAAAAGTGGGGCAACATCTGGCTCTGACTGGGGACTTAAACATTCCCATGTTTAAGAAATGAATCCTGAATCTCTTGTTTCGCAGGCTAGTAAGAAAAAGGGTGACAACACAACAAAATTGGAACAAGAACAAAGGAAAGGAAATAGGGGGAAAATAGGAAAGAAAAAAAAACAAACTAAACACAACAAAAAGACCTCATATAAGGTGGGAAAAAGTAGACAAACCTTATATGAGAAGAATCCTGCATTGATCAAGCAAAGCCATTTACAGGCTGAGAGAAATATGACCCTTTACAAAATAGAGGTCTACATATGCATGAATTCTTGAAGTCCATCGGAAACCCCTTACTCTTATGAGAACAGGGGCAATTCAGCAACCTTTCAAGCAATGGTAGTTTGCCAAATAACCATCTTTCATCATAAACTTCCTCATGACAAATTTTTGTACTTTCATGCTTTTGCTGCAACAGAGACCAATTGAATGTTGGATTATCTTCATAACACATACTCTATTTAGGACTGAGACCTTCCTAAGAATTTTGAACTTTATTGTTACTTAACACCAGACCATCCATCAAAAATTCATCATCATTATGCTCACTAATTCCATCCTGCTTAGCTTTGACTGATTCATCAGAAGTTAGGAAAAAATTTTGGCCTATATTTTCAATATCATGAATGCTATCACTAGTATGTATGTCTGCTATTTGTTCAATGTTCTCTTGAGACATATTATTTTCTGAGATAACTTGACTAGTGATATCAACATCACATTGCTTAGAGAAACTTTCTGTAGCCTCAAGTGATTCAATTGAGAGAAGTGATTGCTCATTTTGTCCATGATCAGCATTGTCCTCTACCTCAATCATCAACTCCTTACTCTCCATAGCAGTCAAAGCAATCTTTTTAGCTTCAATAATTTCAGCATGCTGAACTAAAACTGATTCTTCTATTTGCAATACTGAAGATGGTTCTAGATTCATACTTAGATTCTTGGGAAGCATTCAAACCATAGTCCACCGTAGGAACTACCTCCTCTTGATTGATTTTGTAAATTTCATCAGAACAAGATGGTCCCTGAACATCTTCTATAATCATATCTGAACTATTTTTAGTGTACTCTTGACATTTATTTTCAGACATAGGCAGAGCATTTTCCAAAATCTTCTCACTATGCTCATCCTTAGGAAAGAAAGTCCTCTTTTCAACCTCAAATGAAGAATCTAAAGGTGTAATTAATGATTCCAAAGGAAAAACTGTCAAGTAACAAGGAATAAAAACAACCTTTTATTCTTCCTATGATGGTTCAGGCTGGAAGTGCTCTTCATGCTGATGATTCATCCATGGTAGTTCAGATTCTCCCAAAGCAGGGAAAATGGGAGAAGACAGAGCATCCTTTTTAGAACTCACATCAATGCTGTGCATTTTAAATGTTGGCTATCTTTGTCTTGCTGAAGGAACTTTTGAATTTGCAGCTACCTTTGCATCTTGTTTCTTTGAGTCTAGTTCATATTCTATAAATAAATTTCCAAAGTTACCATTGGAATATGATGTAGACTCACTGCAATCCACATTTTCTTATGGAGCTTCAATTGCTAATCTTTGTTGTGGTTCAGGCAACCGCAAAGGCTTATTACTACATTCATTAGCTTGCTCTGAAAAACCTCTTTGATATGGAATGTTGAAGTTTGGGAGCTATCTCTTCAAAGCAATCAACTCATTGGACAACTTTTGAATCATCTCTTCCTTTGAAGTGGCCTCACTAATGCTAGTTCTATCATGAATTTCATGATTCCATATCCCTACAGTAAACATATCATCCTCCAATTCCACAGCAATTCTTTGAGCTGCCTCCAAATCTGCAATTCTAGATCTTCTCAACTCAAAGCCTATGTCAAGAGGCATAGCACTGATGAAATTTTTTTTCAGGTTACTTGTTGTAGGTCTGTTTGCTACTAGAATTCTATGAATGATCTTATTAAAACTAGCAACAAAATCTCTCATGTTGATAGAAGGTAACTTCTTCCCAGATGTTAGTTGAGCTAACAAAGCACATTCATCTTCAACAATTTTAAAATGATCTTCAAAAGCTTCTCTCATGGTATCCCAATTTGTAATGGATCCATCAACCAAATGATAGAACCAATCTATAGCCACCTCAGTAAGAGATTCAACAAATAACCGGACTGCAACATCTTCATGGTTAACTCCCAAGATGTTTATAGTTGTGAAAAATGCCCTTATGTGTTCATCTATAGTAACCTTCCCATCTCCTAAGAACTTAGGTATGTTCTTTCTAGAACTGGAAGGCAAAGGATGATAAACTGCAAAGTTAAGTGGTCCAGTGGCAACTACCCAAGGTGCAGCCATGTCCTAATCTTTTCCTTAGAAAATTCTATCCTCAATACATTGATAGAAATCTGCATAAAATTTCATCAAAATAATGAGAAAGAGGATGATGTTACCTCAATCTTGTGGGTCACTGAATGTTTGAATTGGTGCTTGAGTTAGCCTCTGATTTCTGGATTTGTCTTTGTACCACAGGGGCCAACTTTCTAGCTAGCTTTCCTTCTTTCAACACTTCACTAGCTCTTTTGTAATTGGAAATATATCCTCATGAGGTTGCACCCTTTTTCCTCATGATAGGTAAAGTGACTAATTGTGAGCATTAGTCTTCTAAAATTTTCAATTAACACCAAGGCTCTGTAATTGAAAACCTTGTAAATGGGGTTCTTTGAGAACAGAGTCACCAATTGCTCAGGAAGTAATGAAAATAAATAATGCAGCGTGAAAAACCAAAGTATTCTTCCTCCTAGTCACCAAAAACACAAGTTGGGAAACTGAATGGTAAGAACCTTCAAATTCTTCAAACTCTGATATGAAATAGGGTTCTTTAAAAAACACAAAGTCACCAATCTCTAGTAGAGATAACAATAATAAAACTAAGAAAATAATCTCTGGCACTGGTCTTCTTTTCCAACTCCCTAGTAGAGTCGCCAAAAATTTATTGGTAAACAGATTGTCCTTCTTCTTGTCCTCCTTTTATTTGCCCAATTTTATAACAAAGAACAACTTTACACAATAGTTGGGAAACCATTTTTGACAATATCTAGTTTCCCTCTGAATTGAGGTACAACTCCCTATGCAAATGATATTCAATGAATTATGTTTTATCCCTAATTCCTACTCCAGGGTATGTTCTTAACTAGAGAACAACAGAGGCAAAACCAAGCTAATCCTATCTAGGACTAACTCAGGCAGATTTAGATTCTAATTCTAGCCAACTTCAGGAACTCACACATCCTATGACTTCCCAATGTTGGTAATGCAAGAATGTTGTTAGTTTTGTAAATGCAATGTTATGAGAAGATTAAACATTCAAATCTTTGCAACAAGATGAAATGATAGTAGTTTGATCTACCATCCAATCACCATTTGACTAAGAATACAAGACAGTGCTCAAAACTGATCATAACAATACTCCGATTGAAAATAATTAGAAAAGTGTTTCCCAAATACTCTGATTCATAACAAAACTTTCCTTGTTTTAAACACACAAACACAATACTCTAATCATATTTGCTTGCAAAATATAGCCAAATCTATTACAAAAACTGAACATTAATCTCAATGCATGAATGAAAATATAGAAGTTAAACATGCTCTCTCCTCCACTCTAGCTCTCTGACTATATGCAGAAAAAGGAAGTACATGGACTAGTAAAGAATTGACACCAAGTATGATTGTCTCTACAACCTCTCTTCATGCCAAAATTTTTTTGACCTTTGTATTTACTTTTGCAATAGTATTTATAGAGGTTACATCCTATGGCCTTCATGAGAATATGAAGTGTTTCAAATTCTAGAATTTGGAAAGACTGGAGACAGATGTTTTGATGTTACAATAAAATGAGCCAAAATGACTTTGTGTCTTCCTTTGATTTTCCTTTGAGAAGGTGAAATGAATAGACTTCTACAAATCAACATGAACTTGAAGATACTATATGAATAGTTGCATGCTTGGATCCATGAAAATATTCAATAAGACACTGTGCTTGACATATCTAAACTGTTACTCTTCCCTTGATCATGATTGAGAAACTTGATCCACTATTGAAAAATCCATCTCGTGATACCGCAAATGATAGACTGTATCACTTTCAAACATTCTTTGTGGAAATCATAGGTGCAGAACCCGTAACGGTGGAGTAGAAAGTCTCCCATTTTCCTCCCGTCAAATTTGAGTACATGAGTAACTTAGAGCACATGTTAAATAAAAGTTGAAACTATAATATTTTAGTCATTCTCCATTTGATGTGCGCTGGACTATAGCTGATGACATGTGGCACAATCTCACTTTGTCGCAAAGAATCTTCCACATCATAGCGGCAAAGTGGAAACCATTGATTAAGCATCTTAGAAATGCTATAACTGCAAACAAATCCTCTCAAACCCACCAAGCCACATGTCTTCATCCTACCAGGCATCTTTAATGACTTATGTTGTTGCATGGTTGCATGGTATTATTTTAATTCATGCGATCATGCGACCGCCCTATGATTGGCTCACGTGGATCCAGCATGGCATAGTTACTTGACTTACATTATCTTTTTATTGACTTTTCACACCACTCGGGCTTTCATCATCGCATCTATGATATTACCGTAAGTGGGTCCCAGCAAAGCACATTCACCAGCCTGAGTTTCCATTTTGGCATGATTGCATAGCAATATTTTAATTCATGCGATCATGAGACCACTCTATGATTGGTGCCCATGGGTCCAGCGGAGCATATCTTATTTAAGCTTCACTTGGTGGCTTATGTTGTCTTTCATTACCAAAGATGGGCCCATTGGGACAGGTGGCACCTTGTTGCTATTTCACGTTTGTTATTTTTCAAGCATATTTCTATTGCAAAATTTTGACCATCATTGGATTGAAAACCTGGTTGATTTAAACCGTCGATATGATGTCATAACTCAAGTCCCGCTGAGAAAGAGGGCCCACTAATCTACATGTGCTTAAATTCTCAACTTAAGTGCCTCTTTCCCACCTAACCAACTGTGCTTCATGCCTTGTCACATGATCACAAGGTAGTTCTCTCAGTCATGCGATCATGCGACCACGCCTACCACAGGGCTTTATTTTCAACATCAAACCGCACATCATTTTCACTATTTGGATCATTGTGACTTGATGAATCATCCTGTACCTTCAAATAGAAAAAATCATCAACTATAGTTGACTATTAAAAATGCCTAACTTAGCTTTGTCACATTGAGAAATGCATAGCCCGAGTTCTAAAAGAACTCATTTCATCACACACTCACTGTCATATGAAGTAGAATTTTGAATAATTCAATGCCAACTCTGTTATGACATCAATCACATGAAAAGTCTTTCCTTTGATGCTTGGAGATCATGATTCAAAATCATCCTTTCATCTGAGAAAGGGAAATAATAGGAACATATAATCCTTGCCAGGTTGGGATCTATAACCTACCCATTATGACAAGACTTCCAAATAACCCACCTGGCTTATAAATGAGAGGGCAAGAGAAAGGGAAACCCGAGAAGGATAGCCTACCTATAAAGGACATTAGACCTAGAATCAACCATGACCAGACCTGATTATGAGATCAAAATATTCCACTTTGACAGCATGATTATGGGGTGAAAAGTGGGGCAACAAGTTAGCAGGTACTAGTTTTGTAATAAGCCCAACATGTCAAGTCATTTGGATCCTAGGTGAAATTATAAACCTAGATGCCAATTTTGATCCATGGGCCATTTTGTATTGGAATCTAGGTCTTTGAGTAAGTTTTGGTTCATAGGATACTTGTTGAAAGCCATTCGAGGCATTTCATCGGCCTAGATAGTTGTAGTTGTTAACAATTGCAAAATTAAGCAACATTTTACAAAGTTGTTGGAGTTGGTTGTATTAGTTGCATTTCAGTCCATAACATTTGGAATTACAATTATGACCTTTATAATTCCTATTTGAACATGAATACAGGTCATTCATGGGGTTGGTAATGAATATACGAGGTTGGTGAAGAAAAGAATTGAAAAATATTTGTTATTTTTTTGTATATAGTGACTGTGTTTTTGATCTGTAAGTGACTATGTGGGTTGGCATGGATGGAGAACCAATCAAATTAATCGATTTAGGTGATCATCCTTGCATAGAATTTGGTTTACAATATTTTGGTTTCATTTATGAGTGTTAAGTGGGTTTTTGTAGTCACGGGTTCGTGCAACCTGAATTTGTAGGTCGTAAGTTCATGGAATCCTAACTTGTATTCCCATTGTGGAAACAACATGGCCCTTTGGGAAATACAAGTTAGGAGAGACCATTTTGTAATCTGAGTAGCAAAGAACCTGAAGCGATGGTTTGATGGGTTTTCCACCCATCCCTAGGTCAATTGCCATGGATAATTTGACCTGAAAAGAAGGAGAAAGCATGGGTAAACAAACTCACATGTTTGAGTGACTTGTCCAATGGTCAAAGTCGATCATTTGGATCATGGGAAAGAGTCTTGAGGGATTTAATTGGTTTCATGTACCCAATTTCATACCTTTCCTTTGTAATCCAAGCCTAGTCTGGCCAATTAGGCCTATGAACAAAGTGAAGGTAAGTCAATGCTAGAGTGATATTTGAATTATGTCACTTAGGACCTCAAAGAATAGGATAAAGATTATCCTAAAAGGTAATTTTTTTTCCAACTCACTTGTGAAGTTTGTAATTTATCCATCGAAAATAGAGATAAGAAGACTAGTAGTTAGACTATCCTTATTACAGGAAGATTGATTGTGAATGTATAAGGGTTTCAAAAGTGATAGATCCCCTTGTGTATTAGGTTAGAGGAAGACCTACCCACTGATGTGTTGTAATCCCATATCATTGGAAAAATTGTTCATACTTTTTCCATTTAAGAGATTGGATTCTTAAAGGTCTAAATCTACTCCAACCTTTGTGAAGCCCCTAGATGTTAGATGGTCAATGGAGGTGTAAGTCCACTAGAAAAGGGAGGTATAAACCCTCAAGGAAAGGTTGGTATCAAGAGAAACCTTAGAAGGAATGTTTTTGGGTGATCTAAGTAACTAGAGACTAATCTTGGTTGTGTGGTTGTAATCTTTACATCATCTCTACTGGTCACTTCAAGGCATCTTTGTGATGTGTGCTTGATGGGATTCAAGTTTGGCATGGTTTGCTACATTTCATGCCACTTCAATGCTGAGTATGAGTTTTTTTTCTAGGGTGTAGGACTATGACTATAGTTTTTGGGTGATTTAATGCACACTATAGGGTCAACATGATTTTATTATGAGACATGAGTCAATAAAGTCAGGACATGAAGACTTCCCAAAACCTTCCAAGACATTTTTGACATTATATGTTGCAATTATTTCCTATCACATACATTGGGGTCTAAACACATAAGCTGGACATGCAAGAGAATAACAAATTTAATGTAATGTATTAGCTAGAGTAAGAGAGCATGCTACCACACTAGTATTGATTGGTTTTCTGAGTCTATTTACACTTGAGATAGGAAATGGATTTCTGAAGAGGGTTTTAGCACCTTGCTAGGCATATTGGGCAATGTTTAGATAGCTCCAAAATCCATAACTAGGTATCGTTATGATCTCAAATTTAACAATAAATATTTCTCTTACAAAGCATGGGCATATCTCTTTTAAGGATTTGATAGTGTGTATCGAGTTCAAATTTAAAGGTTGTCATTCTTTTTTGTTATCCACTAAAATTTTTAGACATGTCTCTCAATCATCCAACAATAACTCCTATGTTGATTACATTTTCTATTTAAGAGTCCCTGAGTGATTTGAATATTTCGTGGTCTAGTGAGCATGATTTGTGTGTGTATTTTTAAATCTTGTATAATCTTGTAATATTTTATTATTTTTTATTATATAGAAGATACTACTAATGCTTGTATGTTTACATTTTTTATATTCATAGCCCAAATAGTTGCTTGTGAAGAAAGTCCACGCCTGGCAATATGAACCTAGAAAAAATAATGAGACAATTGCTAGATTGTGATATTAGTTCCAAAGAAAAGTTGACAAATGTAATTATCCTTGAAAAAAGTGTAAGAGCTTAAAAAATTGAAGAATTCTAATCAGAACAGCCTAGAGTCATTGTAGGAAATATGGTCACATTGAAGGAGGGCATGATTTTCATCGACTGGTGAATGTAGATTTCAAATTGGAGGATCATGGAGGTGTGAATATCCAAGATGAGGATAACGCTCCCATGGAAGAAGCTGATCCTATGGAAAAGAACACAATTGAAGATGATGGTATTGGCATAGTTGATAATGTGCTAGAGGACATGATTCAAGAAGATGGTATTGGCGTAGCTGATCAAGATGATCATGATGATGGTACTAGTGCATATGATAATGATGATAAGGATGGTCTTGATATACCTATACTTGAGAAGGCATACAAGACCCTATACCAAGGCTCCCAAACAACTCTTCTCTCCACTATAGTGTTGTTGGTGAACTTGAAGGTTATGAATGGTTTATCCAATGTAGCAATGTAACGTATGCTAAGGTGTGCCATTTTTGTCATCTTCAATGTTAGCATACCATTATTATTCATTATATTAACAATTCATATTTTTGTTGTAGGTTGATAGGTGAGTTTTTGTTACCACCATCAAAAATTCTACCTTGTTCGTACGGAGAATTATCTACCATTATGAATCAAATAGGAATGAAGTATCAGACAATACATGCATATCCCAATGATCACATTCTATATCATAAACAATATGAATTTGCAACAGAATGTCCTGATTGTGATATTAGTAGATATCGGTCAAATCATATAACAAAAAAGGTTCCTCACAAGGTTCTTCGATACCTTCCCATTATTCCATGTCTTCAATGATTATTCATGTGTACTAGCTTGGCACAATTTATGGATTACCATGCATGCGATAGAATTCAAGATGACATTAGGTGAATGCCTATGAATGGCTCTACATTTAAAAACATAGAAACAACATGGCCACACTTTAAAGAAGAACCTCGTAATCTCAAACTTTCATTGGTAGTGGACAGTGCCAATCCATTTGGAGATATGAGATCTGTTTACTCAGTGTGGCCTGTATTTGTTATTAACAATAACATTCCTCCTTGGATGTCCATAAAGATGGAGCACATAATGTTGCCAATGATTGTAATAGGTATTTTTTCATTTAGTAGTTATCTAAATTAATTTATAAACACCGCATCAAAATAGTCATAATAATTATGTAATGTTTTTGTTCATTCAACTAGGTAAGTACAAAGTTAAAGATATGAACGTGTATATTGAGCCCCTTATTGATAAGTTGTTGAAGTTATGGAATGGAGTCACTATGTATGACATCTCTAGACCAAGAGGACAAAGACAATTTGAATTCCATACAATTCTTGTATGGACAATACATGATGCCCCTGGGCTAACTCATTTTTGTGGTATGTTATATATTGTTAAGGTCAAACATTTTTGGTATGTTATAGTGCTTATACATTATTTTTGTATGTTTAAGTTGTGCATGATAATTGTACATGATTCAATTATACGGAATCTTTTAGGTCTTTAGACAAAGGGTAAATTTACATGTCCAATTTGTGGTTTGAAGATGAAATCTCATCATTCAAGAAGTTTAGGAAAGTAGGTATTCGATGAGTTTAGGCACTTTCTCCACAATAATCACAAGTATCGAATTATCAAAAAACATCTTTTTAATGGGAAAGAAGAGACAAAATCAAGGCCATTAAGAATGACACCTCGTCTATGGAATTTGGAATAAAATAGACTAAATCACCGAGGTAATGTCATTCCATCTGATGATTTTTATTTGAAATTTATATTTTGATATTGTCTTTTCTTTACTAATGATGTAATTGATGCTCATGAAGGTCGTCAAGGCATCATTGACCAACTTCCTAGAGGAATAAAAAGTTATCCTAGTTAATTTAGTAGGTTTTTGTGCTACAATGATCTCTCAATTGTGCATTTGTTTGATGCTATGCATATTGGAAAGAATGTAACAAAGACACTATAGAAAATATTGGATGGAAGGTGTGACAAAGAAAAAATTGCCTAAATTTGTAATGACATTCATTAATCCAATCATGCATTAAAAAATTTTATTGAATCAAATAGCAATGGAGACCACATAAATACGAGTGCCCTTCCTTGGTTATTAACTGAGAAGAAAAGTGATGCATTAAAAGAAGTCATAAAAAATATAAAATTTCTAATAGGATTTGCTGCAAATATAAGTAGTCTTGTATCAAAGAAAGCTGATTTTGGGCTAGGGTTGAAAACACATTATTGGCATACCTTCATCAAGGTAAGTCATGTTCTCTATTTACAATATATTTGTAAAATTGCATGTACTTATTGTATTATTTTACAATATATTGAAAAGATCATTTTTTAATTATTGTAGTATGTCCTACGTCTATCCCTCCCACATTAGTTTGACAATAGTGTTAAATAAGTTATATACAATCTTGGAGAATACATGAGGTTAGAAGTGTTATTTCTTAGAATTGTTGTACAGATATTATATTTATGACTTGCTTTACTTTTTATGTAATTTATTGTATATTTTTTTCTAAAATCTTGTTTATATGCTCTTGCAAGTTGAATCTCTTTTAGGTGGTTATCATCTAAAGAAATTGATAAAAAAGATATAAAATATTGGAAGAGAAAAATTCCCTAGCTTATGTGTGAAATGCAAAATTGTCTACCTCCAACTTTTTTCAATGCTCAAGAAAACTACCTCATACATCAAGTTGAGGAGATTGAATTGTGTGGACCTATATGAACTAGGTCAATATGGATGGTTGAGAGGAACTTGAAATTTATGAAGGGCTTGGTTTGACAAAGAGCATGTCTTGAGGGTTCTATGGTGGAGGGATTTATGGTATACCATACCATGGTGTACCTTAGTGAATATCTTGCCAAGTTTGTAGCAAATATCCATGTAGATTGCTATTGGAAATATAGATGGAGTAACTAAGAGGGGGGGGGGGGGGGGTGAATCAGTTAACCATAAAAATATTACCACAGATCCCTTAGATGTCTTATTAATTCATTTACTTTTGTAACTCGGTAAACATATAGAGAAATGCTGAAACTCGGTTATTGCAACGAATATTAATTATAACTATTCTTAGGTATTCATCAGTGATTAACATGCATGTATAAAGAAAATAACATGAACACAAGAGACACCAGATTTAACATGGAAACCCAATATGGGAAAAACCACCAATGTAACTAATTACTATTTTTCACTCTTCTGAAGTGAGCCTTGTTAGGATCCAACCCAGTTAAAGGTTACAAAACACACTGTTAGGTGTGACCTTGTTAGGGGATTTAATCACCCTATTAGGAGTGGCCTTGTAGGAGGTCTTTGAAACAATTCAATAGAACTGTCACCTTGTTAGAGGATTTACAAAATGGCTATTAAACCAACTCTGTTAAGAGATTTTGAAATCACTGCTACAATGGTAAGAAAGTAACAATGAAATGACCTGAATAATGATGCAACTAAATTGCTGATTACAGATCTTTGTTCTGCTTCACTAGATCCTTCATGATCAAATATATCTCTGCTGCTCCTCAAGGAGATCTAATCATCCTTCAAAATTCACTCACACTTTCCTTCAAAATGATTTGCATGTTCACTCATCCATACACTCTTCCTCTTTTACACTTGTCCACACTTTCACTCTTTTTCACTTGCACACTTTTAATTCACAACTTGACATTCTATATATACCTTTCGGATTGTCAAGTCGACACTAATAATCATTACAGACATTAACACTCATTACAAAAGTTAGCTTGAATAAACAAACTTTATTCCTCAAATTAACAAAATTCTTTACTGGGTCGACCTTGCTCGGTAAACACTAATCTGAAAATAATTCCTTTGGTGACCGAGTGAACTTAGTTACCACTACAAATTTTGCAACATCCTTTGAAGACTGAGAGATCTCGGTAAACATAGAAAACCACCTCATAGACTGACTAACCTCGGTAAACACTGAGAATTGCTTAGCTGACTGACTGAGCTTGGTAATCACTAGGAACTGCTTTGTTGACCGACTGAGCATGATAATTGATATGACATTTGTGTGACATCAAAGACAACACACAATTAATCCAACATTCTCCTTCAGAAAATTGTATCCAACAATCTCCCTCTTTGGCATTGATGGCAACACAACATGTCATAGCACAATGAAATTTCATAGAAAATATAGAGTAAGGAACATATCCTTAGCTTCATTTTGTTTCTCATCTATGAGAACTCCCTCTATGATCAAACTTCTCTTTCTGACTGAAAAAATCTACTTCTTAACTTCTCAAACTCTCCAAGAAAACTCTCCCTCTTAAGAAATTTCTTGAAATATGATAGAAAACTCTCCCTCTTTGACAACACATGCCAAAGACAACACATACCAGGTGAATAGCAATGTACCTTGAGTACTAATTCCTTGACTAAGCTACATCAACTAACTGATCTTCAGTATGCTCTAGTTGATGCATCACTAAAACTTTATATAGTGAGCCTCGGATAGGGGAATGACCCCTAACTTACCTCTTAGATACAAGAATGCATCCTTAGGTAGTGGTTTGGTGAATATATCTACAATCAATTCTTTTGTATGAATATATTCCAATCTAATTTCCTTGTCCTGCACTAATTCTCTGACAAAGTGATATTTTATAGCAATGTGCTTGGTTTTGGAATGCATTACTGGATTCTTTGAAATATTTATTGCACTTGTATTATCACAAAATATAACAACTGGTTCTTTGATCTCAACCTTCATGCCTTCCAATAATTGTTTAAACTAAACAATATTAGAGTAGTTTACTACTACAGCAACATATTCTACTTCTACTATGGATTGGGTTGTGCAATTTTTCTTTTTACTGGTCCAAGATACCAACCTTTTGCCAAGAAAGAATGCTTCACCACTTGTACTCATTCTGTCATCAATGTTTCCTGGCCAATCAACATCAGTAAACACTTTTAAGTCTAGATTGCCTCCAAATTTATACCACAAGCCATAATCTTCAGTTCCTTTCAAGTATCTCAAGATTCTTTTGATTGCCATCATATGATTTTCTCTGGGTTTTACTGAGAATCTTGCTACTATACCAACAGCTAAGGCAATATCAGGCCTTGTATGAACTACATACTGTAGTTTTCCAATCATTGATCTATATAAGGTTTGATCTACTTCTTTTGAATCATCATCTTTGGTAAGCTTCAGTCCAGTACACATGGGGGTACCAACTAGTTTTGCATCTTCCATACCAAACTTCTTAAGTATTTCCTTGATGTATTTAGACTGAGTAATGTAGATACTGTTCTTGCTCTACTAAATCTGAAGACCAAAAAAGGACTTTATTTGACCAAACATAGACATTTCAAATTCTTTTTTCATTTGCTCTAAAAATTATTTGCATTGATCATCATTACATGTAAACACAATATCATCCACAAATATTTTTGTCAAAACAATTTTTTTATCTAGTCCTTCCTTGATGTACAAACTACTATTATCATTAGCTCTTTTGAAACCAATCAGAATAAGATAGTTATGTAATCTTTCATACGATGCTCTAGGGTCTTGTTTTAGACCATACAATGCTTTGTGTAACTTGCAGATCATATTCCTTTTGTTTGGATCAACAAAACCTTCAGGTTGCTCAATGTAGACTTATTCATCAAGAATACCATTGAGAAATGCAGATTTTACATCCATCTAATATACCTTAAATCCTTTATGTGCTGCATATGCAAGTAGAGTTCTTACACCTTCTAATCTTGCAAAAGGAGAAAAAGTCTCACCATAATCTATGCCCTCTTCTTGAGAATATCCTTTACACACCAATCTAGCTTTGTTTCTTGATACTTGACCATCTTCATTCAACTTGTTCCTGAATACCCATTTTGTTCCAATTACATTTTTATCTTTAGGCCTAGGTACAGGAGTCCATGTTTTGTTCTTCTCTATTTGTTTTATTTCTTCATTCATAGCCTCAATCCAACTTTCATTTTCCAATGCATCTTTGACATTTCTAGGTTCAAAAGCAGCAAGTAAACATGTACCTTTTAGTTTACTTCTTGTCATAGTACCTTCTGATTTATTTCCAATAATCTGATCTAGTGTATGATGCCTCCTGACATACTTGGCCAATATAGGTTCCTTGCCTCTTGAATGAGTTACATTGTCATCTTCTTGAATTTCATCTTCAGGTTCTAGTTGCTCAAGCTCAGTAGATATTGGCTCCATAGCTTTAGACTAAGACTCGGGTCCTTGTGACTTAGTTTGAACTTCTTCTTGTGACTCAGTTTGAACTTCTTCTTGTGACTCGGTTACTGTACTGGGCTCAGTAGATGTAGTCTCCTTATTGACAGATGTGTCTGGTAATGTATCAAGTTCAATGTAAACAAATCTTCTATAATCTTCTGGTTCCTTTTTGCTTTCTTCTTTAGTCTTTTTTGCAAACTCATCAACTTTCACATGTGCACTTTCTATGATTTTGTGAGTAGACAAATTCAAACATCTATATGCCTTACTCTTGCAAGAATATCCCAAGAATATTCCTTCATCACTTTTCACATCAAATTTTCCTTTTCTATATTATTTTAAGATTTAACACTTACTACCAAATACTTTCAGGTAACTTACATTAGGTTTATAGCCATACGATAACTCATAAGGAGTTTTGAATGTGTCTTTCTTCAACTATACTCGGTTTAAGGTATGAACTGCAATGTTGATAGCTTCCTTGTAGTATTTCATAGCAATGTTCTTTTCAATCATTAGAGTCCTTGCGCAATCCATGATAGATCTATTCCTCCTTTTAGATATTCCATTCTGCTCAGGAGTTCTTGGGGCTGATACCTATCTTTTGATTCCTCTTTCAATGGAAAAATTATTGAATTCATGGGAGATGAATTCTCCACCTCTGTCTGATCTCAAGAACTTTTTTCTTTTCCCTATTTCCTTTTCTACTCTTGCCAAATACCATTTGAATTTCTCAAATGCTTCTGACTTTTCTCTTAGATACATAATAGTCATCATTCTAGAGTAGTCATCAACAAAGAGAATAAAGAATTTTTCTCCAGTATAGCTCTTAATTCCAATAGGTCCACATAAGTCAGTATGCACAATTTCCAAAATATCTTTAGACTGATAGTTTTTACTTTTAAAACTAGACTTTCCCATTTTACCAATCTAATAATTCTTGGATAGACCAATATCAGGTTTCTTCAAAGTAGGAATGCCTCTTACTTTCTTGAATTTGCTTATTTTCACCATGTTATTAAAATTTACATGACATAACCTTTTGTGCCATAGCCAAATTTCTTCAATTTGAGCAATAAAACAAGAGCATTCACCAAGATCAAGATAAAACAAGTTACCTTTGGTTTGTTTTCCTGATCCAATCAGTTTTCCCTTATCATCCAGCAGTCTTGCTTTGCCATGCATGAATTCAACCTTGAATCCAATGTTGATTAGCTATGCTACACTGAGAAGATTATGCTTTAGTCCTTCAACCCAATATGCATTATCACAAATAAGTTCTTTGGTTAATGAGATTTGTCCTCTTCCTTTTATGCAACAAGGTTCATTGTTTCCAAACTTTACATTACCACCATCATAGTCTTCAAGGTGTTCAAATTTTGTTCTATCACCAGTCATATGATGTGAACATCCACTGTGTATGATCCATGTATCATTTTTTCTTACAGGAGAGATAAGTTCCATCTTATCTTCATCATCATCAGATTCATCTTTTACAATAATGTAGACAATTTCATCTTCACTATTATCAAAATCCTTAGCCATAAAACATGTTTTCTTACCTTTATCCTTGAATGATTTGAAATTCTTCCTGCCATTATACTTGTGACCTTTCTTCTCATCCTTTCTTTTCTTGTTTGGGCACCTAGCTACAATATGACCAATTTCTTCACATGAAAAATAGATTAAGGGACTTTTACCTTTGTATTTACCTCTGTCTCTAGTATATTTCTTTGCAAGTAATGCTTCAATAACTTCAAGATCACTATCAAAACTTTCCTTTGATTCTTCTTCACTCTCTGACTAGATGTCCTTAATTTTCTTTCCCTTCTTAAGTGAAAGTTTGGCCTCAAATGCTGATTCAACATTTTTGGAAGTTGGAACATAGTTGTCATAGTTATCCAACTCAAAGGCTGTCAATCTTCCCACTAAAGCATCCAAAGTTATATTGTGATTTTCTTCACATCTTCTTTCTTGAATAGCAGATACTCTTATTGCATAGATAGGAAGTAATGTTCTGAGAACCTTACTTATAATAGTTTCATCATCAATTTTTCCTATAGAAGCTTTGATTGCACTAACACTTGCCTTGATCCTTTAAACATATTTTGCAATGTTTTCATCTTCTCTTATTTTCATCTGATCAAACTATCCTCTTAGGCTTTCTTCTTTGGCTCTCTTCACATTGTCATCACTACCATAAATTTTGTTCAGCTTGTTCCACATTGCATAAGCATTTGTGCAGTATTTGATCTCATCAAATTCTTCATAGCTGAGAGCTAATGCAATGTGTATCATCATGGTGTTATGGATCTTTTTCTCTGCAATGTCTTCAACAGTTAATGTGTCAATAGGAGATGTATATTCTTCATCAATATATTTGCATCCTAAATCACTAATGGAAGCTAGATGAAGTCTCATGAGTCCTTGCCATGCTGAAAAGTTATCTCTATTAAGCCTTGGAATTTCTCTCTTGTAAGACATCCTGATCTTTAGCTTAGGTCTTTGAAACCCTTCCTGAAAGCACCAGAAGCTCTAATACCAATTGTTGGAAATATAGATGGAGTAATTGAGAGGGGGGGGGGGGGGCGTGAATCAGTTAACCATAAAAATATTACCATAGATCCCTTAGATGTCTTATTAATTCATTTACTGCTGTCACTCGGTAAACATACAGAGAAATGCTGAAACTCAATTATTGCAGTGAATATTAATTATAACTATTCTTAGGTGTTCATCAATGATTAACATGCATGTATAAATAAAATAACATGAACACAAGAGACACCAGATTTAACATGGAAACCCAATATGGGAAAAATCACCAATGTAACTAGTTATTGTTTTTCACTCTTCTGAAGTGAGCCCTGTTAGGAGCCAACCTAGTTAAAGGTTACAAAACACACTGTTAGGTGTGAACTTGTAAGAGGATTTAATCACCCTATTAGGAGTGGCCTTGTAAGAGGTCTTTGAAACAATTCAATAGAACTATCACCTTGTTAGAGGATTTACAAAATGGCTATTAAACTAACTATGTTAAGAGATTTTGAAATCACTGCTACAATGGTAAGAAAGTAACAATGAAATGACCTGAATAATGATGCAACTGAATTGTTGATTATAGATCTCTATTCTACTTCACTAGATCCTTCCTAATCAAATATATCTCTACTACTCCTCAAGGATATCTAATCATGCTTCAAAATTCACTCACACTTTCCTTCAAAATGATTTTCATGTTCGCTCATCCATACACTCTTCCTCTTTTACACTTGTCCACACTTTCACTCTTTTTCACTTGCACACTTTTAATTCACAACTTGACATTCTATATATACCTTTCAGATTGTCAAGTCAACACTAATAATCATTACAGACATTAACACTCATTACAAAAGTCAGCTTGAATAAACAAACTTTATTCCTCAAATTAACAAAATTCTTTACTGGGCCGACCTTGCTTGGTAAACACTAATCCAAAAAGAATTCCTTTGGTGATTGAGTGAACTTGGTTACCTCTATAAATTTTGCAACATCCTTTGAAGACTGAGAGATCTCAGTAAACATAGAAAACTACCTCGCTGATCGACTGAGCTCGGTAAACACTAAGAATTGCTTAGCTGACTGACTAAGCTTGGTAATCACTGGGAACTACTTTGCTGACCAACTGAGCATGATAATTGATATGACATTTGTGTGACATCAAAGACAACACACAATTAATCCAACAATCTCCTTCAGACAATTGTATCCAACAAATCGCATTTGGGATCCCAACTCTATTTAAAAATTTGAAGGGGAGTACTTGATGGGGAAAGGTAGATTGAAGAAAGTGAGAGGTAATTATATGATTTTATTGTAGTTTATTAGTTCTTATAGATATTCAATATAATTTGTTTCTAAGTGGTCTATTTGTTTTCTTTACAGTTGGTTGTGAGTGGGAAGCACTACATTTGTATATTGCAAACAAATTTGATTGGATGAAGGTATGGATTCAACAATCTCAAGAAAATGGTCTCTCATTAACATGGGATGGTATTGCATCATTGGTTAAAGAAGCTTATCATAATGGAGATCTCAATTTTATTCCTATGGTACTTGATCTAGCATATGGTTTAAGAGGTAGAAAGGTACGTATAAGTTTACTAACCATGACCCATAAGTTTACTATCAACTCATGGATCGATGCAAATAATCTTGACATGTTTGAATAATTGTAGATCAAACACCTTGCAAAGCTATGTACTACCATGGCCATAAATTTTGCATAAAAAGTTAGATGACATAAAGAATAATTGTGATTCTAGGATAAGTGCAGTCTTCAAGGTCACTAATATTTCATCTAGAAATGACATACATCCTCAACAATATGAAAGTCAATAATATGGCATTTTGGAATGATATACTTGAATGTGACTTTAATTCCTTCAAATTAGTTGTATTTGTCTTCAAATGGTATAGGCTACGAATGAATAAAAATAATCCTGATAGGACTATTATTGAACATGATAGTGGATTTGCAATGATTAATACAAGGTCATGTGAACCTATTGGAGATGATCCCTATGTTCTTCCAAGCCAATGTGAGCCAGTATTTTACTTTGGAATTCCACATAAACCAGGTTGGTCATTTGTTGTTAGACATGATCCAAGAGGAATTCTGGTAAACTATAATGTGATGGAAGAGGAAGATACTGAAGAATCAGAAGATGAAGTAAATGATGATCACAAATGAATGTTACACAAAGAAGAAAAAGAAGAAGAAGAAGAAGAAGAAGAAGAAGAAGATGCTGATGATGATTCTGGTGATGCTAATGATGAT
Source organism: Chamaecyparis obtusa (assembly GCA_027943335.1). NCBI lineage: Eukaryota > Viridiplantae > Streptophyta > Pinopsida > Cupressales > Cupressaceae > Chamaecyparis > Chamaecyparis obtusa. The sequence continues at coordinate 133,677 of BSBK01004187.1, read as the reverse complement.
GGTGATGATCATGATCATGGTGATGAAGATGGTGTTGATAAAGGTGATGATGGTCATGATAATGGTGATGAAGATGATGATGATGGTGATGTAGATGAAGATGGTGGTGGTGTCGGTCATGATGATGATGATGACAATTATGATGTTGATCAAGGTGATAAGTACGATGATGGTGGTGGTGATGATGATGATATTCATGATGATGACATGGATGAGGAGGATAATCAATGAAATTTATGTCAAGGTATGATCAATGTCATGTATGAGGTATTGATTTACTCATAGAAATTTGTTTGACTTGTATGTTTGTATTATTAAGTTATTATATGCTGAACACTAATGTCATGGAGTATATTTTGCATCATTTAATTTTTGTCTTATATGTAATTTGTAGCTTATATATCATGTAATTTTTGGCTAACTTAAGATAAATGATTTAGATATGCAGGAAATTTAACACCTTTGACATGGATCGACAGGTATAATTTATTATTTGGTTTCCTTCTCTTTAGTCAGTAAAATATATAGATCCTACTATGTCTCTCATTTGATGGGTTATGGGTATCACCAAATAGGTATATGTTTTATCTGTCTTCCTCAAGTGAGGAAAATGCGGGAATAGAAGACAAAAGTGAGACATCTAGTAGGTCTAAAATAGGGAGATCAACTAGCGGTCAAAAGATTAGAAGAAAATTGAATAAATGAATGTAATTTTTCCTTGTTGAGGGGGGTTCATGTTCTTATGATAATGCTACCAAAGGCATCAAGAAGGTTCCCTTAAGGTACACACCTCTTTAGAAAGAATGGGTACCCAAGGAACTACCTCCAGTTAACATTGATTTTTCTATTAACGAAAGGATATATCACATAAGTCCATGTTGATTACATGGTTTGGTATTATTTTACATGAATGGCATAAAGGTCAGTTATAATAAAGTTGTTGAATTGATCGAGTATGTAGGACCTTGTTACAATTATAATAATTGCATGTAGATTGTGCAATATAAAAAAAAGTATGCGCAGGTATGCATTGTCAACAAATTATATACAATGTAAAGTAAATGATCAAACTAAAAGGCTCGCTATGTATATTAATGGAAGGCCAAAAGAAATAGGGAATATTGTAGGTTTTATATATAGTTCTTGACCTATGTCAACTAATAAGTAGCTGAATTGTATATTCGAGGCATGCGAGGGAAATCGTGTATTGTATGTGCAATAAAATCAATAACTGTAGGGGAAGAGCTTCTGATAGATTACAATTTGAATCATGTACATACAAAAAAATTCCCTATCATGGGATTGGTAAGTATAACATTTAAACCCATTGCCTCAAATGAATATTGACTCCAATATACAATCTACTATTTTATTAATATTTTTTTTTCGTAAGTTTATTACTTTCATTTCACTGCTGATTGCTAAGAATTACTAATCTTTGTCACAAGGTGACATAGATCCACCTCAAGATACAGGTGGGGATGTTCCTCAAAGTACAACTTCTTCATAAAAGGTAAAACTTAATTAGTGTAATTCTACAAAATAAATAGAAACAAATGTCATATTATTATGTTATTTTCTTTATGGCTTTGGAGTTATTTTGATAGAATTTTACTGATATTGATGTCACAACTTGATACTTATTGATAGGGGGAAAAAAAAATGACAGTAGATTAATTATGATCTAAAAGGTTGAGTTATCTTGATACTTTAGTGGGTACTTAATTATGTGGCACAATGATAAGATAATGTATTGTTTATCTAAGTAAGAATGAAGACTAAACATGTAGGCTTAGCTGAGCAAAAGTGAAGAAATCTAGTTTAAGCCGAGTGATGTTAGTGTTGACCAAGCTAGTATATGCCAAGTAAATTTAGTGTTGACCAAACATCAGTTAATTGTCAAGGAAGATAGTATTAGCTGAGGAAATAGTTTTAGTGGTGACCAAGCTTTCCAGTGAAGACCAAGGAGTTGAACATAGTATTGACCGAGCATCGGTAATTTACATTTGAGGAAGAATTTAGATTCCTAGCTGACATAGTTGAATTCTCAAATTATGTAAATCATGTTGACTTTATCTATTAATTGTATTAAAGCATTTAATGCATTGCAAAATGTTTTATTATAAATCTATTAAGAGATTTGAGGTGTTTCTAGAAGGATAGATGAAGAACATAAAGTTGGAAGGATTAGATGAATCTGACCTAACCCTAGGATCTACAGAGGAGATTAAGTGGAAAAAATTGTATTTACTTGATTGAGGAAGTATTAAGGAAACCTAAGCATGAGGTTGAAGATATAAGATGCCAGAGTTGTTGTTGATGTTATTAATTGTATAAGCAAAAAAGGCTGAAGGAGCAGTGTTGTGAATGCTTGAAGGGATTTTCAAGAAAATCAGTGATGGAGATGGGAATGAATCATAGTTAGTAAGCTAGCATATGTGTATGGAATTGGATCTGATATTTGTAAAGTGAGTTGTATGTTTTCAGATCAATATTACCATTACTTTCTAACCATTGTATCAGTCAAAATCCTTTTAACCAAGGTTGACCTAACAATCATGTGTATAAATCCTTTGAATAAGGTTTCATTCTAATGGAATGTATGTAAGTCCTATAACAAGGCACACTTTTAATAGAGTGGTTTAAATCCTTTAACCAGGTCACACCTGACAGTGTGTTTGTAACATTTGACAGGGTTGGCTTTTCATAGAGCTCACTTCAGAAGAGTGAAAATATCAGTAACATGTTACAAAGTGGTTTTTCCCAAATTGGGTTTCCACTATAAATCTTGGTGTTAATACTTGTGTGAATGTTTTGGTTTGAATTTTTTTTTTTTTCCAAGTTAGATACTATTGGATAATGGATTGCACTGTTATATGTTTATGTTCTATATTCAGTAATGACCAAGTAGCTATTGGTTGTTAGATCTGATTTGTGGAAAAGTTTTGAAAGTTTATTTATACATTTAGACCTGAGAACAACTAATTCACCCCCCCCCCCCTTGTTGTTCTAAATCATATTAACAATTGGTATTAGAGCTGTTGGTGCTTGCAAAGGACAAGTTTTAAGGTACTTGAAGTAAATGATCAAGATGTATAAGAAGGAGGTATCGAAGCTAAATAAGGAGAAGTTTGATGAAGTTGCATCTGGCTGGTATTGGTGATTATGCAAAGTATTATGTTGAGCATGATTATGTTACACCTATTGCACCTCTGCCTACTGAGGAGATGAGAGATAAACAAGAGCACAATCAAGAAATGTTGGAGATTGCATCAACCCTAAGCTATTTAAAATTTGAGGACATCAAAGATTGCACAAATGCTAAGAAAATGTGGGACACTCTTGCAAACATCTATGGTAGTGACATAAATGTACTTTGGGAAAAATTTGAGAGCCTAAGAGGTGAATTTGATGAAATGAAAATGCAGGAAGGTGAGAATATTGCTCAATATTGTGGTAGGATAAAAGAAGTTGTAAATGCTATTAGAGGAGAAAATGGAACTATTGAAGATTAAACTATTATAGAAAAAGTATTGAGAACTTTGCATCCTATTTATGCCATCAAAATTTCAGCAATTCAAGATTCTAAATGTAACCCTGACAATGCTCTTACTTTGGAAAGTTTCATTGGTAAGCTTACTATGTTTGATCTTTCTAACTATGATAACTTCATCATTGCTAATGTTGAATCTACTTTTAAGTCACAAATGGTTCTGAGTAAGTCAAAGAAAGATAAAGAAAGATGCATTAGTGAGAGTGAAAGTGAAAGTGACACATTTGATGAAGAACTTGAGGATCTTGAAGCTTGTATGACTAGAAGATTGAAAAGGGGAAAAGGAAAGTATAAAGGTAAACTCCCTATTATATGTTTTTCATGCAAAAAGTTGGTCATATAGCTGCAAGATGTCCTGATAGGGATGATAAGGATGAAGAAAAAAGATAGCAATCATAAAGACAAAAGAGAAGACAAAGGTTACCAAATGTACAATGACTACAAAGGAAAATGTAAGAAATCCTACTATATTGCTGAAGAAGAGACTAACACTAATAGTGATGATTTTGAAATTGAGGTAGTCTATGTTGTAATGAAAGATGAGTCTGATGAGGATGAGAAAACTGCATTGATATCCTATGTGAACAAAAATGATAAATGGATTATTGACAGTGGTTGTTCACACCACATGACTAGTGACAAAATTAAGTTTGATACAATAGATCATTATAAAATTAGAAGTGTAAAATTTGGTAATGATGCACCATGTCCTGTTAGGGGTAAAGGATTGATTAAGCTGATTGATAAGATCACTTGTGAAAATGCATATTGGGTTGAGGGTCTTAACTATAATCTATTGAGTGTTTCAAAGCTTAATAGCACTGGATACTGAGTGGAATTCCATCATAGGAAGGCCAAATTATTTGATGCCACTGGTGAACTGATTGGAAGTGGAGAACATACAAGAGGTAACTTTTTCTATCTAGACCTATCTGAAGAGACATGTATGATTACATAGCTTGATGATATATGGTGATGGCATAAGTGGCTACGACATGTTAACTTTGATAATCTGGTAGAAATTAGTAAGAAGAAGAAAGTGAGAGGACTTCCTCGATTGAAGAAACTTGAGAATATAATGTGCAAACAATGTCAGTTGGGTAAGATGAAAAAGTCTTGTTTCAAGAGAAATACTTTTACTTCTAAGAATGCTTTAGATTTGGTTCATACTAACCTTTTTGGATCTATGGGTGTACAAAGCTATTGTGGTGCTAGATATTTTATTCTATTTGTTGATGATTACACCAGAATGATGACTGTAATGTTCTTAAAAGAAAAATCTAATGCTTTTCAAAATTTTAAGTGGTATTTGGCTAAGGTTGAAGAGGAGATAGGTAGGAACCTAAAGTGTCTGAGATCTAACCAAGGTGGAGAATTTATATCTAATGAGTTCAATCTATTTTGCAATGATAAAAGGATCAAGAGATAGATTTCTGCACCTAGAACACCTCCATAGAATGGTATAGCAAAGAGAAGGAATAGTTCTATCATGGATTGTGCAAGAACACTGATGATCAAAAAGAATGTTGCACAAAAGTATTGGAGAGAAGCTCTAAGTACAACTGTTTATACCCTTAATTGAGTATAGATTAAAAAAAGGTACAAATATCACACCTTATGAGTTATGGCATGGGTATGCACCTAATGTAAAGTACTTTAGAATTTTTGGAAGCAAATGCTATATACTAAAAGACAATAGGAATGGAAAATTTGATGCTAAAAGTGATGAGGGAATATTCCTAGGCTATTCCACAAAAAGTAGAGCTTACAAGTGTTTGAACTCTAACACTAACAAAATTGTGGAAAGTGTAAATGTCAAAGTTGATGAGTATGCAGAGAAAAATGTAGTTGAAAGCAAGAGAGAACCAGAAGATTATAGATCTTTTGTTTATATAGAAGAAGGAGAGGCAAGTGACAAACCTGCACCTGATGCAAAGTCTCAGGTAAGCAATGTCAAGCATTAGGGAAAAATGTTGAGTGACAAGAAGAACATGTCGAGAAACAGGAGAATGTTTTTGAGTATTAGGAAGAGGTTGCTAAGCATTCAGAAGCTGAATCTGACAATCTTGTTGGTGAACCTAAAGAGAAAGAAGAAAGTAGAGAATAACATGTTTTGGCACAATATGTAAGGAGACATCACAAGCCTAAAAAAATCATTGGAGACAAAGATACTAGAGTTCTGACCAGAAGCAAGTTAAGAGACCCTACATGTTTTCTATGTGAATTCAAGCCTAAGATAACAAGGGAGGCATTAGAAAATGAAGACTGGATACAATCAATGAATGAGGAGATAGACCAGATAGAGAAGAATGATACCTAGACTATGGTGCTGAGACCAGAATACAAAAATTTTATTGGAAAAAAGTGGGCGTTCAGAAATAAGTTGAATGAGCATGGACAAATCACAAGGAACAAAGAAAGGCTGGTATGAAAAGGATACACACAAGAAGAAGGAATAGATTATGGGGAGACATTTTCCCTTGTAGCAAGATTGGAAGGAGTAAGAACTTTACTTGCATATGCTACCTAGTACAAAGATTTCAAGGTATACCAAATGGATGACAAGTCTACATTTTTAAATGGTATATTAGAAGAAGTGTACATTGAACAACTAGAAGGATTTGTTGATCCAAACAATAGACATGGTTTGCAAACTGAATAAAGCACTGTATGGATTAAATAAAGCTCCCAAAGCATGGTATGAGAGGCTAGACAACTACCTAATATAGATTGCATTCTCAAGGATAAATGAAACAAGCAATCTGTATATTAAAGAGGAAGGTAAAGGAATCTTGTTGGCTAATATTTTTGTAGATGATATTATATTTGGTGGACAAGATGCCTTGTGTAGTAATTTTCACATGAAATGCAAACTGAATTTTAAATGAGTATGTTTGGGGAGATCAAATTTTTTGTTGGTTTACAAATATATCAGATGGAGAAAGGTATTTTCATCACCCAGTCTAAATATATTCATGAGATACTAAAAACATTTGGTATGGAGGATTCAATGCCAGTAAGTACTCCTATGGCTACTGGATAAAAATTGTTTAAGAATGATGATGCTGCTGAAGTAAACCAAACTTTGTATAGGTCCATGATTGGAAAACTATAGTATGTTGTTCACAGCAGACCATATATTGCTCTAGCAGTTGGGATTGTGGAAAGATTCTCTACCAATCCTAAGGAAACTCACATGATGGCTATCAAAATGATAATGAGATATTTGAAAGGGATTTTTTATTATGAATTGTACTATAAGAAGCATGAAAGATTTGAACTGAGAGTGTATATTGATGCTGGTTAAGTAGAGAATGTGGATGACAAAAAGAGTACTAGTGGTGGAGCTTTCTTTATTGGACAAAGATTAGTTTCCTAGACAAGAAAGAAACAAAATTGCATTTCCCAATCTCTAGCTAAAGCCGAGTACGTGGCTACAATAGTGAACTATTCAAACTTGGTATGGATAAAGAAATTGTTGGTAGGCATGAAAGAAGAGATCACTGAACCAGTTGTCATCTACTGTGACAACACAAGTGCTATCAACATATCTAAGAATCTAGTAATGCACACAAACACCAAACACATCTCCATCAAGTATCATTACTTGAGGGAACTGGTACAAGATAAAGAGGTTAGAATGGAATATGTGAATACAAAGGAACAACTAGCAGACATATTCACTAACGCTTTACCTAAAGAAGCTCATGAATATCTGAGAGGATAGTTAGGGGTTCTTCCCCTAACTAAGGCTTCCCAATCAAGCTAGAGCACTGCATCAAATGTGTTGTAAAGAGTATCTGAAAAATTGATGTGGAGAAAGGTCACACTTTATGAGTAGCCTAGAGTTGTGAAAAGTACAACAAAGCTGATAATCAGTCATAAGAAAAGATGATAGAGGGAGAAATATTGTTACTAAACTAAAAATATGACATCTACATCTGAAGGATGTATGTTTTAGTTGTTGCTTTGGAATTATTATCAAAGAGGGAGATGAATAAGATAAAAAAACATGGTGAGATTTCATGGAAGATCAAGTAAGAGGGAGAGATTCAGAAGAAAGAATGTTACTGTGTAGATGGTCATATAAGCAAGGCTAATTGATTCTACATTAGAATGAAGCTAAGGATATTATATATATTTTTTTGATGGAAAGATAAGTTTTGGATTGGTTGGTGATTCATGTGTTATTCATATGGTATTGCCATCAATGCCAAAGAGGGAGAAATTTGGTAACTGCAATTGAAGCAATTGTTGTATTTTCATTGATGTCAAATCTTAATTGGTAAGACTGTTTCTATTTAAGAAAGTACTATATCTATTTGATTTTTGAGAAGGATATGGGTAAGGTTGATAACAATAGCACCAAAGGAAAGGCTAAGTTATCTTGATACTTCAATGGGTACTTGATTATGTGGCATAATGATAAGATAATGTATTGTTTATCGAAGTAAGAATGAAGACTAAACAAGTAGGCTTGACCGAGTAAAAGTTAAGAAATCTAGTTTAAGCCAAGTGATGTTAGTGTCGACCTAGCTAGTATATGCCAAGTAAATTCAGTGTTGACCAAACATCAGTTAATTGCCAAAGAAGATAGTATTAGCTAAGGAAATAGTTTTAGTGGTGACCAAGCTTTCCAATGAAGACCGAGGAGCTGAACATAGTATTGACCGACCGTTAGTAATTTACATTTGAGGAAGAATTTAGATTCCTAGCTGACATAGTTGAATTCTCGGATTATGTAAATCATGTTCAGTTTACCTATTGATTGTATGGAAGCATTTAATGCACTATAAAATGTTTTATTTTAAATCTATTAAGAGATTTGAGATGTTTCTAGAAGGATAGACGAAGAACATAAAGTTGAAAGGATTAGATGAATTTTACCTAACCCTAAGATCTATGGAGGAGATTAAACATAAAAATTTGTATTGACCTAATTAAGGAAGTATTAAGGAAACCTAAGCATGAGGTTGAAGATAGAAGATACTGGAGTTGTTGTTGATGTTATTTACTGTATAAGGAGAAAAGGCTGAATGATAAGTGTTGTGATTGCTTGAAGGGATTTCTGACCAGATCAGTGATGGAGATGGAAATAAATCATAGTCAGTAAGCCAACATATGTGTATGGAATTGGATCTAATATTTTCAAAGTGAGTTGTATGTTTTCAGATCAATACTACTGTTACTTTCTAACAATTGTATCAGTCAAAATCCTTTTAACCAAGGTTGACCTAACAGTCATTTTTATAAATCCTTTAAACAAGGTTGCATTCTAATGGAATGTATGTAAGTCCTATAATAAGGCACACTTTTAATAGAGTGGTTTAAATCCTTTAACCTTTGACAGGGTTGGCTTTTCATAGAGCTCACTTTAGAAGAGTGAAAATATCAATAACATGTTACAAAGTGGTTTTTCCCAAATTGGGTTTCCACTATAAATCCTGGTGTTAATACTTTTGTGAATGTTTTGGTTTGAAAATTAATGTGTTTTGCAAGTTAGATACTATTGGATAGTGGACTTCACTGTTATATGTTTATGTTCTATATTCAGTAATGATTGAGTAGCTATTGGTTGTTAGATCTGATTTGTGGAAAAGTTTTGAAAGTTTATTTATACATCTGGACCTGAGAACAACTGATTCACCCCCCCCCCTCTCTATTGTTTTAAATCATATTAACACCTTCATGTAAATAGTCCTTAAATCTTTAACCATTCATTTAACCTTTGTATACATTATTGACTCAACTTATGTTTGGGATACTTCTAGTACCCCATTGAATATTTATCCATTGAAAATGTCTTTGCTAACAATGTATTCTTCAGCTCATGATGAAGTGCAATGCCTCCTTTGATCAACAACTTGATATCAGTGGCTGCATTGTCAACAACAAGGAGCTTGCATACATCTTCCTCTATACTAGCTACAACTAGTAAAACCTTTTTTTCCTATATTTTTTTATGTGCTAATCATGCACTGATTATTTTTCTTGTGTGAATTTTATACACTGTATGGACCTATTTTTTGTACTAATAGATACACCTACACCTCGTACAAGAACAAATGAGACCAATACTATTGAAGATCAACCATTTCATGGATCAGCTCATGTTACTAGTATTGGTTCATTTGCAGGGACATTATTTTTTAACAAGAAAATTATGTTTCTGTTAAAAGTACCAAAGCTTCGAGGTGCCTTAAAATTGTTATTATTTACAGTATAATTATAGTTTCCTTATACATAACTCATTTTCAACTGATAATCCCATGATATTTTTGTAGCAAATGATGTTTTTTATGATCATCTTTTTGAAATGACATTGAAGCTATTTGGGCCCACCATACATAAAAGGTATGTAGCTTGATAATATTGGTACAATATTTTTCTTATCTTCCATTTATTCTAGTATATTAAAATTATGATACCTAACAAATTTTTTTTTTCAAAAAAGCTAGAATGAATAGGATACTGACTTAAAAAATCAGCACATTAAATATTTAGAGGACCTCTTTGGAAATAAAACTTTTGACAGTGTCATGATTCTTAAAAAAACATCGAAACATATAAAGACTGTGAAGGACCAATATAGAAGGGCTCTAAAGGATAACCCAAAGTACAAGCATCCTCCTATGATTCCACCGATGGAGTGGAATGAAATAATGGAAGATGCAAAAGAGAAAAGGCTAAAGGGTAGTGGAATTCAACAAGAAGATAGAAAAAGAAAGTATGTCATGATAGTATTAAGTAGAATGTAATCATGCACTAATTAGTGATCTTCGTAAATATATAATCTAACATGTTTCAAACTTTTCATAGACTGCAAGACACATCGAAAGCTACACAAGCAAGATTAAAAAAGGTTGGCCAACACAAACTTGGCTCTGGTGGCTATATGAAAATTCACTCTTGACTTGTAAGTAGCAGCATTGGAATTTCATATTAAAAATTTATATATAAGGTTGCAAATTTTTTTGTTTAATCAAATAATACATGCAAAAGTGACAATATTAAATAAAAAATATAGGGCACAAAATTCAATGTAGAGCCCACAAATGAAGACAAAAGAATAGCCTTGAAGGAAGGCTATCAAGTCATGGTTGCACACCTACGCCAACAATCTAAAAGCCATAATGAAGAATCTACTACACCAGATGAGACATAGGTAAATTGGTCAAATGAAAATTAAATCAAATTGAATAGTTAATTTTGAACATAAATTGACTATTTCATGATAAAAATGTGCATGATATTTCACTTTAGCCTTCAAATCCCATCACAGAACCTAGGCGTGATGAAGGCCATGATGTGCATCATAGTGGTGGAGGTGTTAATTTTCTATTGGAAATAAATTATGTAATTATTAATAGAATTGAACATCTTTAATTGCAATTGGTCGTGTAACCTTTTTTTTAATATTTTAGAGCATGTTGAGCATGTTGAGCTAGCGGAAGATAAAAATGTTATTGTACATGATGTGGCATTTTCAGGTAAAGAAAAATGAATGTTATGTTCTATTGGTTAATGAAATACATGTAACAGTAAAACAAGTATGTGAATTTAACTCATTTACTTGTTATTGCAGCATACCCCCTTTAGTGCAACGGCCTTGTGCTCCTCAAGACATGAGGAAGCATCATAATTTGAGATCACAAACATAAGAGGAGGAAGATATTGATGCTCCTCTCAGCCTTTACCTTAATAAATCTAAGAAAAACCCAAAAATGAAATGATTTCTTAAAAATGTTCTTTGATAAAACATTTTTGATTAACTTTGTTGGATAATGAAAGAACATTGTTTTAAGTAATTATCTATGAATGTTGCATATTAATATTGAATTATATGTCATGTTAATGAATATTATTATGTGTTAATGAATTCTTGATTAATGTTGTGTATTAATGAATATTATATCATATTAATGAATGTTATGTGATTGTATTTTTGAATGTTATAGTTCATAAATGGATGAATGAAGTGTGTAATTAGATGTTAATGGGGAATTTAGATTGATGTTAGGGGGAGGGGGGTGAGGCCATATGATCTTCCACCTTCACATGGTTAGCCTTGTTAAGTAGATAATATTAAAGTATTCTCAAAACCAAGTGAAGCTCAAACTAACATACCTGAATTATTTAATGAATTTCATTCATTCTAGGTCTTTTCTCATAAGTGCATTTTGAATGTTTCATTGTCATGTAACTATCAAATAAAAAACTAGAAGGGCCAATAGTCAACTTGTCTGGCATGATTTGGCTTCATTTTGTGTAAGTATTCTCTTATAGAATACATCAACCTCTTTTGGCCTAATCAAGATTATTTCATTGGTTTGCATTTTTTAGTAGGTGAATTGTTAAATGAGTTCCTATCTTCTATTCTTCATTCATAACTATCATCTTTAGGAAATCGCATCATTATATCATTGATGTTATATACCTTTAGCCAATGTAGATAAACTCACTGTGACAAGCATGGCATAACATGTGTTCTTGACTTGTACTAGTAAAGGCATGTTGTCATAGTCATTTAGAACTATAATGTGGTACATTACTTTCCAAATGGAGCCTTCAAAGAATAAAAGATGTCATGTTTTATCATATACTATCATTGTGCAACTCACTATCCTCTAGTTACTTGTCTCTAAGTTTGTCTTTCATATTCTTTCACCTTCTAGACTCATGCATTTCAGGTTGTTGCAGTTCACTATCTTCTTAATTTCTTTGGAATTATTTTAAGAAAAGTTTCTCTACATTTATTGATAGCAGCTCTTAACTATTTATATTTGGCATTCTTTGTGCAAAGTTATAGATTGTAGCATTTCACTCCCTTTGACATTTAATCAAATAGTTTAAAAATATCCACAAAATGCTATCTCATTTGTCAAATGGTTAGTGTTCTTGGTTGATGTGAGCCATCATGAAGAATCTCCATTTAATACTTGCAATTGTTATTTAGTGTAAAATATTTTCATTTGCTACCTTTTTCATCTTGTCTCAATGACTGTAAAAACTTCTAATTATGCATTGTCCTATCCAACAATGCAACCTCCAATAGGATTATCACACATTTTGGAGTTTTTATCCTTTTAGGTACCGTATATTTGTCCTTATGTTCTTTTTTTACCACATCTTCCCTTGTCTTCAATGTTAGTGATGGAATCTCAATGTAGTGACATGCCATAACATGCTGGCAGTTATGTACCTTTGACCAATGTAGATAAACGCACTATGTCAAGCATGGTCTAACAAGTCTTATTGAATATCACTAGTAAAGGAACCTTGCCACTATCATTTGGAACTATAACGTGTCACATCTCTTACCAACTGGAATCTACAAGGCAAAAAAGATGTCATGTTTTATCATGTACTATTTTATTCAAGATAAGAGTCTGATTAAAGATATTTTCATAGGGGACATTGATAGTCCATTAGGAGATTACTTGTTAAAAGAGTTTGGAGGCCAAGCCCAAACTATTGGGACATTGATATATATGATTTAAGAAGCTCAATTTGAAAATCACTTATTTGTAATCTAATAGATTTTGAAGAATATTTCATCTTTGTTGTGATGATCTTTATTTCTCACATGCATATATTTCTTGGTTTTAGATTCATCTCCATTTCCCATCGGACGAAGGCATCAATTTAGCTCTTGGGTCCTACATCATAGCACTCTTTCAAATAAAACAAAGAATATATCAACATTAACTTTTTAGGTACTTGTTCTTTTCACTTTATGTATCTCATTACTTTAGCAATAATATTAGTCTTAGGATTCCTCAAGAATCATCCCAAGTGAGATAAGTAATGTTGCATCCAGACATTCATGTGTGAAGTTGAATGATGAGGTTGAATATCATTAGGGGTTTGAGAATAGTATATCTAAGTCATTCACATGTTTGTATATTTGGTTGATAGAGGTGTGAAATCATTTTTAGTGAAAAAACTAATGTAGGTGCTTAGTGACAATGGAATTGGAATTTCTTATGCATTGGGTATGGTTTTCCTTAAGGCATATTTCTTATCATTTCTCTTCATTTTCCCTTAAAACACACCTCTGGAAATGCTTGTAGGCATAACAGAACCTGAAGCAGGAGTTATTGTCCATCCATATTACTTGGCCCATTGTTATTCCTACCCAATCATAAGCTACAAGCTAATCTATGGCACTTCAGAGTTCATCTTTAGGGAGTTGGGATCAGACATTTTGGGAGCCAACTTCTACAGTGATTCTATTGTTTCTTATTGTTGGGAAGCTATGAATTTAGTTCCACTAATAATGCATGACAGTTAGTGATCACACTGACATGGATATTCATGTTCAAGTAGAAATTGTTCTTGTTAAGTATTCATAAATGGAAAGATAGAAAATGGATTTGGCAATAGGTTTGATTAAAATGAATTTTATTTTTTTAAAATTATCCATGTTTTTATACTGCCACTACCATCATAGTTAAAGATTATATCTTCCATCTAAATTTTAAGTGCCCATTCTCTTGTAGTGACCTTGTAAACCTTCATATAACAGTGGACAACTTTTTTTTTTCTTTTGAGAAATTTCAAATTACAAAAAAAGAGGAACCAATAATATTCATTTTAGGTGAAAATAGGCCAACACTCTATTAATTTCATATGGCCTTGTGCTCTAATCCAAGAAATAACACTATATCTTACCGTTCAATGAAACCCAAGCTTACTGTTGGTGTGAAGGATTAGCACATTTTAAAAAACCAACTATAAATTTAAGCACATTGGTTAGTCTTGCTGAAACATCTATACCTTTTGTATCAATTTTTGTCCTTCCACATTGGTTAGTCTTGCTGAAACCTCTATACCTTTTGTATTAATAATTATGATCTCATCTAAAAAATTATGCCCAAAATTTCAAATCTTTAAGTACACCCATTCTTGAAATAATTCAATTCTACTAAGTAAAAATAAGGGAAAATTTGAAAAAAAAAGTATTTATAGATGAAAATGAAAAAAAAAGTTTAATTTCTGATGAAAGCTTTTTAAAAAAATATGATTTAATCTCACTTATTTAAAAATTGTGATCTAATCTCAATCTATTATTTAAAAATCATATTTTAACTAGGATTCAATTGGGATTAATTTGCATCTTAAAATTTGTGTCCTATTTTAAAAAATTGTGATCTGGTTTATAATTAGATTGCATCTTCTTCTGGTTTCAGAATTTATCCCAACATGTGCTTCTTGGTTTCTTACCATTCAAGGGTCAGCAACAATGCAGTGATTAGTAGAAAATATTTTAATTGTAAATCAAAGCTAGATAAGGTATTGCTATGAGAAAGGAAGATGTTAGGTTTGGTTCCTTGTATTTTGTTATATTAATAAAGTATTAGGTAATTTCTAATAAAGAAACAAGTTACAAGTGTCAAGTTTGAAAACTGTAAATATTCATTCGACAAGAAAATTTTCTTGTTTGTGGTTATGTGAGAGGCCACATGCTATGAGAAGGGGTAATTTAAGTACATTTGGGTATAGAAAAAATATATATTGAAGGCTAAGGTAGAATGAGTAAACATAAATGACTATTTACTAAATTTTACATGTACCTGAATTAGAGAAACTCTTGTGAAGGTTACTGTACTAAGAAAAATAATAACTGGACATTGCTTATTTCATATAAAATGTCTAAAAGTTGGAATCTAGTCCAATGATATGTTAAGAAGGGTAGGGAAATGATGGATAAATACTATTTTTTAGAGTACAATCATTAGCAACTTTAGTTGAGGCTATCAAATAAAGAATTCAAATGGAAAATAGTTTGTAAGCATCCGGTCTTCATTTGAAATTCCATGATATATATGATTTTTTCTCATATCACTATAGCTATAATGATAAGACATTTGATATTAGGGTATGCTACAACAAAGGTAGTAAGGTCAGCTTGGTTATGGTATCACTATAGCATATAGCGATTGGGTTCATCATTGTGCAAGGAAAACTCATTACCGATATGGTGATGAGCATTAAAGAATGGTGTATCACTATAACCTATAGCAATCATCGGTGAGCGAGATCTTGTGGATCTGGTTGTGGTGATCAGCGATCAACCATGACTTACACTGACAATATCATCACTGATCACCACAACTAGATCTGCAAGATCCTACTCACTAATGATTGATGTAGCCTATAGCAATTGGGCTCATCATTGTGTGGAGAAAACTCATTATCGATATGCTGATGAGTGATAAAGAATGGTGTATCGCTATAACCTATAGCGATCATTGGTGAGTAGGATCTTGCGGATCTAGTTGTGGCAATCAATAATGACATTGTTGGTGTAAGTCATGGTGATGGGTAAAGGAAGTGGGATGTGAAACCTTCATTTTATGTTATGGACAAATGTGTCATCGGAGATCAAAGGGATAAAATTTAATTATAGCGATTTATGATTTTGTTTAAAAATTCCATATTTGGTCAAATTTTTGACTCGCCTTAGTCGAATCCCTCACCAACTCTGGTGTAAATATCGACCATTCTATGTCAAAATGTAGCATCATGGGTTTGGCATCCTAGTGAGACAGTCCAAATATTTTGACCAACATTTGTCTAAATTTTAACTAATTTTGGGTGAAATATAGTGTCATGGTTTTGGCATCCTGGTCAGGTAGGCCAAACTTTTTGACCGATAGTGGTTGATAATTTGATGAATAAACCTACCAATTGCAGATATCAATTTTGACCAAGATTGACGTAGAACATTCTATGTTAACAAAGATATGTCAAAAGTTCGATTATAAAAATAGTGACAAGACCATTCGTAGATCATTTGACCAATCTTGTTAGAAAGTTTGACCATTTGTTCATGAAAAATAGGTGCCAATTGTACTAGTGACATCTCCTTTCAAAATTGGAGATGATCACTCTCTAGGAAAACTGAGCAAAATCCATAGACTTAACAAAGTTGTCATCATATAAGAACTTATTACGAGACTGCTTGATGATAGGGTCAACCTCTTTGCCTTTGAAATACTCAACTATGAGGTCCACAGGAGGGGAGGCTGGTTCCTCTGGCATCCCTTCTTGTAATTCTTATTCTATTAAAACAAAATGTCCCATACTGCCAAGCTCAACCAATTGTTTTTTTTGCTTCCTGCTCCTTTACAAAATGTAGTGGGGATTGGGAAGGTGAGTATGCTTCCTCACTTAGCTGAATAACTTCCTCCACCCTTTTTCTCTTTGGTGAGGAGCCAACTAGAGATTCATTATGTAGTACCCCGCCCATAGTTCTCTTTTAGGTTTCTTTCTATTTCAGTGGTTTGACCAAATTCTTTTAGGTCACTTTTGATGTGATCGATTATTATGTTAATAAATGATGATTATGGATTTCTGTTCATTGAATGTGTATCAGGTTATTGCATAGATTAGATGTTGATATCATTTGATGTTATGTTTATTTTTTATGTTGATTATGGTACTAATCCCATACTAGCATGTGTATGGTTATCATGTATTTGCATCTGTTTGATGTGTTTGTTTGGTAGAGGATGGAGGCATAGTTACTCACATAGTTGAGATCCACATGACTGCCCATACCCTATCATTGTTTGTTTTATATTATTGTATGTACATGCTTCATCTTATGATGACAAGTTTGCAGGTACAGGGCATCATCTTCCCTGAATTGGTAGGAGTGAGCCTGCCCACAAACATTCATCTCAATGGTAAAGAGGGGAGATAATACACAGACCCAAAACCCTAAACCTAAGCCTTATTGTCCTAGGATTGGACAAGTGTCAATCTTACTACCCTACCTGAATTCACCTGGTTGGCATGAATTTGTGGATCCCTTCTCCTGTGTTTGTTTGACTTAACGTGTTTGATTTTTACTCTGCATGATTCAGTTGATTTATGTTTATGTGGGTGATTATTAATTTATTGATTATAGTTGAATTATGATAATTTAGATTATTTTATGTGAATCTCAATGTTATGTGCATAGTTGAATTTAATGTTTAATTATGCTCCTAGGATTTAATTGAGGGAATTAAATTAAAGTTAATTATTTTAGTATTGGAAATTAATATTGATTATGTCCTAAGTTCATTATGATGAAATTTAACTAAAATCAAATAATTGATTATTTGGATTTAATTGAGTATTTTATTGAGAATTGGATTTTATTATGTTTGTGAGTATTATTAAATGATTAAATAATTAATTGCATGAATTCATGATGCATTAAGTATTTATTTTTTTTAATAATAGATTTTATTATTAACATGTGTTTTATTGAGTTTGAAAGTGATTTGTTTGAAAAAGGTGACAACTTGTCTTGAAGAGACTAAGTTGAGTTGTGCGTAATTAGATTTATTTTTAATTAATAATTAGTATTTTCTCTCAACAAAATGGGAGAGTTTGATTAGGAGTTCTTTTGTGAGTCATCTAGGGTTTTACATGATTATTGGAGTTGAATCCCTAATAGCGGGAATTAGCATTCATTTTGATTCAATCAGGTTGTTTGAGATTTTTGGAGAGAGCTTTTGGAGTTTTTGTGCTTT
This sequence comes from Chamaecyparis obtusa, assembly GCA_027943335.1. Lineage (NCBI taxonomy): Eukaryota > Viridiplantae > Streptophyta > Pinopsida > Cupressales > Cupressaceae > Chamaecyparis > Chamaecyparis obtusa. Next base: position 115,593 of record BSBK01004187.1, on the reverse strand, counting down.
CTCTGTGTTCTTGAGCTTTTGGTGTGTGTGCTTGAATTCTGGGTGAAGGTTGCTTGCATTTGGATTTGGGATTTCCATGCACTATGATTCAGATTATGCAGGTTGAGCTTTCTTATTATCAGATGTGGGAGATTCAACATTCTACAAGAAATCTTATTCAGTTTCTAGCATTGGAATTGAGGTAGGGTTTTGAGGAATTTTCCTGTGTTTTGTTTGTGTACTTTCAATAATTTTCTATGTTTGATTTAGTATATAAGATTTAGATCAGTTTTTTGTTTATGCTTTCAAATTGAGGATTAGAAAACTCATTAATTTGTCATTATATATTTTTATACAAACTTGGCATAGTAGGGTTATGTTGTCAAATTTTTAGGAGAAAACTCATCCTAGAACACCTAGAAAATGAAAAATTAATCTCTCTATAGTTAGTTCTATTGTATGACTGAATTAAATAAATGGGTTGTTAACAAAAACCCAATTTGGGTGAAAATTCCTTATTCTGGGAAGAAATTCCCATTCTCTGTTAAAAAAAATTACAGTTAAAAGAAAATACTGGAAAAGACAAAAAATTAGCTTCCCATGTTTTAATTGGTTGAATATTTAAACAATAATGTTGAAAGGAAAAAGACAGATTAGAGGAAAATAAAGTTATTCCATGAATTCTTGGAAAATGAGTTTTATTTCAATTTCTGGAAAGAAAAGAGACAGACTGTTATTTCCATTTTCAAAAATAATCAAACCTATTAAAGCATAAAATTTTAACATGTGTGTTAGTATTTCTTTTATTAAAAATAGGCTAAAGAAAATACAAAACTTAGTGAATGAAATTTCTATGCAAATAAAATTTAGAAATAAAAAAAAATATTATTGGGAGGTTTATATAAAAATTGTTTTGGTTTAAAAATAAACTGAATGAGGGATGTGGGGGCCACCACACCCCCCACCATCCCCGAGGTGTGCAGACCCCCTGTCGGGCGGTACTCAAGGTACCATCGACAGGGAGTACCCTATCGGCGGTACCTTGAGTACCGTCATGTAGTGGTCCCTCTCCATGCTGCACAATACCTCGATAAGAGGTAAAGCGCCTTTTTAAAATTGCTTTTAGATTTTTCTTTATTAAAAAGTTTTTTTTAAATAGTCAATTTACTTATAATTTATTTTAATATTAATGAAATTTATTAATATGTTTTATTTAAATTATTAATAAATTTTATTTTAATTTTAGTTAATTTTATTAATTATTTTATTAATTATTTTATTTAAATATTAATAAACTTTATTAACAGATTTTGTTAATATGATTTATTTAAATATTAATAAAATTTTATTAATACATTTTTATTTAATATGGGTAATGGAATTTCATTAAACATTGTTAAATTTTCTTCTGTTAATGAATTTCTTATTTATCACATGCACAATATTATTAGAGAATTTTATCGATGATCTTTAGTAAATTGTTCTCATAATTTTGTTTAATTCAATCAATCATAAGAATGTCAATTATAGGGAACTTACACTTTTAAGCTTGCAACTTAATTATTGTCATTCATAGAATAATATTTTGATTATTTTCTATCGAAATTGGGTATTTACGTTAAGATGGATTCAATGGCATTTCTTAGGTATTTCTATTTACTTATGATATTAATGGAACATGATTATTGTGAGAATTCTCTAGTAGACCCTTTTCTTGAACTCATTTATGATGGTTATGAAACGTATTGGATTATGGTTTTTATTTCAATTCAAATTGATATGATTGTGTATTCTTCGTGTTTTCTTCTACATTATGGGTTGTTGGGTTCTAGATGACCTAGGGAAATACAAAGGCTGGGGTTTGAGTCAAATGTTCATGTGATCAGTTATGTTTGGTGTGTGTGTGTGTGTACTCTATTTGATTATCACTCATGTTTGACCATTGGGCTCATGTTATACTATATTCTATTTGTGGTATCTCTGTAACCATATCTAGTTCTTTTGTGTGAAAATGGATATGAGGTTACGTAGTTATATACCTGATTAGATCTAGGAGAGATCTGTGAGCCTAGGGTAGTTTACCTAAACATGTAGTAGGAGGTGGCTTGCAATAAGCATTGGGGCCCACAAGTGGTTGCCAAGATCACTTATTGTAAAGTTTTAGTAATCAAGTGATAACTTAATATAATTAAGGGGTATTTAATTGAACCTTATAAGATATAAGTCCTCACCCATGCTTGAGTGCTAGTACAGACTAAGGTGGTGTTGAGAAGATGACTAGCTCCCTTTTAAGGGATGATTTGGCATAGTTGATGACTTCATTAGTACAAGAGGTCATTGATACTGTGTATGGTCACTTGGGTGCCAGGATCTAGAGAGATTACTAGGAAAAAACTCAAGGGTTAGATGTACATGATGACACCTTCCTATGCATAGTCTGGTTATTCTACATGTGTTGGTTGCCTCTGGTTTAGTGAGTTGTACCTTTATCTTTGTTATGTTAATCTTGAGTTAGAGTTCTTTCAGGATCCTTCTTCTTAGGGTTTTATCCTTGTGTTGTTTGGTTATCCAATTGGGGTTTGTGGTTATCTCCTCAACACGGTGGGTAGGCCTTTGTGGTTCTACATAGATGGGTGGTAGTGATTCTTTACCATTTGAGATTCGATGTCCTTGTGTCGATGCTTGATGGTGACTCTGCAGATGGTTTCCTTATGATGTTTCATTGATGCTTCTTTCTTATCTTCATTATTTATAATCATGTATTAGTGTATCGCCTGTGATACCTAATCTAGTCAATGTACTTTTATGTTAGTTTTATTACTACATACCCCGCGACATGTGCAGTGGATGTCAGTTTATTTGGATATCATGGGAGTCCATGAGAATTATATTTATTGTTATATCATGTAATTGTAATATATAAGTTATGGAATCTTTTGTTGATGTTAGTTCTAGTTGTGTTTTGTTCTTAAGTAATTCTACATCATGGAACCCTTGAGTCTTGTAATTTGTTTTGGATGTTGTATCAATGTGAGTAAATGGTATTTTCTTCTACACTGTTGTTTATCTTTTATGGTAACTTTTAAAAAAAAATTATTCACCAAACTTAGTAGCATGTTAGATTAAATTCTCTTGGGTTCCCTGGCGGGGCGTTACACATTACATGCAAGCCTCTTATATGGCATGTGAATATGAGGTTGTGATGGCCTCTCCTCAATTTTTTTTCCCTTATTATCTATACCATGTCTGGGCTTCATCACACTATATTCTACCCTTTGTTGTAACACAGAAGCTCCTAGGGAAATTGTGGGAACATGTACAATTCTTTTCATCATTAGATTGGTCTGATCAGGATTCTCCTCAATCACTGTGGTATTCTTCTCATTTAGGAAACTGATGATCTCTTCAAAAAGTGTCATCAATTTATTTATCTTTTCACCAAAATGCTTAATATCCCCTAAATGGTTAATCTACTATCAAAATGGTCGAAAAAATCAATGGTCCTTTTAAAGACCAACCATTTATGTTTTCTTTCCTCCTGCTCTTGCAGAGAAAACTCATTTCTTAAGATGTCCTCTGGAAAATGGAATTAATGAGCCATATCTCATGCCTTTACTCTCATTTTGAACCTTTGGAAAAATCCCCCAGGATTTGAAAACTTCTCAACATATGTCCTCATTCCATAAGGTTTCAAAATCTTTCATAAATGAATCCAAGCCCTTTGGAAGTTACTAAATGGTTGGATACAATGAAAGCTATAAAAATTGTGCTCCTTCCCCTCCCTGTCAACTCTATCTCTTGTGACAACCAATTTGCCACAAAATATTTGTAAGGACAATTTTAATAGGGACTTGGTATGGGAAAATGTGAGTGTTGCCTCTTAAGCCACAAAATTTCAATAAAGTAGAGATAGGATATAATATTGTTGGAAACTACAATTGAAACAATTGTTATATTCTCATTGATGTAAAACCTTAACTAGTAATATAGTTTCTATCTAGTAGACTACCATATCTTTTGATTGATGAAGAGGATTTGAAAAGATGTGATAACAAGAGGACCTAAGGAAAGGTTGAGTTATGTGATACTTCAATGGGTACTTGATTAGTTGGACCATTGACAAGGTAATGTGTTGCTTATCTTTAACACCAAGTGGAGAAGAAAGACTAGAAACATAGGCTTCACTAAGCAAAATTGAAGAAATCTAGAATAAGCCCAATGATGCTAGTGTCGATTGAGTGCTAGTATATGCTGGGAAAATCTAGAGTCGACCGAGCATCAATAATTTTTGAGTGATAGGTAATTAACCAAGAAAAGACAAGTTTTTCTGAGAAGAATTTTTTTAGCAATGACCGAGATATCTAGTAATGAATGAGGAGATGAACACAGTGTTGACCGAGTGTCAGTAATTTATATTTTGTGATAGAATTGAGAATCCCAGTAGACATAGTTGAATTATTGGGATATGTAAAATGTTTTGAAACTATTAATGAATGATATGGAGCATTTAATGCATGCTAAACCATTTTATTTTGGATTCAAAGAGAATTTTGGAGATGTATCTAGAAGGAAAAGTAGGTAAACAAAATGATGGAAGGATTCGATGAATCTAACCTAAACCTAAGATCTATGGAAGAGATTAAGAGACAGTAGATTAATCTACCTAATCAAGGAGGTATAAGGATGACCTAATTGTTAGGTTAAATAGAGTTCGGAAGAGGTTGATGATATTGACTGATGAATCTAAGAAGAAATCTAAGGTGAAGTTGTGAAGAGCTAAACACTGTTGAGGTGATTTCTTGAAGAGAATTTTGAGCAGATCAGAGATGAAGATGGAAATGAAGGCTAGTTAGTAAATCAGCATATGAGAGAATTGGATCTCTATTTGCAAAGTGAGTTTTATATTTTATATTAGAACCTACTATTACTTTCTAACCAATGTATCAGTCCAAATCCTATAATCAAGGTTGAACTAACAATCATTATGTAAACCTTTTAATCAAGGTGATATTCTAATGGAATATTCTTAAGCCCTCTAACCAGACCACTCTTAATAGGGTGATTAAATCATTTAACACAGTCACACCTAACAATGTGTATTTTGAACCTTTAACTAGGTTGGATTCTTAGAGAGCTTACTTTAGAAGAGTAAAAATTAGTAGCATGTTACAAGTAGTTTTTCCCAAATTGGGTTTCCATGTTAAATCTTGGTATTATACTTCTATGAATGTTATTTGATGTAAATGGTGTTGAAAGTTTTATATTCTGCAAGTTGATTACTTTTGGACAGTGGATTGCAAGTTTTATGTAACTGACATATTCTAAAGAGACTGAGAGAATTGTTGATTAGATATGAGATTGTTGAAAAGCTAGAAAGTTGAATTGGTACATCTAGACCCGAGGATAACAGATTCACCCCCCATCTCAGTTATTCTAAAATCATTCTAATAATTGGTATCAAAGTTGATGGTGCTTTTAGAGAAAATTTTTTAAGGTACTTGAAGCTAATGATCAACATGTCCAAAAAGGAGGTACCAAAGCTAAAAAAGGAGAACTTCCCTGCATGGAAGAGTTTGATAAAATTTCACCTAGCTAATATTGGTGATTCAACAAAATACTATGTGGAAAATGATTATGTAACATGTATTGCATCTTTAACTACCAAGGAGATGAAAGAAAAACAATAATACAATCATGCAATGTTGGAGATTGAATCTTCCCTAAGCTATCATGAATTTAAAGACATCAAGGACTATACTAATGCAAAGAAAATGTGGGCCACTAGCAACTTTCTATGGTGGGGACAAAAATGTACTAAGAGCCAAATCTTAAATTTTGAGAGGTAGGTTTGATGAAATAAAAATGCAAGAAGGTGAAAATGTTGCTCAATATTGTGGCAGACTTAAGGAGGTAGTAAACTCTATCAGAGGAGGTGGTGGAAACATTGATGATGAAACTATTATTAGTAAAGTGTTGAGAAATTTGCTTCCTATCTATGTTATGAGAGTTTCTACAATACAAGAATCAAGATTTAATCCAGGTAATGTCCTAACTTTGGAAAGTCTTGTTGGCAAGCTAATTGCTTTTGAGCTGTCTAATTTGTATAATTTCACTATTCACAACATTGAATTTGCATTCAAGTCTCAAATGGTTCTTCCTAAGTCTAAGAAGCGAAAATAAAGATGTGGAGCAGTGATAGTGACACTTTTGATGATGATCTAGATGATCTTGAGACACTTATGTATAGAAGGCTACATAGAGGTAAAGGAAAATACAAAGGTAAACTTCCTATAATCTATTTTTCATGTAACAAAGTTGGCCATATTGAAGCAAGATGGTTTGATATGACTGGCAAGGATGAAAGAAGGGAAAGAAAGTACAAACAAAAAATAAATGATAGAGATCACCCAAGGTACAAAGACTACAAAGACAAAGGAAAGAAATCTTACTATATTGCTGAAGAGGAAAATGATAGTGAAACTAGTGAATCTAATGAATGTGATATACAGGTTGTTTATGTTGTTATGAAATATGACTATGAAAAATATGATAAAACTACACTTATTTCATATGTGAGTCAAGGTGATAAATATATTATTGATAGTTGATGAAGATTAAGGCAGGAGGATCCAATTAAGGATAGTCCAACCTTGCAGCTAGTTAAAAATAGAGTGAAATAACACAACAAGATATGTTTCAAAACATATTTTTCATTAACATGCCCAGATGTAAGGCCTTCCAGGTTAGGGAATATTACAATCAAGAAGTAATTCTACAAGATCAACAAGATCCAATACAACTCTAGCTAGTTCAATTCTGAAAACTATTAGCAACTGATGCAAACCCTAAGGCAAATCTAAGCTTGAGCTTGGAAGCCTCCAAGAAATCTCCTTGTCTCCAAGTATGCAAACCACTAGCTCTACTAATACAAACTATCAGATAACAATCTAATTGAGTAGATATCATAGGATCCAAGACCTTTTCCACAACTTCATTTATCAGGTTCTCTACCACCGCTGCCTAAACAACTACCCAAACACTCCTAAATACTAATCTTCAACCACAAGTTAGTTAGATGACATAATTAAATCCTATAAACACATATTAAATGAAATACAAGTCATCTCTCAAATAGCCTTACAAACATTTAATTCAACATGTCAGCCTCCATATCCACATAGGAGAATCCAACAAAAGCTACCAACAATAAATGCACCAAGTCAGCCAAGAAAATCTTCAAGAACTCCAGATGGTAAACCATCTACTGAGTGCCAGAGAAACAACCAAGCACTAGTGGGACAACCAACCAAGAAAAGCAACACCAAAAAATACAGGCATTACCAAGCACTAGTTCCATCGAGCACCAGAGGTTCCACCGAGTTCCTTCAGCGATCGAGCTTCCTTCAATAACTGAGACCATCGGTTAAAGTTGCAACCGAGTAACACCGGCCAAATGACAAACCACCATGTAGATTCACTAAGGATCCAAGAATTCCCTTGCATCAGACACCCCAAGTTCAAAAAGATGTTCTCATATTCTGGAAGAACATCTTCCAAGATTCAGCACATAAACCCCAAACTGGTTCTTCACATACAAGTCCTCAAACTTTTCACTTTGCATACACTTCCACTTCAGCTTCCTCTATCTCTTCAAGTCTTTTCTTGAAAACACAAAGGTCTATTTTCCATACTGATCATCCACACCTTCAAGATCCACCAACTGAACTCAGCTACCAATACTTAGGCTTCTCCTATCGAGTGTTGTGTCCAGAAAAGGCATGAGGGAAAACTTCTTGTCATCCTTCTGAATAGTAAACACATTCCTAAAATAATCATAGATAGCTCTGCAATCATATTTCTAAGGTCTACCAAGAAATATATGACAACTATTCTTCTTCACAATATCACATAACACAAGATCTTTATATTGGCCAATTTGAACATCAACAAAGCACTGTTCTCTCACTTCCAGAGCATGATCATCTTGTAGCTAGCCAATCCTATAAGAATAAGGATTCTTCATTATATTCAAACCAATTGTATGAACCATGTCCTTGGCAACAAGGTTATCAGTACTACCACTATCCACAATAACATCACAAATTTTACCTTTAGACTTGCACCACATCCTAAACAAGTTACTCCTCTGACAAGGTTCCCTCTTTGTACCAAGCAATGTTTTCCGAACAAGCAAGTTCTGAGATTCAAGTTCATTCTCAACATTCTCATTTGCCATAGTAGTTCATCAGTCACCAAACTTCTTCTATGTATACTCAAAATAATGGAGTCCTTCCTCCCCATAGTTATAGAAAGTACCCTTAAAGATAACTCTACCTATCTTCTTCTTTGATTCTATAGGTTTTTGTTCATCTTAGACAACAATTAGTTTATCCTTCAATAAGTGATCAATCTTTTCCTTCTCTCAGGATTTACTATGTTGTTTCCTCTTCAACTTATCATCTTCTTTCAAAGCATACTAATAAGCATCTTCAATAGAATCAATCTTCAGTATACCAAGCTCATCCTGAATATTGAATCTCAAACCATTCACATACCGACCTACCTTTTCCTTACCAAATTCTTTGTGTCCAGACCGAATAGTAAGTTTGTAGAATAGAAAAATCCTTCTTCTTCAGACTCTATAACTTCTTAAAGAATTCAAAATCATAGTCACTAGGTATGAACTTAGCTTTCAATTTAGTCACCATCAATCTCCACTGATTGATCTTCATTTCACCTTCATCTTCTCTATCTCTTTGTAATTATTTCCACCAAAGAGAATCATGTCCTTTCAAATTTTTCTGTACCAATCTCACCTAAAGAGGATCTTCAATATCTTCCACCTCAAAGAAATCTTCAAGTTTTCCAATCTAATCAATCAAGTTCCCAGGTTTCAAAGTACCAGAGAAAGTAGAAACTTTCATTCGGTAACTATTACTTAATTGAGCTCTATATCTATGTAACTGACTAGCTTTGTCTTCACCAGATCTATCTCTCCTGTCATCACCACTAGATCCAACAGCTTAAAAGTCTTTAGTAGCTTCCTCATAACCATCCTCAGTACAAAAATTCTAAGGTACACCAGTCATAGCTCTCATGATCTCAGCAACCATTTCATTCTTCATCAATTCCATCTCATATCTAAAATTAGATTTCACCTTCTCTGTAATCCTAGATTCCACAGTATCACAGAGATCAATAATTACTCTAGGGTCTAATATTCTTAGAGGCATCCTTAAAAGATAAGAGAAAACCTCTGTAACAAACCCTACATTGACCACCTTGTGACAATCTCCAAGTTGTATGCAAGTTAGATCACAACATGCCACCTCGCACAAATAACCAGGCCAAGATTCCACAAGTTCAGTGCCACAGATCTGCAAATCAGATCATATGATCTCTTCACCAACAAGATTAACTTCCCAAGATCATCCTTGCTAGGTCAACCTTCTCTCAACAAGATCATCTCAGCTCTAGAACAACCTTCACTCAGATACCACCTAATGCAAAACAAGGTAGGAGGATCCAGTTAAGGACATTCCAACCTCACAACTAGTTAACAACACAATGGAATAACACAACAAAATATGTTTCAAAACTTATTTTTCATTAACATTCCCGATTGTAAGGCCTTCCAGGTTAGGGCCAATTATAATCAAGAAGTAATTCTTCAAGATCAACAAGATCATATACAAATCCAGCTAGTTTAGTTCTAAAAACTATCAGCAACTGATGGAAACCCTAAGGTAGATCTAAACTTGAGATCGCAAGCCTCCAAGAAATCTCCTTGTCTCCAAGTATGCAAACCACTAGCTCTGCTAATACAAACTATTAGATAACAATCTGATCTACTAGATCTCGCAGGATCCAACATCTTGTCCACAACTTTACTTATCTGGTTCTCTACCACCATTGCCTAAACAACTACCCAAACACCCCTAAATACTAATCTTCTGCCACAAGTTGGTTGGATGACATAATTAACTCCTACAAAAAATAATTAAATGCAATACAAGTTAGCTTGCAAATAACCTTACAAACATTTAATTCTACATATTGGCCTCTAGATCCATATAGGAGAATCCAACAAAAGCCTCCAAAAATAAATGCACTGAGTCGGCCAAGCAGATCTTCAAGAGCTCGAGTTGGTAAAAAATCTACCGAGCACTAGAGAAATAACCAAGCACTAGTGGGACAACTGACCAAGCTAAGAAACACTAAGAAACATAGGCATTATCAAGCACTAGTTCCACCAAGCATCATAGGTTCCACTGATTTTCTTTAGTGACCAAGATTCCTTCAATAAATGAGACCATATGTTAAAGCTACAACTAACACTGGCCAAATAACAAACCACCATGGACATTCACCGAGGACCTAATAATGTCCCTCCATCAATAGTGGTTTCTCACATCACATGACTGGTGATAAAAGTATGTTTGAAACTCTAAATCATTATAAAGGTAGAAATGTTAAATTTGGTAATGATGCACCATGTGTTGTGAAAGGAAAAGGATCAATAATATTAACTGATAAGATCATATATGATAATTCTTATTGGGTTGAAGGTATTAACTATAATTTGTTGAGTGTTATATTGTTGAACAATACTGGTTACCAAGTTGAATTTCATCACAAAAAGGCTAAAATATTTGATGCCACTGGTGAACTAATTGGAAGTGGAGAATAAACAAGAGGTAATTTTTTCTATCTAGACCTATCTAAAGAAACATATTTATTTGCACAATTTGACAATGTATGGTTATGACATAAGAGGTTGTGTCATATAAACTTTGAAAATTTGGTAAATATCAGTAAAATGAAGAAAGTTAGAGGTTTACCAAGATTGAAGAAACCTGATAATGTGATGTGTAAATAGTGTCAATTGGGAAAAATGACAAAGTCTAGTTTCAAGAGTAAGACATATACTTTTGACAATATTTTGGAATTGGTTCATACTGACCTTTGTGGACCTATGGGTGTGCAAACTTACTATGGTGATAAGTATTTCATTCTGTTTGTTGATGACTATTCTAGAATGATTAAAGTCAAGTTTCTAAAAGAGAAATCTAGTGCATTTCAGTTGTTTAAGTGGTATTTGGAAAATTTTGAAAAAGAAATAGGTAAAATCCTGAAATGCTTGAGATCTGATAGAGGAGGAGATTTTATATCAAATGAGTTCAATATATTCTGCAATGATAGAGGAATAAAGAGACTGATGTCTGCACCAAGGATACCTCCACAAAATTGTATAGTAGAAAGAAGAAATAGATCAATTATGGATTGTGTTAGAACACTGATGATAGAAAAGAATGTTGAACAAAAATATTAGAGAGAAGATGTAAGTACAACTCTTTATACCTTGAACTGAGTACAAATCAAGAAAGGTACAAATGCTACACCTTTTGAGTTATGGTATGGATATGCACCTAATGTGAAATATTTTAAAGTCTTTGGAAGTAAATGTTATATATTAAAAGATAATAGGAATTGAAATCTTGATTCTAAAAGTGATGAAGGCATATTCCTAGGATATTCCACTAAGATCAAAGCTTACTATTGTTTAAATTTAACACTAACAAAATTATGGAAAGTGCAAATGTTAGAGTTGATGAATATGAAGAAAAGAATGAAGTTGAGTGCAATAAAGAACCTAAAGATTACATATATTTTGTATACATGGAAGAAGGAGAAGCTAGTAATGTACCTAAGCTAGATGCTGAACAACAACATAAATCTACCAAGCCACAACAAGAAACTATCGAGCATCAGGAGGATGTTGCTGAGTATCATGAGGATATTGTCAAGCATTAGGAGGATGTTTTTGTGTAATCAGAATAAGAGTCAAAGAATCTACAAGATGAACTAGAAGATCAAGATCAAGTAGAAAGGAAACCTAAACCTACATTTGCATATTATGTAATAAGACATCATAATCCTAAACAAATCATTGGAGATAAAGAATCTTGAGTTATGATGAGAAGTAAGTTGAAAGATCATACATGCTTGCTATGTGAATTTGAGCCTAAGATAATAAAATATTCTTTAAAGAATGAAGATTGGATACAAGCCATGAATAAATAAATAGAGTAGATAGAGAAAAAAAAAACCCTACACACTAGTACCAAGACCAGAAGAAAATAATGTTATTGGAACAAAATGGGTATTCAGAAATAAGCTAAATAAACAAGGAGAAGTCACTAGGAACACAGCCCGATTGATATGCAAAGGATATGCACAAGAAGAAGGCATTAACTATGGGGAGACATTTTCCCTAGTTGCAAGATTGGAAGGGGTAAGGACTGTACTTGTATATGCAGCATATAAATGATTGAAAGTATATCAAATGGATGTCAAATCTTTATTCTTGAATGGGATATTGGAAGAAGAAGTATACATTGAATAGCCAGAAGGATTTATCGACCCAAGAAAGAGGAATTGGTTTTTAAACTACATAAGGCACTGTATGGAATAAAGAAATCACCTAGAGCATGGTATGAGAGACTACATAATTATTTGATAAAGATTGGATTTGTAAGGAAAAATGACAACAAAAATCTATATTTGAAGAATAGAAAAGGTAAAGGGATTTTGTTAGCTGAAATTTTTGTTGATGATTTCATATTTGGAGGAAAAGATGCCCTATGTCAAACTTTTTCAAATGAGATGCATATTGAATTTGAAATGACTATGTTAATAAGATGAAGAAAGGTATCTATATTACTCAATCTACGTATTTCAAGGAGATACTAAAAATTTTTGGTATGAAATATTCTAGATTAGTAAGTACACGTATGACTACTACACAATTAAATCCTGATAGCAATATCACAATTAGACAAAAATTATCAAAAATTAATGATACAGCTGAAGTCATTCAAACCCTATATAGATCTATGATTGGAAACTTACAATATGTTGTCCATAGAAGACTAGATATTTCCCTAGCATTTGGGCTTGTTTCAATATTTTCTACAAATCCTAAAGAGAGTCACATGATGGGAGTAATAAGAATATTGAGATATGTAAAAGGAATAGAAGACTATGGATTATATTACAAGAGAAATGATAAGTTTGAACTGAAATTTTATAGTAATGCAGATTGGATAGGAAATGTGGATGAAAGAAAGAGTACAAGTGATGGTAAATTCTTTCTAGGAAAGAGATTAGTCTCTTGGAGAAGAAAGAAACAAAACTGCATTTCCCAGTCTACAATAGAAGTTGAATATGTAGCAGTAATAGTGAATTGTTTAAATTTAGTGTGAATCAAGCAATTTTTAAAATGTATGGAGGAAATCAGTTAGCTGGTTGTTATTTTCTATGATAGCACAAGTGCTATTAAAATATCAAAAATATTGTTATGCACACTAAGACTAAGCATATTGCTATCAAGTATCATTACTTGAAAGAGTTAGTTTAAGACAAAGAAGTGAGATTGGAATATGTGAATGCAAAGGAACAATTAGTAGATATATTCATAAAAGAATTAACTGAAGATGCTTATGAATACCTTAGAGATAAATTAGGGGTGATTCCCCTAACTGAGGCTACCTAGAAACATATAGGAGCACTACATCTAATGTGTTGATTAGAATATATGACAAATTGATGCAGAAGAGGTCACACTTTAGGAGTTTCCTAGAGTTGTGAGAAGTAAAGGAAAAGATTTAAATTAGTCATAAGAAAGATGACATAAGGAGTATATAGCATATAGAATTGACATGAAGACATCTACATAGTAAAGATGCAAGTGATAGATACAAGTTTCTTTGTCATTGTTTTCAAAGAGAGAGATATAGAGAAGAGAGATATAACATTGAGGGAGAGATTCAATAAACTAAAGGAGAGATACAAAAAAGAGATTAACTGAAAAGACAAAGAAAAATTTATCCAAGAGGGAGCTGGTACTTTGATGTGAATCAAAATGAAGATAAGGATATTAATGAAGATCTGATACATAGAGATTTTGGATTATATAGTAAATCATGTGATGTTCATGTCATGTTTCCATCAATGCCAAAGAGGGATATTGTTGGAAAATATAATTGAAATAATTGTTATATAGTCAGTGATGTCAAACCTTAACTAGTAAGATAATTGCTATCTAGTAGAGTACCATATCTTTTCACTGATGAAGAAGATTTGAAAAGATGAGATAACAAGAAGACCTAAGGAAAGGTTGAGTTATGTGATACTTAAATGGGTACTTGATTATTTGGAACATTAAAAAGGTAATGTGTTTTTTATCTTTAACACCAAGTGGAGAAGAAAGACTAGAAACATAGGCTTAACCAAGAAAGAGTGAGGAAATATAGTTTAAGTTGAGTGATTTTAGTGTCAACCAAGCGCTAATATATGTCGATTAAATGTAGTGTCGACCAAGCATCAGTAATTGCCAAGCGACATATAATTAACCAAGCAAAGACAATTTTTTCGGAGAAGAAAAGTTTTAGTGATGACTGAGATATCCAGTAATGACTAAGGAGATGAGCACAATATTGATTGAGTGTCAATAATTTATAGTTTGTGAAAGAATTAACAATCCCAATCGACAGAGTTGAATTATTGGGATATGTAAAATGTGTTGAAACTATTAATGAATGATATGGATCATTTAATGCATGGTAAACTAGTTTATTATGTATTCAAAGAGAAGTTTGGAGATGTATCTAGAAGGAAAATTACGTAAACAAAATGATGGAAGGATTCGATGAATTTTTCATAAACCTAAGATCAATGAAATAGAGTAAGTGAAAAAAGATTAATATACCTAATCAAGGAGGTATAAGGATGACCTAATAGTCAGTTAAATAGAGTTTGGAAGAGGTTGATGTTAATGACTAATAAATTTAAGTAGAATACTAAGGTGAATCTATGAAGAGATGAACAAAGTTGTGGTGATTTCTTGAAGAAAATTTCAAGCAGATCAGAGATGGAGATGAAAATGAAGGTTAGTCATTCAATCAACATATGGGTGAATTGGATGTATATTTGGAAAGTGATTTGTATATTCTAGATTAGAACCTACTATTACTTTCTAACCATTATATCAATCTAAATCCTTTAATCAAGGTTGACCTAACAGTCATTGTGTAAACCCTTTAATCAAGGTGACATTTTGATGGATTATTCTTAAGTCCTCTAACAAGGCCACTCTTAACAGGGTGATTAAATCCTTTAAAAGGGTCAGACCTAATAGTGTGTAATGTAAACCTTCAACCAAGTTGGATTCTCACAAAGCTCACTTTAGAAGAGTGAAAATCAGTAGAATGTTACTAGTGATTTTTCCCAAATTGGGTTTCCACGTTAAATCTTGGTGTTATAGTTGTGTGAATGTTATTTGATGTGAATGTTGTCAAAATTTTTATATTCTATAAGTTGATTACTTTTGGACAATGGACTGCAAGTTTTATGTAACAGATATATGCTATAGAGACCAAATGATTTGTTGATTAGATCTCAGTTTGTTGAAAAGTTAGAAAGTAGAATTGGTACATCCAGACTTGAGGACAATTGATTCACCCCCATCTCAGTTGTTCTAAAATCACTCTAATAATTGATATCAAAGTTTTTAGTTCTTGTAGAGAGATTTTTTAAAGGTACTTGAAGCTAATGATCAAGATGTAAAAAAAGGAGGTACCAAAGCTGAACAAGGAGAATTTTCCTACATGGAAGAGTTTGATGAAATTGCACGTAGATATTATTGGTCATGATTTGGTAAAATACTATGTGGAAAATGATTATGTAACACATTTTTTACCTTTGACTTCCAAGGAGATGAAAGGAAAACAAGAACACAAGTAGGCAATGTTGATGATTGCATCTGTCCTGAGATATCATGAATTTGAAGACATCGAGGACTATACTAATGCAAAAAAAATGTGGGAAACTTTAGTGACTATATATGGTGGGGATACAAATGTACTAAGAGACAAATCTGAAATTTTGAGAGGTAAGTTTGATGAAATGAAAATGCAAGAAGGTGAAAATGTTTCTCAATATTGTGGCAGAATTAAGGAGGTAGTAAATTATATCAGAGGAGGTAATGGAAACATTGATGATGAAACTATTATTCATAAAGTGTTGAGAACTTTGCTTCCTATCTTTGTTATTAGAGTTTCTACAATACAAGAATCAAGATGTAATCCTGGTAATGTCCTAACTTTGAAAAGTCTTGTTGGAAAGCTTATTGCTTTTGAGCTGTCTAATTTTGATAATTTCACTATTCACAAAATTGAATCTACATTCAAGTCTCAAATGGTTCTTCATACGTCTAAGAAGGGAAAAGAAAGATGTGTGAGAGGTGACCATAACAATAATAGTGATAATGACACTTTTGATGATGATCTAGATGATCTTGATACACTTATGGCTAGAAGAATATAGAGAGGTAAAGGAAAATACAAAGGTAAACTTCCTATAATCTATTTTTCATGTAACAAAGTTGGCCAAATTAAAGAAAGATGGCCTAACAGGACATACAAGGATGAAAGAAGGGAAAGAAAGTACAAAGACAAAAGAACTGATAGAGATCACCGAAGGTACAAAGACTACAAAGACAAAGGTATGAAATCTTACTATATTGTTGAAGAGGAAACTGATAGTGAAACTAGTGAATCTGATGAATGTGATATAGAGGTTGTTTATGTCGTGATGAAATATGATTCTGATGAAGATGACAAAATTGCACTTATTTCATATGCAAGTAAAGGTGATAAATTTAATATTGATAGTAGTTTCTCACATCACGTGATTCGTGATAAAAGTATGTTTGAAATCCTAAATCATTAGAAAGGTAAAAGTGTAAAGTTTGGTAATGATGCACCACATGCTGTGAAAGGAAAAGGATCAATAAGATTAACTGATAAGATTATATATGATAATTCTTATTGGGTTGAATGTCTTCACTATAATTTTCTAAGTGTTGCATAGTTGAACAATACTGGTTACCAAGTTGAATTTCATCACAAAAAGGCTAAAATATTTGATGCCACCGGTGAACTAATTGGAAGTGGAGAACATACAAGAGGTAAATTTTTATATCAAGATCTATCTGAAGAAATATGCTTGTTTGCAGAATTTGATGATGTATGGTTATGACATACGAGGTTGTGTCATGTAAAATTTGACAATTTGGTAAATATCGGTAAAATAAAGAAAGTTAGAGGTTTTCCAAGATTGAAGAAACTTGATAATGTGATGTGTAAATAGTGTCAATTGGGAAAAATGACAATGTCTAGTTTCAAGAGAATGACATATACTTCTGAAAATATTTTGGAATTGATTCATACAGATGTTTGTGGACCTATCGGTGTGAAAACTTACTATGGTGATAAGTATTTCATTATGTTTGTTGATTACTATTCTAGAATGATTACTACGATGTTTTTAAAAGAGAAATCTGATGCATTTCAGTTGTTTAGGTTTTATTTGGAAAAATTTAAAAAAGAAATAGTTAAAAGCTTGAAATTATTGAGATGTGATAGAGGAGGAGAGTTTATATCAAATGAGTTCAATATATTCTGTAATGATAGAGGAATAAAGAGACAAATTTATGCATCAAGGACACCTCCAAAAAAGGATGTAGCAGAAAGAAGAAATAGATCAATTATGTATTGTGTTAGAACACTAATGATAGAAAAGAATGTTTCACAAAATACTAGAGAGAAGTTGTCAGTACAACTTCTACCTTGAACAGAGTACAAATCAAGAAAGGTACAAATGCTACACCTTTTGATTTATGGTATGGATATGCACCTAATGTAAAATATTTTAAAGTCTATGGAAGTAAATGTTATATAGTGAAAGAAAATAGGAATGGAAAGCTTGATTCTAAAACTGATGATATTCCTAGGATATTTCACTAAGAGAAAAGATTACTAGTGTTTAAATACTAACACTAACAAAATTATGGAAAGTGAAAATGTTAGGGTTGATGAATATGTAGAAAATAATGAAGTTAAGTCCAAGAAAGAACTTGAACATTACAAATCTTTTGTATACATGGAAGAATGAGAAATTGGTAATATATCTAAGCAAGATGTCAAATAAAAACATAAATCTACCAAGCCACAAAAAGAAACTATCGAGCATTAGGAGGATGTTGCTAAGCATTAGGAGGATATTGTCGAGCATAAGGAGGATGTTGCCAAGAAATCAAAAGAAGAGCCAAAGAATCTACAAGATGAACCAAAAGATCAAGATCAAGTAGAAAGGAAATCTGAACCTACATTGGCACAGTATGTAAGAAGATGTCATCAACCTAAAAAAATCATTAGAGATAAAGAATCTTGAGTTATGACAAGAAGTAAGTTGAAAGATCATACATGCTTACTATGTGAATTTGAGCCTACAATAGTAAAAGATTATTTAAAGAATGAAGATTGGATACAAGAAATGAATGAAGAAATAGAGTAGATAGAGAAAAAAAAAACATGCACACTAGTGCCAAGATGAGAAGAAATGAATGTTATAGGAACAAAATTGGTATTTAGAAATAATATAAATGAACAAGGAGAAGTCACTAGAAACAAAGATAAATTGGTATGCAAAGGATATGCATAAGAAGAATGTATTGACTATGGTCAGACATTTTGTAACACCACAACAAACTTACTAAAAACTAAAAGATAGAACCAATGAAGAATCAACCATAAATAAAACCACATAGAACCATAGTAACAATAATTTTTAAAAAAAAAATACAAATTGGAACATATAAACATAGTAACTACTTCTAAGAGCTTTATAGTTTTCAACTGAATTACATCAGAGTAATAAGAATACTCTTTATTCAAAGAATTAGTTTCAAAAACAAAATTTCCTTTTTTGCCAATCCTTTACATTCTACAAATAGTTCTGATAACTAATAACCAAGAAATGATCTGTTTCCCATGAATCTTAACAACTGCTATCCACTGTCCCATACTCATTGATTTATCCATCTAAAACATGAAAATCAAGAATAAACACAAGCACAATTGCAAATAGGGCTCAGTCACATTAATTAAGATAACGAATCATCTCCAAAATTTTGAAACCATAAAAGTCAGTATAACATAACAATTATGCAAATTAAATATAGATGTTATTGAAATCTAATAACATAATTCCACTCTTGTTACACCAAAATCAGAAAGCACTGTATCTCTTTCTAACAGAAATAAACTTGCAAAGAAAATGACAAGGTAATGATCCAATAGTTCATGGGTGTCCACATAAGGACCTATGTTATGTATCCGTAAGGAAACCTAGTAGTAATCCATTATGTCTGATGAAACCATAATGTTTTATCTTGTTAATTGAAACCCATAACCCTTGAATTTATAATTATCACTTAATTAAACAACTGACAGAAATTCTTTCCCATAAGGATATAGACTAGTGTCAGTCACAACTGACAGAAATTCTATCACCACAAGGTACTAGACAAGTGTCAGCCCCCCAATCTAAGGATCACTCTTGCATTATCTCAAAACACTTGATCTAGCAATTAATGATTGAAAAGAAATAAACTACATTACATAATTTCACTAACACTCCATTTCTATTGCATCAATTATAAAATTGAAACAACAATCAAAAATCCATTTAGATCCATGTTTCCACAACGTACATACTTAAACATGATGTTTCCCAAAAGAAGAAAAGATCACAATACTTTCTCCATCACAAACCCAAACAAATAATAACCTCCACATTAACTTAGCATTATATTTGAAACTGTACAATAAAAATGTCCATATTGAAATCACGATTCCATTGAATAGAAAAGAACTAAAATATTCATATATCAACTGAATCAACACAACACCCATCACTTTTAACAAACATACAAGCTTGCCATAAATGAATTAATTATAAACCAATTTGCTATACATCCTGCTCTGTTAATTATAAGTTCATACTTTTATATACATGTTGGCATATGTACATGTATACACCACGGCTTATGTATACATATACATATTCCAGTAGGTATATTTAATTATATAGACTTGTAAATAATAGTTCAGAATGATTAACAAACATTCATAATTATTTACTAAACAGAGGTTCAAAACAAAATTTCTAATTCTAAAACGTAACTCATCATTCGCAAAAGTTCAAGTCCATAAATACACATTGGAAAACCATACTAGTCATCTCAGTCCTATCAAAACACATCTACTTTATAATACTACTGAATCTGCTGATTACATAAAAGGAATAATAGAATAATAAGAACCGTCATCTACATTTAAAAAAAATATCAAAGTGGACTTCCTTACTGACTAAAAAAGATATTAATTGACTTTCCTATATATTCCTTGCATTTCCTAATGTCAAAACAAAACTATATTTCACACTTGTAATTATTTTTGAAAAATCATCTAGCTCACAGTCAAGATATGGTACAACAAAATATCTACATTTTCACTATTCAGATAACTAAAAGAGTAAACTCAAGAATACCTTAAATCACACCTATGATGCAAGAGTATAAGTACACAATACAACAGGTTTCAGGTAACACTATGAGCTACCACTAATCTCTACTTCTATGATACAGATCTATAAAACATCGATACCAGATTCATATAAAAATAGTGGTAAGAATACCTGATTTCACCTGATGACCAATGACTCTTACATGTTGTAAACATTTTATTGCTATAGTGTTCCTAACAATAGGAATTAGTACAAGAATACCATCAAAGAAACTTTTAAACAAAAACTCATTTTGGGTTTCAAACTGAAATATAAGCTGATACTCATCCCCAAATATCTCCTTAATACTAAACATAAAAGGTAAACATTGACACAAAAAGCATCATGGTATAACCATATTCATAGCAACAAACTATATTCCCCATAGTTCAGCACAAGCTTAAAGAAAACACTGTCAACTTCATACTCAGAAACAAAGAAAACCCATCAACACAATATGCTCAAAAACAACATAATAAGAACATATATTTAATACCACACAAAACCAATCTCCTACTTCCTCAACTTAAAAACAAACATCAAGAGTGAAACAGTCATTCGTTTCAAATTCCTCCACTAATCATAACATCTATTAACTTTAATAAACTTCTTAATCCATCCAAGAAGAAACCAGTTCATGATCGAGCTCATAGAGAATACAATCACAAATACCTTACATTCATCAACTAACTAATAGTGGCATTAAAACATTCTAATATTTCATTTGCAGAAAATAATAGAAACAGAGGATAAGGTGAGAGAATGCCCCTGCCTGGTATTTGTGTGGGGAGGTATCCAAGAAAAAACTAAAGTATGCCAAAGCTAGCTCCTGCTTGGTGAGCTTCATAGTCGAACCCTAATCTCAACCACAAAGATCTCCTTCCACTAACTGACCAAGTGTTGTGCAAAAGAGCTCACAATGCAAATACAGAAATGACAGAATATGAAACAAAAAACTTCTCAAATGACCATGAACAGAAGGGTAAAACTTGCCGTGAAAACCCCTTTCCATCCCAAGCATCTTATCATATAAAATATAATGGGAAAACAAGTCCATTACTAACTATTTACCCAAACTGTCACAAAAATACATGGTGAAAAATGGAGTCATTATTCAACTGCAACTTCTTCATCAGAGCTAATGGCGGACATCAAAACACAAAGATGAATTACATCAATGAGTTCATTCAATTCGACCTTATCTCTTTCTACAAACACAATGCATTCCCTGCCATATGTCCATCAACGTACAATCCCAAACCCGAAAATAGCTTAAACCCCACTAACTCCACTATGCGATGAAAGTGCAATTAAACCCTATCGTGTGATAAGTCATGTCTTCGAGCTACATCATAAATAGGAAGGCTTAGGGATAGATTAATATACATCTATGTTAGATAACATTTGTCGATCTTAGGTTTAAAAAAAAAACTAACTTAAGCATCATTGATAACAGCACATTAACAATTCCAAACTACTAACACTAACCAAACTAACCTCCTTCTAACATACAAAATAGGGTATGCTAACTTAGATAATTCTTTTAGTTTTAGCAAAATAAATACCACATAATTTCTAAAACAATCACTCATTAATATATGTATATATATATATATATTTATTTATTTATTTATTTATTTATTTTGAACTCAAAATTTGATTAAAATTAAGTAACAACAATCTCTATTTACTGTCTGCAACATCTAGATACATTTATCCATAATAATAAAACCAATTCTAATTATGTTTAACATATTATTTAGAATTCCAAAATAATGAACCAATTATAAGACAATTGACTAACCATTTTAGTTGTACTTATTTCCACAATTATGCCAATACTCGAATCTCTAACTGAACTATCCAGTACCATTAATTCAAAAGTCAGTCTATACCAATTCTTACATAGGAAAATCTCATTAAGCTACAGAATAGACATAATTCTCTGAGTGTCTGGCAAAACCAAAATACCTATTACAGAGATAAACATATTTATTCCAAACAACAAGGTTCAAATGATCAAAGTCAGAGTTCAAACTCATAGAAGTCTAATAGAAATATTGTTCTAGATAAAATGATGCTAATCAAACCAAAAATCCAACCATAACATAACATTGAAAAGTAAAGCCTGAGACTGTCAGGGGCATGACACATTTTACCCAGTTGTGAGATTGGAAGGAGTAAGGACTCTACTTGCATATGCAACATATAAAGGATTCAAAGTATATCAAATGGATGTCAAATCTGCATTCTTGAATGAGATATTGGAAGAAGAAGTATACATTGAACAACTAGAAGGATTTATTGACCCAAGAAAGAAAAATATGGTTTGTAAACTACATAAGGCACAATATGGATTAAAGTGATCCCCTAGAGCATGGTATGAGAGACTGCATAGTTATTTGATAAAGATTGGATTCGTAAGGCCAAATGACAACAAAAATCTCTATTTGAAGAATGGAAAAGGTAAAGGGATTTTGTTAGCTGAAATTTTTGTTGATGATTTCATATTTGGATGACAAGATGCCCTATGTTAAATCTTTTCAAATGAGATGCAAATTGAATTTGAAATGTCTATGTTTGCTGAGATCAAATTATTTGTTGGTTTACAATTTTATCAAATGAATAAAGGTATCTATATTACTCAATCTACGTATTTCAAGGAGATATAATTTTTTTTGGTATGGAATATTCCAGACCAGTAAGTACACCTATGACTACTGGAGAAAAATTATCAAAAATTGATGATACTGCTAAATTCAATCAAACTCTGTATAGATCTATGATTGGAAACTTACAATATGTTGTCCATAGCTGACTGAATATTTCCGTAGCAGTTGGGCTTGTTGCAAGATTTTCTACAAATCCTAAAGAGAGCCACATGATGGAAGTGAAAATAATATTGAGATATCTAAAAGGAAAAAAATACTATGCATTGTATTACAAGAAGAATGATAAGTTTGAATTGAAAGTTTACACCGATGCAAATTTGGTAGGAAATGTGGATGAAAGAAAGAGTATAAGTGGTGGCGCATTATTTCTAGGAAATAGATTTAGTCTCTTCGCCAAGAAAAAAATAGAATTGCATTTCCCAATCTAGAATAGAAGCTGAATATGTAGCAGCAATAGTGAATTGTACAAAATTTGGTGTGGATCAAGCAAATTTTAAAAGGTATGAAGAAGGAAATCACTGAGTGGGTTCTTATTTTCTATGATAACACAAATACTATTAGCATATCAAAAAATCTTGTTATGCACACCAAGAGTAACCATAATGCTATAAAGTATCATTACTTGATACAGTTAGTTCAAGACAAAGATGTGAGATTGAAATATGTGAATAAAAAGGAATAATTAGAAGATATATTCACAAAAGAATTACCTAAAGATGTTCATGAATACCTTAGAGGTAAATTAGGGGTATTTACCCTAACTTAGATAACCTAGAAATATATAGGAGCACTACATTAAATGTGCTAATCAGAATATATGACAAATTGATGAAGAAGAAGTCACATTTTAGGAGTTGCCTATAGTTGTGAGAAGTAAAGAAAAAGATGTAAATTTGTCATAAGCAAGATGACATAGGGAGTATACAACATATAGAACTGACATGAAGACATCTACATGGTAAAGATGCAAGTGATAGATACAAGCTTATTTGGCATTGTTGTCAAAGAGGGAGATATATAGAAGAAGATACAATATTGACAGAGAGATTCAATAATCTAAGGGACAGATACAAAAAAGAGATTCGGTAAACAGACAAAGAAAAATTTATCCAAGAGGGAGCTAGTACTTGGATGTGAATCAGAATGAAGCTAAGGATATTAATGACAATCCGATACATGGAGATTTGGGACTGTATGGTAAATCATGTGATGTTCATGTGGTGTTTCCATCAATGCCAAAGAGGGAGATTAATGGAAAATATAATAGAAATAATTTTTATATTATCATTCATGTCAAGCCTTAAATAGTAAGACACTTGCTAGATAGTAGAGTACCATATCTTTTGATTGATGAAGAAGATTTGAAAAGATGAGATAACAAGAAGACTTAAGGAAAGGTTGAGTTATGTAATACTTCAATGGGTACTTGATCAGTTGGAACATTAATAAGGTAAAGTGTTTTTTATCTTTAACACCAAGTGCAGAAGAAAGACTTGAAACATAGGCTTAATCGAGAAAAAGTGAATAAATCTAGTTTAAGTCAAGTGATGCTAGTGTTGACCAAGTGCCAATATATGCAAATAAAATCTAGTGTTGATCAAGAATTAGTAATTTCCAAGCAACTGATAATTAACCGAGAAAAGATAGTGTTTTCCGAGAAGAAAAGTTCTAGTGATGACTAAGATATCTAGCAATGATCAAGGAGGTGAACACAGTATTGATCGAGTGTCAGTAATTTATAGTTTGTGAAAGAATTTAGAATCACAGCCGACATAGTTGAATTCTTGGGATATGTAAAACATGTTGAAAATATTAATGAATGATATGGAGCATTAAATACATGGGTATGTGCAGGATCATGGTATGCAAAACTAGGCCCTTAAGTGACAATGAAAATTCATAAAACTAGGTTTAGGCAAGTTGGCATAAAAAATTGAACAAGTTATAAATAGTATATCAAAAATATGTAAGAAAATCTATATGTTGAAAATCTCAAATTTTAATGTAGTAGTACGAAAATTTTAGGAAAAAAATAATTAGGTGTATGTCTGACCACCTTAAACACAATCAGATGATAAATTTTTTTTTATAAGATTCTATATATAAGTAGTAGACTCATGTACGGATGTGACACATATTTTTTTATAATTTATTTCCAAGTAAATAATTAATTATGAATTTTTTTCTTCAACTTTTCCAGAATACACAAACTCTCATGTCTGACAAGGTTAACTTAGTCTAAAATTTAGCAAATTGAATTTTTTTAAAATATTTATTGTAGTAGGTGTTAGCACTGGTAAAAATTTTCATGGCTGCATCCCCTTTTTCCTGGCCTCTGCATCCTTTTTCCTTGTTTCTAGTCTAAACCCTAGCCAAAAAATTCAAAAATCTAGTCGTTGCCATAAGAAAACCCTTGTTTTATCTTGCCCTATTCTAATTTTGTGTTACCTTTTTGCGTCACTTAAAAATCCCTTAGTGCACATGGTTATTTTCTCTCCCAGTGTTCATTGAATCGAGTAATACTTTTTCATGCCTTATAAAATTTTTAGTGGTTCAGCGAATAGTGTTCGCGTAATCTCTAAATGCCTAGCAGTTTTATCTTTTTATCCGGTGACCTGGTGAACACTGATATCCTTTTCCCTTAGTGGCTCATTCACAAAATGGAAGTGCCCTACAGTGAGATTCTAAATCAATGGTTGTCTTATGAGCAGATAGAATCTTTCTGGCTCATAAGATCTTGCACCCATCATTGATTTCCTGTTGTGACATAGCTTTTCTTTTAAGGTGGGTCCAGATGCTAGGTGTGCTGATTTGGCAGTATCTGATTGGTCCACGAGGTGCTAAATCAACTTTTGTCAGAGGGTCCTATGTCAAAGAATCTGCAGAGTAGTATAAAGGGTTGATCCAATGGTTGTTGTAAGATCTGATAGAATATATTAGAGGTATGTGAAGATGAGACAACCGTTGATCTCTCTTCAAGTGGGCCCAGTTTCTAGGCTAAGGTTTTTGGCAATTCAGACAAGTTTTTGGCGGCACCAATAAAGTCTTTCGTGTCTGCTCAGTCACAAGGTTTTTGGTAGGGTTCTAAAATATTTTAGCGATTCAGCAAATACATGTTCATTGAATCTCTAGATAATGTAGCAATGTTTCAAGTTTTTTAGTGAGTTGGCAAAATGTCTTTGGTTGCTAATTCACTAGATCATCACTGGGCCCTCAAATTTTTTATGTATTCACCAGTTCGTGAAGAGTAACCTGAGGTTATGAAGGGACTTCATCATTCAATGAAAAGCTTTGTTCACTGAATCGTTTGATCTAGCATGGGTTAAGTAATGTATTCTGTGACTTGGACTTTCCCTGCAGTTGTGTATTCACCGAGTGGTCAAAGGGTTAAATGCTTACCGAGAATAGTGGGACCGATTGCCATGTGTTGTTGAGGTGTTAGGTTTTGACTAGCTGTGGATTATAGATATGCAGACACATCAATGGGGCCAAGGATTTCCAAGTTCAGTAGTTCTGATAGTGTCAGAGCATCGATGGCCATCATATGATCTTAAGGGTTTTCTCTGACACTTGCAAACTTCAAACAATCGTTGATCTTCTTGATGCAGACCCAGTGTTTTTTCTCAGTCTTTTGGAGGTTTGGATAAGTTTTGGCGGTTCTGACAAATGCTTGCTTGGTTCGCTGGTTCACATGATGTTTTAGCGAAGGGTCTAAGGACTTAGTGATTTGGTGAATAATGTTTACATAGTAGCCAAATGATTTGGTGGTGCTCTCAAAGTTCTCGCAAATGGCCGAAGGTTTTCTCATTCGCGTATTCGCCAGTTTCTTATAAAGTAAAACATAACCTAGGAAAAAGAAGGGCATCTAATGGTCATGATATAAACCAAGCTCAGATTTGAATATGGATTGTTGATCCGTCAGCAAGCACCATAAAGTAGCCGTTCTCTACAAATTTGAAAATTTGAATGCTTTCTAGTGACAGAAAGGACTAGAATTGAATGTTTCGATGACCAAACTTAATAGAAATGATTTGTAGTTGTTGTGGTGTGGTCCAGTGAGTCTGTGATTACTCATAGAGGAGTTTTGTACCATGAGGGGATGGGTTTACTTTCTCCAGGTGTGTTGCAGGGGTCAAATAAGATGAATTGATAGGTTTTTCATGATCTTCAATACAGTTCTAGAGGATTTACCATTAGTGAAGATTCAATTTTGGATCTGATTGCTTAGGGGTTGCTTGGTTTTCCCTCCCAGTGTATTAATTTCTGATCTATTTGAATTGTATGGTGGGTGGAAAACCTAACCCTTACCCTAGTTATTCGTAGCTTGTTGCATCCTAACCTGTTTGGGATTCCAAGGTAACCAGAAGTATATAATGTTGATTTTTTTATTTTGTCAAGGTTCCAGTTGCAAAGTTCAAACTCGGTCCTGAGTTTCTGGTCCCAGGGTTTTGTAATTGTTTTTGATTCAGTGTTTGTTGATGAAAGAAGAAAGTTCTAGGTCTAAGCTGTAGTTTTCAAGCAAGGTGCTTTGTGGTTCATTGTATGCATAGAAGGAATTCATCATACTTAATATAAATATCTGGTTCTTATCTCTCCTTTGTGTCAAGTCAAGTAAGCTTTGAGTTTTCTGGCTCATTACATATTGTTTGTATGTATGTATCTTCATTCTTGAGTTCTAATCTAGGATTGGATTAAATTATGCTCTAGGTGAGATATGGGTTTGCCCTTGTCTATGTAAGGATGTCTTGTAACTAGTGAAGATTAGGATAAATGTATTTATGGCTATGAATTCTTAGATATTCTCAAATTTGTGTGTCTTTGTGTCTAAGGACTCTTGCTCAATCAATGAGGCATTGGCCTAAATGAGTATTCATTTTGTTAACATACACTAGTTGAAGTTATTGCATCCCAAAAATATTGAAATCAATAACCTTTTCAAGCTTTAAGTATTTGGTTGTAAGGTTATGTTACCCTATAGTAATGGAGATTCAATGAATGTGAGGTTAGCCTTTAGTACTTTCTTACTATCAATCTATTGTTTAAACCCAGTCTTTGGTGTGTGAAGTATAGTTTTCACTAGGTTAGGTGCACCCGCCTTGGTTTTGCAGAGCCAGAAGTGAAGAGGGAACTCTTGTCCCTATAGTTGGTCCAGTTACTCTAAGATCCTTATACATTTTGGAACTAACCACTCCTAAAATCTATTTGAGTGTATATTGGCAGCCTAAGAGCATAAGCGTCCATTTTGAACACCAAAAATAGGAAAGTAATAGAATGTGACACATGTTTGTGATTTCAAAAATTTTATACAGTTGGGAAGTTATAGCTATTTTTCAATAAGCTTATCAACCAGGATTAGAAAGATAACAAGTAGGTATATCTCTGACCACATTAAACAAAATCAAATGGTAATATGTTTTTATAAGATTCTAAATAAAAGTAGTAGACTCATGTATGGATGTGATGTATATTTTTTGTAATTTTTTTCCAAGTAAATAATTAATTATGATTTTTCTGGTACAAATTTTCATGAATATAAAAACTCTCATGTCTGACCACCTTAACTTAGTATAAACTTCATAAAATTGAAAGAATTGTTTATTATTATTGTATTAGGTGAAGCATAGAATGTGATGTATATTTCAGATTTCAAAAATGTTATATTATTTGAAAGTTATAGTTTTTTTTCAAAGAGTATCAATCAAGACTCCTTTTTCACATTACCAGTTTTTGGTAAACCATGATCTTGCACATAACCATATGGTAAACCATTTTATTATGCATTCAAAGAGAAGTTTGGAGATGTATTTAGAAGGAAAAGTAGGTAAACAAAATGATGGAAACATCTGATGAATTTGACCTAAATGTAAGATCAATGGAAGAGATTAAGTGGTTAAACAGAGTTTGGAAGAGGTTGATGTTATTGACTAATGAATCTAAGTAGAAGACTAGGGTGAAGCTATGAAGAGATGAATAGAGTTGTGGTGATTTCTTGAAGAGAATTCTGAGTGGATCAGAGATGCAGATGGAAATGAAGGTTAGTCATTAAATCAACATATGAGTGAATTGGATATGTATTTGAAAAGTGATTTGTATATTCCAGATCAGAACCTACTATTACTTTCTAACCATTGTATCAGTCTAAATCCTTTAATCAAGGTTGACCTAACAGTCATTGTGTAAACCCTTTAATCAAGGTGACATTCTGATGGAATATTCTTAAGCCCACTAACAAGGCCACTCTTAATAGGGTGATTAAATCCTTTAAAAGGGTCACACCTACCAGTGTGTATTGTAGACCTTTAACCAGGTTGGATTCTCACAAAGCTCACTTCAAAAGAGTGAAAATTAGTAGAATGTTACAAGTAGTTTTTCCCAAGTTGGGTTTCCATGTTAAATCCTAGTGTAATACTTGTGTGAATGTTATTTGATGTGAATGTTGTTAAAAGTTTTATATTCTGCAAGTTGATTAATTTTGGACAGTGGACTATAAGTTTTATGTAAGTGATATATGCTATAGAGACCGAGTGAATTGTTGATTAGATTTGAGTTTGTTGAAAAGATATAAATTTGAATTAGTACATCTAGGCCTAAGGATAACTGATTCACCACCCCCCCTCTTAGTTATTCTAAAATAATTCTAACGAAGATAACATCACCCCTATTATGCATTATCTTTAATTGAGGAGAAAACTCCTTGGCTCTAATGAAATATAAGTGAATGTTTGGACTTATAGGGTTCTCATGTAGGAAGACTAACCTTAGATTAGAAGTAAAGACCTTGTCAAATATAAGGAAGAACTCTATCCTAGGACAAATCCACAGTCCACAATTGTATTGTAAATTCCTCACCATCCTTCTGCTTTACCATATCCATTTCCTTTTCAAAAAATAATTCCCTTTGAAGAAGAACATATGCATAAGAATGGAATACCACCCAAAGTGTTAATCAACCTTGGCCTTCTAAATTCCAATCAAACCATTATGTATACACTCAGAAATATAAGGATAAAATCAAAATTGACTCATACAAAAGGATGCATAAATTGAATAATCATAAACATGAAATCGATGGGTATTGGATCAATCTTATCCTGACCAAAAATCTTGCACAAAGACATGTATAATCCTAGAGCATGGGGGTTGAAATAATTTTTCAAGAAAGGCTCTGGGGTGTTAGGTCCAACTACCATCAAACCCCCAACTACTAAAAGATACTCCCTCAGTGGGCCTCTTCTGATAAAGACTCTTTGAGCTTCATAAGTTTCTTTCAATTTATCAAAATCAATAGACTCATGGTATTTAGTGGGTGTGCTTAGCCTAAAGACTGGATGGATTTCCTTAGCAATAAAAGATATGAGAGGTGTTCCATTTTTTTCTAACAACCTAGCTATAGAGTCATATCATTTTGCAACAAGCATTAACAAATCAATGTCCATGAAGACCCCTAGAACACTAATTTTACTATGTCTAGATCCCATGAATTACAATGTGGAGCATATGAATTAGGGATGCACTATAGACATGTTAGGAATGAATGCTAAAGTTTTTGGCACCCATTCTATAGCAGTTGTTGTTGCATTCATGACAATGATTGTCATTGATGTCAACATAGTGTTTTACCGATGACTTGCAGAGAAGCAGACAATGTTTTGATTAGTGCACGTGGGATATTGCAGTTGGAGCTATGTGATGTTGAGGATATATTATTTGATATGTTATATCTCTATGTTTAAGAGCACAAAAAATAATTATTTTATTCATGAAAGTTATGATCAATTTGTTGGAAGCAATATTCAGGAAATGTTCCTGAGTAGTGGTTTTTGGCAATCAGATGATATCTCTTAATCGGGATGGAATCTAGCTTTGCACAGTTAAAGAGAAGTTAGAGACACATTGATAGTGATATGGACAATAGTGCAAACTTTGAAGTCACATGAGTGAATATTCATTGTATATGTAAGCTGACAGTTTTATGTAATTTTGGTGTAGCATGTGGAAACTTTTATTTTTTAATTGTGTGCCGACTCATTTGTAATTATTTGACTATGGTATAAAGGAAGGAATGTATTTCCTTGTTGAAGAAGAAGATATAGAATTGAGATGTGATGCGGTATGCATGAAGTGAAGAAAAGAGCTAAGTATGACAGCAAAATTGTGAAGGAAGACATGTGAAGTATAAAGATATGAAACTGAGATTTGATGTAGCAGTGAGTGCGGTTTGGCATAGTCAGAGAAGAGGTAACATATTATTATATTGAATAATTCAAAGATTATTTGGACAATGAGTTTAGTGATCTTACCCTAAAGCTATTTGGGCAGTGGGTCCTTCTGTCTTCCATAACTGTTAACAAGGTTAGAATCTTTTAATAGGGATTCAAAATCTGCTAATAGGGATTTATATGTACTGAATGTATTTCATAAGACTCCTAACAGAGTCCATCCTTTCACAAGAAATATTCATATTAGTGCATCTTTTTTGGGCATCATTCCCACCGGGGTTTACTCTTTGATCAAGAGGTTCCCTAGTCAACATATCTTGTGTTATTGTGTAATTGTGTATGAATATCTTTCTATGGTTGGTAATTATATTTCTTACATGGTTTAATGTTGTTGAAGATGATAAAAGTTATAATTATCTAATAACTAATTCACCCCCCCCTCTCTTAGTTATCTTGGTGGACTTTACTTTCTAATAATTGGTATCAGAGTAGCAGGTCCTTGAAAGAGAAGTGTAACAACTTAAGGAGATCCATGGTGAATTTTAGGAAAGAGAGCCCTAAGTTTGATGGAGTAAATTTTGACAATTGGAAAGAGAAGATGAAGACACATCTATTATGTTTAGGACCAGATTATTGGTTGACTACAAAGAATGATAAGACTATCATTGAAGAAGATGATCTTGAGACATGCTCTAATGATGAGAGAGATCTATTCATGTGTAACATACTTGCAAGAGAAGCACTTTTGACAACACTTCTAGAGAATGAATATAGTCAGGTAAAATGTTTGAAAAAGTCTCATGAAATTTGGAAAGCTTTGCACTCTACTTTTGAAGGTGATGAACATGCAAAATGAGTTAGATTACATAATTGGATATGTGCATTTGAAGGTATAAGAATGTTGGAAGATGAATCTGTTAGAAGCTATATTGGTAGAATGTCAGAAATTATTGCAGGGATAAAATCTTGTGGAGGAACAAAGATAGAGTGTGAAGTGATATGGAAAATTCTAAGGACATTGACTCCTATATTTAAGTAGACAACACAGATGATTGAACAAGTTATACCTTCTATTGCGAACTTTACAAGAGAGACTCTTCTTGGAAGATTGGAAGCAATAGAAATGAACCTGAGGTTATCAAGAGACTTACCTAGAATGGAGACAACATTCAGTGCTATTAGTGTTTTCCCTACATTGTCATTGTCAAGAAGCATTAGTGTGAGAAGAGATTATACTGGCAGTAGTAGATCTAGAAATGATGAAGACAAGAAGATTGAAGAAGGTATTGCCTTGCTTGTGAAAAGAGAACCAGGCGGTAAGAAAAATTTTAAATGTTGGACTTGTCAAGAATATGGTCATTTTGCATCTAAATATCCTAAGAGAGTTAATAAGTACAAAAATAATTTCAAGCCTAGAAGATCTAAGGAATGTTATTATGCTAATGATGAAGACCTTGAAGCTAGTATTGAAAGAACTTTAAGTGAAAGTGATACTGAGAATAATGATGAAATAGGATTTGTAGAAATTAAAGAAGAAAATTATGAAACTAATCTTAAGGAATTGTTATACACTAAGTTTGCACCCTTGTCTCAAGCTCTCATAGTCTTGATAGCCTAGTATAACATGAGAATTATCTCCAGGTTGTGGGACCTATGCTAACTAAGATGAGACCTCCAGGTTTTAGGCTGGTTCCTCTTGGATAATCACCCAAATTTGCTTCAAGATATGAAAGTAAAGATTTGAGGGAAAGGGATAGGAGTGCTTGAAATGGAAATGACTTGAAAAGAAAACTACCTACTAGGTGATGCACCAAAATTAGGGTTTGGATCTTAGTATAGAGGAATAGACTCAATAAAAGGCTTAGGTCTAGTAGGTCACAACTTACTAAATAGGCTTGCATAAGTGTTTCATAGGAGGGCCTGAACATAAGACACAACTTATGACCTGCAAGTAGACATTCATTTCTGCAACTCGATGTAAGATTGAGACAAGACTGTTATGGGGCTAAAGTATACCCACAAAAACCTCTAAATCAGATCAAACACAATAACACACACAATTACAGAAAGTAAGAGGGATCAGGAACCCTAAGATATTACTTGAAACATCATATACTTTAATCCAATAAGAGATAACTCAAACAAGGAAGCATAGGGACATGAAGAATTGTCACAAAATACCTCTACCATATTTTAATTATCAATGCAAGAAATAAAACTGTATAAGTCAGAGGGTAGAGATGATATCATGGGTGACCCTTAAGAAAAGATGAATTTCTTCTACAATTGTCCAACTCTAAACACTAAAGCTCTAAAAATATAATATATACATACTCCACTGCATGCAGGTAGGAGTCAAAACCTAACTAGGGTACAAGATTAAACAATGATATCAAACCCTAGGGTACACTGATCACCCATCAATGAAAATCTCTAAGAACCGGTGATAAAATCATATCTTTCTTTGCATGTTGATCCTTCTAGACTAAAACACTTGCAGACACAACAACCTTGACCTACCAACCCATCTACAATTACACTAAGCCATGAAGGTTCACAATCTGATCATAATTACCCTAGGAGAGGTACTACTTGAAAAGGTGGCACCAACTCTTTCTAGCACCTCCTGTCATGAAAACATAGCAAAGGACCCTACAACACTGGCCAACAGTCACTTCTATCATCCTCACAACCATAACCATCATGAGAAATCATTTCCTAAGCTAATCAATGTCATGCATGGCTGAAAGAGAAAAAGAATAGCAAAACCCTCACAGATATATTCAAATTTAGATCATAATGGCTAGCAAAAAATTTTAAAATCTAATCTTCGATATTCTTTATTTTTGGTAAATGAATGACCTAGATCAACTTTATAACAGTCGCAACCCCCCCTTAAAAAGTCAAATCCATAGTAGCAAGTTACGACCAATGAGATTCTAGCACGTCAGCATGTTTGGACACACCTCAAGTTTTCTTCCTTTAAGTCATTCAGTGACTATGAGACTAAAGACCCATTTCTGAGTCATGAAATCCTTAGCTTCACCCTAGTCCAATTAGGTGATTCAGCGAACAAGGCATTTCACTAAATCGCTGAACTTTTAACTAACCCTGGGTTACATTAAGAAAACACAAGAAAACCTTTATTCACCAAATTACTGAATACCTTTCAAATTCTGGGCCCAGACCTACCACATGTCCCTCTTCTATTCATTCTATCTACTTAGTAGGCATACACCTTAGTGCTTCTCTAACATCAGACCCACTAAAGACAAGAGTCCCATCTAATAGAAGGTGCATGATCTAATGATCTCTAAATATTCCTTCAAATCATACACCCACCTTAGATCTACATTAAACTCTGACCCTACTAACACATTGGTCGACCTAGAAGTCCTCATCAGCATGCAGTGACCAATCAAATTTGAGCAAGTCAGTACGTTTGATAGACTTGGACCCACAACCTGCAAAAAGAGCATCAGATGGTTGTCACAAGATCGCAAGGGCTTGGAAGATCCCTTGCAATCAAGTGACAACTGTAGATCTTCAGTCTACTAACATCCCTATAGATACTCTGACATGTTCCCACTAACAAATCCCAGATGTGCGCCCATCGACCAGTGAAACTTGAACATATAAGCAATACGAGGACCCACCTGACAAGGCCCAAAGATAAAGCAAGATCAATGACTATCGCATGATCACAAGTGTCATAAAAAATCCTTGTGAACATGTGACAACTATTAGATCAACATCAATTGATAACCACTGGGCCCACACTGACATTCTTTACAAATCATCATCTCTCGACCAATCAAGAGCTTCCACATACGATGACATGGCATTAGACCCACTGACACACTCTAGTGCTTCATTAAAAGGGAATCGACGGTCGGTGCATGATCTAATGCTTTGACACAAACCCTTTAGATCATCTGATAGCCATTGATTTCTTTAACTTGGACCACACATAAAAAGACTGCTGGACCAAGACCACCAACCAAAATGGTAACCGCTTGCCAAACTGCAAAGTGTTAAGGGGTTAACCGTTGGGAATCAGAGATTTGGTGACTGAAGGATTTTAAAATGCACATGAAAAATTGGGACTTTAAGTTGCTGATAAAGTAATGAAGGATTATAAAAGGGCTTAGGGGCTTTCAAGGGCTTTTTGGCACAACAGCTAGTTTTTTTGAATTTTTTAAGGGTTTTCCACCTAGCCAGAGACCTAGAAACCACTGCATAGACTAGAGGGAAGCATATAAAGCCATGAAATTTTTAGGGATTCCTAGCAGGGTAAAAAAAGATATCCTGAGATAGATTTAGCCAAATTTACATACACATGAAAATTAGGGTAACATTTTGGCAATTTTTGCTGGATGTCAGCCTGCTAGACATGGGAAACTAGTGGCCTTGACATCTCCATTGGGCATGGGGTCATCTCAAGAACACAAAAATTTGATAGAGATGCAAAAATGGAACTAGAAGGACAAACTCGTGCATGAGCACTTCTTGGAAAGCAGGAAACTAACCTAGAAAATAGGGAAAGAAAAGAGAAAAACACATATTTAAAAGAATTTATAGAGAGGGGTTAACCTCAAAGCAGGGCTTTGAGTGGAAACCATTCACTGAGATTGGCAAGGCAACTCCTTCAAGATTTGATAGCTAGAAAACATTGGATCCCTTGCACTCTATTATAAAAAATGGTCCACCCCAAAAGGAATCAAATTTTGTATGTCTGTCAGGCTTGGATCTGAACTCATCCCATTTGAGAACTACATCTCCAACTTTGAAATTCCTGACCTTGGATCTTTTGTCAAAACTCCTCTTTGTTTGAATCTGATGGAATTCCATATCTTGCATTGATTTGTCTCTGATCTCTTCCAATTCCATCAAATGAGCATACTTGATCTACAAAGGATCTCCTTCCTCAAATAGGACATACTGAGTAGCTAAGTCCAGAGCTGGCAATTCAGCTGAAATGGACAACTTGGCCTCTTTACCATATACTAACACATAAGGAGAGTTCCCAATGATTTTCTTTGGAGTAATTCTATCTAGCCATAAGGCAAACTTGAGTTTGGTATGCCAATCCCTCTGATTATCTTGCCGAGTCTTCTTGATTATCCTAATGAAGTTCTTATTTGTTGATTAAGCTAAACCATTGCCTTGAGGGTAATAATTAAAACTTGTATTCAGATAAATGCCATTCTTGACTACCCACTCTGAGACTTTGAGGCTTGTGAATGCTAATGCATTATTTGAAATGATGGAATCTAGAATGCCAAACCTATGAACTATATCATCATAAAAACTTAGGATAGCATTCTCATTGGCCTCCTTTAAAGAAATTGCTTCTATCCATCTAGTAAAATAATCAGTTGTAGTAATTATCTATTTATGGCCTACACTAGATGGAGGATTGATAATGCCAATGAAATCTATACCCCACCTCATGAAAGGTTACTCTATTCTGATTGGTTGTAGGGGCAAGGCTGCAAGTCTCTCTTTTCCTGCAAACATGGCACACTTAATGCATTTTCTCACATACTCATGACTATCCTTAAAGATAGATTGCCAATAGTATCCAGCCCTCATGATTTTAAAAGTAGTAGTCCTAGGAGAGAAATGACCTCCAGAAGGTCTGTCATGAAACTCAAATAGGACATCAGCTATCTTTTCTGAATCTATGCATCTTAAAAGGACACCATTGTGATCCTTTCTAAAAAGAACTTCATCTATGAACACAAAAGGAATAGATTACAATCTATAATATCTTCTTTTTGTTCAATCCAAACCTATAGGACATTGTCCAGTCCTCAAATAATTGATCATATTAGGCAACTAGCTTGTTGCCTTGGCTTGTTCTTCTATAGAATACACTACCAGGGATGCATCTATTTTTTCTAATTTCTTTGAACTCTCATCCCCTGCCAAATGCTCACAAAGACCTCTTCCTCTAACTAGCTTGGTGGTCTGAATATCAATGTCATATTCCATCACCTTGGTGATCCAACCAACTCTTTTCTCATTTAGGTCCTTGGAGGAAAAAATTCTTTGACACTTGGATGAGTAACTTTCAAGTGCACCTTGCTATGGGTCAACAAATATCTAAACTTTTTAAGGCTCTTCACCACAACAAGCACATGTTTTTCTACAAAAGAGTATCCATGTTCATATTCTTCTAAACCTTTTCCTAAAGAAAGAAATAAGCTACTCCAATCCATCTACATTTTCTTGAGTTAGCATTGCAGATATAGCGTCATGACCCCCATAAACATAAAGGATAAAATCCTTACTAAAATTTGAGTTTAGGAGAGCAGGGGCTTCTGTTAAGGCCTCTTTGATAGCTTGGAAATTAACTCTCCCTTCTTTGGTCCAACTAAAAGTTGAACTCTTCTTTAACATGGCTGTCAAAGGCTTTAGTAAATCTGCAATGTTAGGCAAGAACCTCCTAACAAAATTAATCTTTCCTATGAAAGATTGGAGACTTTTCTTATGGTGTGGTAAGGGTAGCTCTAAGATAGCTACAATTCTCTCAGGATCTACTATGATCCCTTCTTTGGATACTACATATCACAACAATTTTCCTTTGTTAACTACAAACACACATTTCTTGGGATTAAGAGATATCCCAAATCCTTTGCATCTTTCAAAAATCTTCCTCAAATGTTTGATGTGATCTACTACATGCTCTGAATAGATAGTTATGTCATCCAAGTAGACCAGTACAAATTTGTACATGAGGATTTTAAAGGCCATATCCATTGCCTTTTGAAATGTAGCACTTGCATTTGACAAACCAAATGGCATTTTTTGATAAGCCATGGTTCCCCACTTGGTTGTAAATGTATTCTTGTATTGATCCTCCTCATTTAATAAGATCTGATTGTATCCTGCATAGCCATCCAATAATGAAAATCTCTTAGATCCAGAGACACATTGTAAGATTTTTTCCATGTTGATCCTTCTGGACTGAAATGTCTGTAGACACAACAACCTCCACCTACCAACCCATCTGCAATTCCACTAAGCCATGAAGGCTCACAATTTGATCATAATTCCCCTAGGAGAGGTACTACTTGAAAAGGTGGTGCCAACTCTTTCTAGCACCTCCTATCATGAAAATGTGGCAAAGGACCCTACAATGCCAGCCAATAGTCACTTCTATCATCCTCACAACCATAAACCTCCTGAGAAATCAATTCCTGAGTTAACCGACATCGTGCATGGCCAAAAGAGAAAAAGAATAGCAAAACCCTCGCAGATATATTCAAATTTAGATCATAACGACTTGCAGAAAATTTTAAAATGTAATCGTCGATATTCTTTATTTCTTGGTAAATGAATGGCCCATATCAACTTTATAACAGTCACAAACCACCCTTGAAAAGTCAGATCCATATCAGCAAGTTACGACCAATGAGATTCTAGCATGTCAGCATGTTTAGACCCACCTTGAGTTTTCTTCCTTTAAGTCATTCAATGACTACATGACTAAAGACCCATTTTTGAGTTGCAAAATCCTTAGCTTCACCCTGGTCAAGTTAGGCGATTCAACGAACAAGGCATTTCACTGAATTGCTGAACTTTTAACTAACCCTGGGTTACATTAAGCAAACATAAGAAAACCTTTATTTGCTAAATCACTAAATACCTTACAAATTTTGGGCCCAAACCTGCCACATGTCACTCTTCTATTCATTTTGGCTGCTTAGTAGGCATACACCTTAGCGCTTCTCTGACTTCAGACCCATTGAAGATAAGATTCCCATCCAACAGTGGGTGCATGATCTGATGACTGCCAAATATTCCTTTAGATCATATGCCCACCATAGATCTGCATTAAACTGTGACCCTACTGACACATTGGTCCACCTGGAAGTCCTCATCAGCATGTGGTGACTAATCAAATTTGAGCAAATCAGCACATCTGATAGACTTGGACCCACGACCTACAGAAAGAGCATCAGATGGTTGTTGCAAGATCACAAGGGCTTGGAAGATCCCTTGCGATCATCTGACAACCATAGATCTTTGGTCTGCTAACATTCATACAGATACTCTGACATGATCCCACTAAAAAATCCCAGTTGTGCACCCATCGATCAATGAAACTTGAACACATAAGCAATATGAGGACCCACCTGACAAGGCCTAGAGATAAAGCAAGATCAACATTTGTTGCATGATCACAAGTGTTAGAAAAACTCCTTGTAGACATGCAACAACCATTAGATCAACATTGACTGACAACCGTCAGGCCCGCACTGAGATTCTTTACAAATCATCATCTCTCGACCAATCAAGAGCCTCCACATAGATAGACGTGGCGTCAAACCCACTAACACACTACAATGCTTTATTAAAAGGGAATTGATGATTGGTACATGATCTGATGCTCTGACACAAACCCTTTAGATCATCAAACAACTATTGATTTCTTTAACCGGGACCCCACATAAAAAGACCGCCAACCGAAATGGTAACTGCTTGCCAAATCGCAAAGTGTTAAGGGGTTAACCATTGGGAATCAAAGATTTGGCGATTGAAGGATTTTAAAATGCATATGCAAAATTAGGACTTTAAGTTGCCAATAAAGTAATGAAGGATTATAACATGGCTTAGGTACTTTCAAGGGATTTTTGGCACAACGGCACAATGGTTTTGCACCTAGCCAAAGACCTAGAAACCACTGTAGAGACCAGAGGGAAGCATATAAAGCCATGAAATTTTCAAGGATGCCTAGCAAGGTAAAAACAAAGATCCTAGTATAGATTTAGCCAAATTTGCATGCACATGAAAATTAGGGTAGTAGGAAGAAAAAGCCTTAGTTTCCCAAGTTAAAAAGAAAGCTGATTGGATTATAGATTGTGGTTGTTCACATCATATGACTGGAGATATGAAGAGGCTCATAAAGTTTAACAATTATGATGGAGGAGTTGTTAGAGTTGGTAACAATGCACCTTGTTTGATTAAAGGTATAGGATCTATTACTCTTGATGGAAAGACTAATACTGATGATGTTTACTTTGTGGATGGATTGAAACATAATCTTTTGAGTGTTGGATAGTTAGTTGATAAGGGATATCAAGTTTGGTTTACTGAGAAAACTTGTGTGATAAAGGATAAAGATGGAAATCTGATTGGAACTGGATCTAGAACCAGAGGTAATGTATTTTAGTTGAATCCTACTGAGATGACATGTATGATTACTAAGATTGATGATAGTTGGTTATGACATACAAGGTTTTGTCATATAAAATTTGATAATATTGTGAAAGTGAGTACTACACTTATAGTAAGGGATTTACCTAAAATTATGAAGCCTACTAACATGATTTGCAAAGAATGTATGATGGCCAAGTAGAAGAGAAGTTCATATCGACATAGAAGTTAGAGATTGTTCTTACAGACTTGAGCGGTCCTACCAAAACTAGAGGATTCTATGGAGAAAGGTATTTTATGATTCTTGTTGATGATTTTACAAGAATAATGTAGATTGCATTTTTGAAAGAAAAATCTAGAGCATTTGATAAGTTTAAGATGATTAAGAACAAATTTGAGAATGAATCTGGAATGAAGATTAAATGTTTGAGATCTAATAGAGGTGGTGAATTTACTTCTAGAGAGTTTAACACTTTTTGTGAAGTGAATGGTATTAAGAGATAATTTTTAGCCCCTACAACACCTGAACAAAATGGTATTACAAAAAGAAGAAACAAATCAGTAACTGAAGCAGCAAGAGCTATGTTATTTGAGAATGATTTAGCAAAGAAATTTTGGAGAGAAGCAGTGAATACAATAGTATATACAATGAACAGAGTACAAATCAAAGAAGACACAGATAAGACACCTTATGAATTATGGTTTGGACATGCACCCTCAGTTAAGTATTTTAGAATTTTTGGAAGCAAATGTTATATAAAGAGAGATGATGATATTGGAAAGTTTGATCCTAGAAGTGATGAAGGTATTTTTCTTGGATATTCTTTGAAGAGAAAAGCATATAGATGTTACAATAAGAGAACTAAATCATTGTTGAGAGTGAAAATGTTAAAGTTGATGAAAAGTTCAAAATTTAGGAAAGAATGCTTGATTATGAATCTAATGAAGAAGCTCATCCTCAGCCTAACACTGAAACTACTGAATTATTCTATGAAATTGATAGTGAATTGTTGAATGAGATTCATGCTAAAGAAACTAGAGAGGAATCTAGAGAAGAATATATA
Source organism: Chamaecyparis obtusa (assembly GCA_027943335.1). NCBI lineage: Eukaryota > Viridiplantae > Streptophyta > Pinopsida > Cupressales > Cupressaceae > Chamaecyparis > Chamaecyparis obtusa. The sequence continues at coordinate 74,025 of BSBK01004187.1, read as the reverse complement.
GTTGAAGCAAGATCTGAGACTATGACACCAAACAGGTATTTATCAAGACATCATCTTGTTGAACAAGTTATTGGAAGTTTGGACAGAGGAGTTCTGACTCGGAATAAGGTACATTTATGTTTGATTTCTCAAATTGAACCTAAATCTACTAGTGAAGCTTGTGAAGATGAACATTGGATTAATGCTATTAGAGAAGAACTAGATCAAATAGAAAAGAACAAGACATGGGAATTGGTCCCTAGACCTAAAGACAAGAATGTAATTGGAACTAAATGGGTATTCAGAAACAAGATGAATGAACAAGGAGAAGTTGTAAGAAACAAAGCAAGATTAGTATGTAAGGGATACTCACAGGAAGAAGGAATTGACTATGAAAACACTTTTGCACCAGTAGAAAGAATTGAAGCAGTAAGAATGTTTTTGGTCAATGCATCTTGTAAGAAATTCAAAGTATATCAGATGGATGTGAAGTCAACATTTCTGAATGGAGAATTGGAAGAAGTCTACATTGAGCATCTTGAAGGTTTTCCTTTGACTCAAGAAGGAGACATGGTATGTAAACTAAAGAAAGCATTATATGGACTAAAGAAAGCACCTAGAACTTGGTATACAAGACTAGATAAGTATTTGGTAAAGTTGGGATTTGCTAAAGGAACAACTAATAGCAATATATACACAAAAGAAATTGAAAATGGTTTGTTGATTATAGTTATTTTTGTTGATGACATTATTTTTGGAGGATAAGATGAGGCTAGTGACAAATTTGCTGATGAAATGAAGACTAAATTTGAAATGAGTATGATTGGTGAGATGAAATACTTTTTGGGATTACAGATAACACAAAACAATGATGGTATCTTTGTAAGTTAGATAAAGTACTTGAATGATTTGTTGAAAAGATTTGGAATGGAGGACTGTAAACTAGTTGGAACACCTATGGTAACTGGACATAAGTTATCTAGCACAGATGAAACACTGGTAGTTGAGTAGAAGAAATATAGATCCATGATTGGAGGATTGTAGTATTTGACACATAGAAGACTGGATATACCACATTCAGTTGGAATTGTAGCAAGTTTTCAAGCTGAACCTAGAGAATCACTTTATGCAGTAGTAAAGAGGATACTAAGATAATTAAGAGGCACAATGGACTATGGATTGTGGTATGAAAAATTTGATGATTTTACCCTATGTGCATATACAGATGCTAATTGGGGAGGCAGTGTTGATGATAAGAAAAGCACTAGTGGAGGAGCATTTTTCTTTGGAGGAAGATTAGTTTCTTGGCTAAGCAAGAAGTAGAATTATATTTCATAGAGCATGGTAGAAGCAAAGTATGTAGCAGCAGAAAAAAATTGTAACCAGATAATTTGGATGAAGCAGATGCTGAAGAATATTGGAATTAAATTTGTTGAACCTATTGTTATACATTGTGAGAACACTAGTACAGTCAATATGTCTAAGAATCCTATACTACATTCTAAGACAAAACATATAGAGATTAAGTATCATGTTGTAAGAGAGAAAGTTGTTGAGAAAGTCAGACTGGAGTACATAAGCACACAGGAATAGATAGCAGACATATTTACAAATCCTTTTCCTAAGGATACATTTGAGTATCTAAGAGGTATGCTTGGGGTTATGCCCCAGCCTACTTTTGAGTAGTGATGTAGTTGGTTGCATCCATCTAGTGGTATATGAGCCCTATCTTTCTTTTAGACTAGATGTTGGTACTTCCTCTATGGGGGAGTATGTGTATCTAAGCTGAGTCATGAGGACTCTAGTAAATGTATTTTTCTAAACAATGTCTTTTGACATTGAATTATTGTTGACTTAGTGATGGAATTTTTGTCATTGATGTCAATGGGGGAGAAGTATGTATGAAAAACAATATGAGTAAAACAATATGAGAGAACTGAATAGGATAACGAAGCAAGATTTGATTGATGAAGAGGATTTGAAGAAGCAGTGTTGCAGTATTGGATTTTTGGAACATTGGATGTTTTTCATCTATGTTTCCATCAATGCCAATGGGGGAGATTATTAGGAATGAATGCTGAAGTGTTTGGCACCCATTCTATAGAAATTTTTGTTGCATTCATGACTATGATTGTCATTGATTAGCACACATGGGATATTGTAGTTGGAGCTATGTGACATTGAGGATATATTATTTGATATGTTATATGTCTATGATTAAGAGCGTAGACAATAATTTTTTTATTCATGAAAGTTATGATCATTTTGGTGGAAGCAGTATTCAGGTAGTGTTCCTGAGTAGTGGTTTTTGGCAATCAGATGATATCTCTTAATCGGGATGGAATCTGGCTTTGTGTAGTTAAAGGGAAGTTAGAGACATATTGATAGTTACATGGATGACAATGAAAACTTCAAAGTCACACTAGTGAAGATTTATTGTATATGGCAGCCAATAGTTTTATGTAATTTTGGTGTAGCGTGTGGAAACTTTTATTTTGTAATTGTGTGCCGTATCATTTGTAATTATTTGAGTGTGGTATAAAGGAAGGAATGTATTTCCTTGTTGAAGAAGAAGAGATAGAATTTAGATGTGATGCAGTATTCATGAAGTGAAGAAAAGAGTTAAGTATGCGAGTGAAATTGTGAAGGAAGACATGCGAAGTACAGAGATCTAAAACTGAGATCTGATGTAGCAGTGAGTGTAGTTTGGCACACTTAGAGAAGAGGTAACATATTATTCTATTGAATAATGAAAAGATTATTTTGATAGTGAGTTCAGTGATCTTACCCTGAAGCTATTTGGGCAGTGGGTCCTTCTATCTTCCATAACTCTTAATAGGGTTAGAATCTTTTAACAGGGATTCAAAAACTCCTAACAAGGATTTATATGTACTGAATGTATTTCATAAGACTCCTAGAAGAGTCCATCCTTTCACAAGAAATATTCATATTAGTGCATCTTTTGTGGGCATCATTCCCACTAGGGTTTACTCTTTGATCAAGAGGTTCCCTAGTCAACATATCTTGTGTTATTGTGTAATTGTCTATGAATATCTTTCTATGGTTGGTAATTATATTTCTTACATGGTTTAATGTTGTTGAAGATGATAAAAGTTATAATTATCTAATAACTGATTCACCTCCCCCCTCTCAGTTATCTTGGTGGACTTTACTTTCTAACAAGACATGTTTGTTTCCTACTGCTACATCATTGGTTAAATTATCCAATTAAATCAAGAAATTATCATACATGTCATGCCCAAAAAGATGATAAAAACACACCAATCAAAAATTTTCTAACACTAAATTTGTCTAGATTAACTAAACAATTATAGTTTATAGTTTAAAGGTGAAGACCTTGAATGGGTTTAAGGAACATCATGATAGGAACATCATAGGAACATCAAGATAAAAAAACTTGACTAAGTGTTGCTATAGTTTGACTGTAGTTGACTAAAATTAACCATCTAAATATAAACATATTATTTCATTTCAATAAGAAATACTAATTAAATTCTCTTTTTATTAATTTCTTAATTAAATAAAAAATTATCTATAATTAAATAATAGTCTAACTATTATATTGAAGCTTTATTAGAGGATATTTAAAATACTTTAATTCTAATGTGATGCCCTTCTCGGGAATCCTTGAAAACAAGGATCAAAACAAGCATGATTATTTCTATAAGATAAACTAATAATATTACAACAATACAACCAATTGCAATAATAAATATTGCAAAATATAAGAGGTGCAAGAAACCTAACACAACTACATATCTTCATATGTAAGAAAAAGTATTACAACATCCCATAGATTCTCAACCACAGTATTAAAGTGCAAGGGACAGTTACACACATCCACAAGTTTTCTATTATTTAAGTGATTAAAAATTAAGGTTCATCCAAATTACTACGTTATCTATTTTCATAACAATATTCTTTTTAAGCCCAAAGTACAATTCCTACCATGATTAGTCATACAAGTTCATTTACTGATTTATCCTCATAGACCAGATGGATCTATTTTATTTTATTTTTTCCAAAGTGATAATTAGTCGATCTATTTTGACTTGGGAAGATATATCTCTGAAAAATGGTACTCAAGATACAAATATCTAACTTAATAAGAAGGCAAGAGAAAAATCCACACTGGAGAGTGTCAAAAATTTGTATATCGAGGTTGTAGGAACTCAAATACATTAAAAGAATAAAATCCATCTAATTCAACATCTAGATCTTCTAACATTTCAAATACATATTCTGATCATCATAAGAAGAACAATAACGTAAAGAGAATAAACACTCATCATCTAGAGTAAACATAATCAAAGGTAAATATACTTGCATATACAATGCAACAAGAGAAATGAAATCTCAAGCTCTAAGTGCTAAAGCTAGAGGAAATCTATCTCTGTACACCGGTCCTCAAAAGTCGTATAGTTGGCAATGCTTCCCAACCATATGGTACATGTAGGCCCAACCCCCATGCTCATGGAGATAGTAGTCTCATCGCAAACATAAGAAAAATATGGAAACAAGGAGGTGGCTAACACACATGCCAAATAATTCATAACCCATAGGAGAGTACCATGACCCAACACTATATACATAAGCACAAATATATCACAACATAGAGAACACTGAACATGTGGACCAATGTCCAAGGTGCATACCAAGCACATCCATAGAATAATATAGTCACTACTCAGTACTAGAAAGGCCATCTCATCACAAGGAAAAAGCACATAAAAAAAAGATACAACAAGGCATAAATCAAAAGGACTCAAAGATTCATAAATATCATAATGATTAAGTAAACTTAATTGGTCTCAATACCAAGGGTACATATCCCTCAAAACTTGGCATAAGAGCATAACTCAACTATATCCTAGATGCAGTCTCAACACCCTAAATCCACATACCATATGAGAGCTCATTCTCAAGCATGAGGTGTAGCATCACATGTGCAGAAGTAAAAACAATAACAAAAGTAAAATTACACTGACATAAAAAAACAAACACTCAAAGCAAGAAGATTACATACCACATGCTCTATTGGCCACATCATCAAGAGCATGGATCTCAAGATGATCTGATAAATAAACATGTAGTATAGACATTTTTACATGTTTCATGACATATCTATTACCCAATATTGAGAAAAGATCTCAAAACATAAAAATACCAATTTCTGGTAATTCGATAAGGTTTCTAAAAATCAGTATTTTAAGTTGAAAGGTCACTTTCTGACCAAAATATAAAAATATCTAGAATGTCATATAACCATTCTGATTTTTCCATCATAGTCTTTGTATCAAAGACAACTTATATTAAAATATAATTCATGCACATCATGACGAATGACGGGTTCTGGATAATACACAAAATGATGCAATGAATAAAAAGCCCAAAAAATCAAATTTGGATTGAGGCTACAAAATTAAAACCCGTTGGTCTAAATCTATCCAACAACATACTTTTCAAATGAAATTTCAATTCCGGTTTCACAATGAAGTTTTGTTATTCGCATAAATTATCGCATTTGTATTTTTATATAACTATTCACATGCAATTTTCAATTGACCATAACTATATGACAATGGACTCAAATTGAGTCAAGTAAGAAATTCTATTATATAATTCTATCATTCTACAAAATAATATAAATTGAAAACACGCAAATTTCACTTTTTACATTTCTTCTATTTTTCAAACAAAACTATAAACTCTCATAGACTCCATTAAAATAACTTCAATTTTCAACTTTCAAAAATCAAAATTCTAAATATACCCTTTGGCTCTAAAAGTGTCCAACACACCTATTTTAACATAAAATTCTCATTTTTGCTATTCTTAAAAATTTAGGCAGCATAACACTATTTTACTTCATTTCTCCAAAATGCAAGCATACATATATTCATACAAACCCAATCGGGTGAAAGAAATACATGAGATCGTAGGCAAATGTCTATTTTCATCTCACCAAATTACTCAAATTTACTTCAAGCAAAAAGATGGATTAAAAAAAATATATAGAAAGTCCTACCTCGCAGCAAGAGGAGAAATCCAAAATGAAAGAGAAGAAATAAATACAACATGAAAGCAAATGAAAATTTCAGCATAGTGTAGCAATCCTACCACAATTCTAACGATTCGCTCTGTGCTCAAATCAAACAAAAGGATCGCTCCCAATGATAAAATTCCCAAATTGCTTACAAGAGGCTTTGAACAAATATTTCTCTCCCAAAAATGAAAGTGTGAAAATGAGTTCTAATTTCTCATTGTAAGTCACTTTTTCTAGTTAAGACCAAAAAATAATAAAATAATAAATTAAATTAAAATAAATTACAACCCCAAATTCGCTCCAAACTTAACTTGGGTTAATTTATCCAATTCTAATTAAATGGAATAGCACTACGATAAAATTATCAAAAAAATATAAAATACTTTATAATAATAATTAAAAATAACATTATTAACTATATCATCTTTCATGACAATTGTGAAACTTTAATGCACAAACACACAACTGTTCTTTCAGAATATGCAATATGAATTTCAGATTTACCAAGTTGTACTGGAGGGAGTAATATAATAATAAATTATGGATACATCTTCCAAACAAGGATGATATTGGCTCAATATGAAAGGTGAGAACTACTATATCATGTGCAACTATCAGGATCATAGACACACACTCATTCCCTATAGCTGATGTTGAATGTGTCTGGTACCTATTCAATAACATACAAACATCAAGTGCAATTGTGCATAATATATAAATAATTGAAGCACATATAACATAAATAATCATAATTAATGATATCAGGACATGATGTGGATCTCGCAAGTAAGTGACTATGCCTCTGTATCACTTTGTACTTGCACCAATAGGAAAAATGCATAGCAAGATATGGTACATCATACACAACATATAACCATATATTATTGTACTATCTTGAAACATTTAAATAAATCATTTCTAACAATATGAGCATATGCCAATTTAAGTCTTCCTAAAATTTATAGTGGCATATAAGGCACAATGTCTAAGAATTAATGACAATCATCATAACCTACTAATCTAATCTTTTGAACGTAAAAACTAATATATTTAATCAATAAAGTAGCATCATGAATATACTATTCAAAATGGTAAATAACAACATAATATAACATCATAGTATTTCATTTACTGCAACATATTCTTAGTTAAATGAAATAGTATTTAACATCAAGTATAGTAATGACCTCTTTGGAGAGGTAGTACATCATCCCCCTCAAAAACTTGATTTACTCTTGGAAGTTAGAAAGGCTAAAGTGGAAACATAGCACACATTAGTCCGGAAACATAGTTTATCTTATACTAATAACGTAGATATTTTTTAGATACAAGCAATGACATAAATAATCCTCATTAATATGGTTGCGCACAATATATATTTGTATATCAATATCAACGTAGATCAAGTAATCATGAAGAGTTTAGCTATTAATGTCATAAATTTTATTTCATTTTATTTATTTATTTTTATGTTTTTTGCAAGTTTATCTTTACTATACACATTTCAACTCCATTATAAAAGTATACTTTAAGTTTTTCATACAATTTACATATAGAATTCATACATAGTTTAAAATAATCAATGAAATACATTATTTTCCACCATTTCTCCTTTACCAAGCATGTCAAATCATACAATACCAATCAAATTACTATCATTTATCAATTTTATGAGAAAATACATATTTAAATTAATCATTTTAAGATCATTAATCATTTCAAAAGACATTATTTCATTATACATTTTCAATTCCACAAAATTCATAATACAATTAGCATCACAACTCATAAAACATGATGATATATGAACATTTAATGAAGATCCACTTCTATCATAATATGCAATAATATACATGCATTTACAACAACAAAAAGCTCAATATCAGGCATGTACATGTGCTCTAGGTATGACATCATCTGAATCCATATCTCACTTAGTGGCTTGATGGGGATTGGTTACTTAACCATATGGTGATACCTTCCATACAAGACCATGTGACCAATATCCCTTGTTTGGAGTAAGGTGTTTAGCCTCCAAGGGATACTCACCACTCTAAGGCAGGTAGTGGTCATGGCTGCATAACAACCTCACATACCTCCATACTATGGGGGTTCCCTGCGTCTACTTCCTCATATACACTCTCCAAGACCATCTCCTCCAGTCTTGGAGATGAATCACATGACAACACAAGACCAACTCTAAAAAAATAATAAGGATAAATAGCTTAGCCAATAAAGTCCACAAATAAAAGAAATTAAATCTTCAATTCCAACAATAACGTAAGAAAATTCATGGAATTGCAACAATTAATCAAATGTAACCCCAAGAGCTACATGCAATAAAATCTCATAATTTGTGGCTAAACCATCACAAATAACATAAATAAATTATTGGTCTGCATGAGCAAAGATATAAAAAGTATCATAAAGTGCACATTGCATCACTATATGACTAGATCTAGTCACCCAACGAGGAAGGAGGTAACATCATCTAGCTATTGCAATAGCCCTTCACATATCTCAGAAAGACCCAACAAATCACATGAAATGGGGTGGTAACCTCGACACTCTCCCCCACATTAAATGGATAAAGAAAATAGATAATCTCACCAGGAATGACCATACACCAAGTAGAAAATGCACACAATGGTCGTGTGTTGCATGGAAGTGTACCTCATGGAGAAAACACATGCAAGTCATACCCTATATAGAAATATCTCTGAATAGATGATTGTCGTAGCCAGAGGTATACCTAGCTAGGGTACTCCCATATGCCTAATAGTCCTCAATAGCTGAGTAACCATGGGGTCCCCTCTACAAGTATGCAAGCACCTACCTATCGCTCTACATCAAGTAGGAATAAAATGTATATACATACAATGCACCTACATGTATCTAGATATGTGGCATCATGTTTCTAATCCTAGCTCACTACCATAAGCAACATGACATCATATCTCATGCATCATGTTAGAACATGTTCAATACATAATACATCACAGCATGGGAAAAAAATCTCCCTCCTCATGCTAGATCACAAAAGTATATATACAAATACATGAATCATTAGTGATAATCAATATATCTAAAAAATATCACATAAAATATTGATATCTTCCTCAAGAACTGTGGGGATAAGAGATAACATACATCAACCTTGTACTCGAGATCATCATAGGTGAAGTATTAATTATGTTTTCCTCGAGAGGTGGACGCTAAGGTCACTTCGTACAGTCATTATTCATATGCCATGATGTCCACTCGAGGAAAAGAAGATATGCTACTAACCCTACACATATTGCCTTATCAACAACTCGTAGGTTGGCACTCAGTAGGGTCAACATGTGCAACAAAATGATGGAATGGTTCTTCCATACCCAAATGCAAATATAGCCTCCATGGGTGGGTACATATATACTCACCAGCTCATGGGCACACAAAGCAAGTACTGGTTATAGACAATACACAACATATCACTGGTACTAGATGTTCACATGCACAAGGAGTACTTTTCCAAACTAAGAAATAAATTAATATAACTTAGATTTCATTGCTTCTGAAAATTAAACAACATAAACATCATATATCAAATTCAAGTACTCTCTAATATCCATCAAAATTTTATTACCAGGTAACATTAATCAACATTTATATTTTCTCATTTCATTTCTTTACAATTCACTTTATTCAACATAACACAAATCTGATTACCAATGTTATAATATCTCTATTTAAAGTGGCAACATCTCATTTCACGACACATACTTTTCAATATTTATGCATTTACAAACATAAAAAATAACATTTCATTGAAAATGGGATTCCAATAGCATATGAAGAATGTGCATTAGTAACAACACATCATGTCAACGCTCATAAATTAGGCACACATTTTCATGTTCTAAAGTGAAAGATAGTAAATTTATCGATTTTCATAATTCAAAACTTCCACTTAAAAGAATAGAAAGGAATATAAGTACCAATCATATAATGTATCAACTTTTACCATATGTCTAATATTTTCATCATTAAAAAATATCTTTGTAATTACATATCAAATAATAGGCAAAAATGAGAAGAGATGGATGCAATTGATGTAACCATTAATAAACATGGCCTATTCATAACATTAGACATGAATAAATCATATTTAAACAATTTTCATGAACAAAATATATTCAATGTTTACCCCATACATTCATTAAGTAATATGATTCAAAAATAATCCAAATCCACACAATATCAATCAACAATTATATGCAATATCGATGCATAGCACATAGAGTCAAAATGTCAATTTAAGTATCATATTTCACCTAGCAAAAGAATGCACAAAATAAATATATCATGGCTATCTCCAACCTCATCATAAATTCTCACAAGGACACTATGGCATATTTAAGCCCATCTACTGCTAAGGACATAATTGAGACAAACACATCCAACATCAAGAGATTCCCATTGGTGTTTCACTTCTCAATTGAGAAGATAAGGGAAAAGATCTAACATACAATCTTCTCTATAAATTAGTAATAAGAATTATTCATTCCAACTATCTATCACCATGTTAAGGCATTAAAAAAAAGACAACGATCATAGAGTATATCATCCACACATCACTAACATCAAACACATTGAGAGCATAACACAGAGGCCCAACATTTGAACATGTTCTCTGATACCAAAATCTCATGCCCAAAGAGCTGAGAAAAACACACCAATCAAATTTTTTCCAACTAACACTAAAATTGTCTAGATTAACTAAATAATTATAGTTTACAGTTCAAAGGTGAAGACTTTGAATGGGTTTAAGGAGCATCATGACCAACATTGACCTGGTCAACCTCTCTCTAAGATTAAAGTCACAAATTTAATTTTCTAATCGATTTATTATATGAATGCCAAAATAATTTTTTTTTGACTGAGTGGTACTATAATTTCACTACAGTTGACTAAAATTAGCCATCTAGATATAAACATATTATTTGGTTTCAATAAGGAATACTAATTAAATTCTCTTTTTATTAATTTCTTAATTAAATAAGAATTGATCTACCATTAAATAATAGTCTAACTATTATATTGAAGCTTTATTAGATGATATTTAAAATACTTTAATTCTAATGTGATGCCCCGCTCGAGAATCCTTGGAAACAAGGATCAAAACAAGCATGAATATTTTTATAAGAAAAACTAATAACATTAAAACAATACAACCAACTGAAATAATAAGCATTACAAAATATAAGAGGTCCAAGAAACATGACACAACTACATATCATCATATGCAAGTAGAAGTATTACAACATCCCATAAATTTTCAAGCACACTAGTAAAGTTCATGGGACAGTTACACACATCCACAAGTTTTTTATTTTTTAAGTGATTAACAAGTAAGGTTCATCCAAATTACTATATTATCTATTTTTATAACAATATTTTTTTTAAGCCCAAAGTAAAATTCCTACCATGATTAGTCATACAAGTTCATTTACTGATTTATCCTCATAGACTAGATGGGTCTATTTTATTTTATTTTTACCAAAGTGATCATTAGTTGATCTATTTTGACTTGGGAAGATATATCTCTGAAAAATGATACTCAAGATACAAATATCTAACTTAATAAGAAGGAAAGAGAAAACTCCACACTAGGGAGTGTTGGAAATATGTATATCAAGGATGTAGGAACTCAAATAAATTAAAAGTATAAATTACATCTAATTCAACATCTAGATCTTTTAACATTTCAGATACATATTCTGATCATCATAAGAAGAACAATAGCATAAAGAGCATAAATACTCATCATCGAGAGTAAACATAATCAAAGCTAAATATACTTGCATATAGAATGCAATAAGAAAAAATAGCTTTCAAACTCTAAGTGCTAAAGCTAGAGGAAATCTGTCTTTGTACACCGGTCCTTAGTAGTGGTATAGTTAGCAATGCCTCCCAACCATATGGTACTCGTAGGACCAACCCCCATACTCGCAGAGATAGTAGTTCAGCCAAAAACATAAGGCAAACTGTAATGCTCAAAATAAATATTAAAAGTGTAATAGTCTAGGTATTAATTCTTATTGTAGATTGGATGTCAGGATAAATTAAATGTTAATTTAGATGTTAATATATATGCTTAAATTGGAATTTGAATATATTTTACTAAGCAATGAATACATAAACAAGTACATATGTTGAGATTTCTTTTTGTTAAATTAGTTGATCATATTTTCTTTTGAATAGATTAATGCGATTAAAGTAAAAGAGCAGTAATTTTTCTATGAGAAAATATAGTACTCATCTAGAATTTACATGTTGTTCTTTTTTTTAAAGTATAAAATTCACTTTAAAACTAAAACCTATTGCAAGACTACAACTTTATCAATCTTCAAAATTTCTCTTTAGGTGGATATACAACATTAACCAAATATTACAATTTAAGGAGATAATAAACAATCTAGACTTTTCCATATTATATTTATAAAGGAAAGAAAATCTATTAATATTGTAGTTTTTTAAAAAAAGTAAAATCCAACAAATTGATATGCTCCAAAATTATATACATAAATCAAAATTGTTTAACAACTGAATGTAGTGTATACCACTCTTCCAAAAACTATATCAATGAAAGAAATTTACCATTCACTAGTAAATTTTTTAAATAATTATTACCAGCAACCTTTTGTTTTTCAAAATGATATTCTACTCAACTCAATACCTAAAAACCAAAAGATACAATTGTCCTTCCTTTCCCTTCTAAAACAACTTGTAAATATTTAATACAAAATTCACCGCTAGGTTTAATAAATACAATACAAATATTTCTCTTCCTTATCCATGGATTTTCTTAACAAATCATATGCACATCATCAAAACAAATCATATGCAAATCAAAACTGAAAACTTGATGGTTTCCTCCAATCCTCTACACACATGAACTTGCAAAAGAAGACATCTAGCATATGACCATGAAGGCTCACCTCCCAGCTTAAGTCATTTCATGGCCAGCCTTGAGCTAGGGAAAATGAGGTAGGATAGGTACACTCAAACAACATACTCACATCAACATGAAACTACAATCAACACAAAGACACTCATTCCCAAAGATTAAACAAAGGATCATTCTTGATCCAACAATGGGTGAAGGTGGAAACAACCTTTTGAAGAGGCCATACTCAAACAACAACAAGTCATTTCTTCTAAAATAAAACATACCTTCACAAGGCTCAACCCAACATACTAGCTCATCCCATAGAGCACAATTCAACTCTCTTAGGGACCCCAATTTGCAATACAAGTAGGCTGCATGGATGTCCATACATCCATGTTATACACAAAAGGTTTTCCCAACTAAGCCCTTCACCCCAAGACTCTCTCTCAAATCCTCCCAAGGATGAGTGTAATCTTGCACTCCCATAACAATCATATAACAAAGCAAGGAGGAAACAAAATAAACTCTATGTAAACAACTGAAAATACAACACAACATAGTCTCACAACATTTCAAACTAATGACACAAATACATAAAAAAACTTCCATGTTAAATGCACCTACCTTTCTTCAAACTTATGGCAATGGTGAGTTTGATGAAGAGCTCAACTATCATTTCCTAGCTTTCCTTCTCCTTCTCAAGCCTCTAGATCTCTCAAGGTCAATTCTCCTCAAAACAAGAATGCCTAGTCTAGAAGTCTTTTCTTCCTAGACTCTTTTTCCTATTAGAAAAACATTCCTTCTCTCATACCCTCATCCCAAGGCAAGGTAGATATCTTGGTTCTTGTTAACTTGCCACATGCCCCTAACTAAGGAATGTAAGGTAATTTAAGACATGGGAAAAGGAACTATCCTAGAAAACATACACAATTTCATCACTCCTAAAGAAGACTCTCTTTGAGAGGCCTTTTAAAAGCTTTGGGTGAAGAAAATGGTAAAAGTTTACCTCCAAATCTATGCACATGTCTTGGGGTAATTAAAAATAACCCTAACCACTCACTAGGGCTCAATCTAACCGCTCAAAAACCCATGTGAAGTTAACTCATGAAAATGGGAAGTGATGTGACTATTTCTTGGTTCCCTAACCCACTAACTATACCTAGGGACTCACAAGGTGACCTAAGGGTGAGTTAAGGTAAACTTTCCACTTAGGCATGCCAACACATAACACTAGTGTCAAGTGACAACAAAAGAAGGTACACATCACACCATTGAATTACACACATGACATGCCTAGTGGATAATCTCATTTACATTTACACATTTAAATTTACATCCAATTATGCACTTATAAATATTTACAAACAACATTGATGCAGGAGCATCCTGGGTGTAAGAGCAATCTTGCATCACCCAAAAATATTTTTGTTTTTGTATTCAATAAGGGCTATCTTGTGTAGAGTTGCTATTTGTGGAAACATCTTGTTTTTAGTAAGTTGGTCTTACGATCTCAAAATGTTCTGATTTTACATGTGGAGGTTCATCTCAGTCATATCAGCCTACCAGTAAAGTTTCATTGATAGGTCAAGTCTAGCTTTGTAGATATTGAAGATTTTCGGTATTGGCAACAGGGTACAGAAACTTTGAACTCCATTTTGAAGGCTTTAGAGGCCCTAGATGAGGTCAAAAATTTGGGTGATAGGCACTTGTGCTAGTTAAGGCTGTAGATCGATTCGTGGCCTTTCCAGAATGGGGTTATAATAGTCAATCCAGTCAACTGGCGATGGCTTATGGTCTTCATGTTAATCTCTATTGAGCATTTTAGGTTGTCATTAGTATCAAAGGACAATAAACAGGTCGATCAATTATTTACATTGAAATAGTCGATAAATAGAAGTAAGACAGAGTAGTTAGTAAAGCCTTACACCGAGCATCACATAGTTAACCAAGCACTAGTGACACTAACACCGATGGTTAGTAAACATCGAGCATCGTAGTATACATCAAGCAAATTATACAGTGTTTACCGATGATCACAAAAAATGGCATAGTAATAAAAAATGGCACATTATTCTATGCAAATGGTTATAAAAAATCATAAAATAGTTTACAAAGATTGAGGAGCATTTATTGTAAAAGATATTCATTAAATGCAATGATTATCTTATTTGTATCAGTTGATCTAGGTTATTTTGCACCGTAGATCTTAGGGTTATGATTATTTTTTGTAACCTAATTTTTGTTTAAGCAGAAAAATAGAACTCTATATATTGTATATGTTTGTAGCATTTTATAAGGTTGTTGAACTAATATATATATATATATATATATATATATATATATATATATATATATATATATATATATATATATATATATATATATATATATATATATATATATATATATATATATATATATATATATATATATATATATATATATATATATATATATATATATATATATATATATATATATATATGAATCACGGAGCACTTGAAGAAATTGCCTATCTTCAAGACAATTAGTTTACCGAGCAGAATAGAGTACATAGGTTTTTAGATTAAGCAGAATCAGACAAGGCTACTGAGCAGATCAGAGTAGAGAACCATCACAGATAAGGTGATATTTTGATAAGAACTTATAGATTTGTTTCAAAGAATTGAGTTGTCAACTAGCAGATAGCTTACATATTACTTTCTAACAATTGTGATAGAGTTATGATAAATCTCTTAACAGAGTAGACTTAACAGTCTTTGTATAAATCTCTTAACCAAGTACACACTTCATATAGTGTTGTTAAATCCTATAACTAGGTAGATCTAGTTGATCTAATATGTTACAACTAACAGGGTAAGATCATCAGAAGTGATCAAAACTTGTAGCCTTAACAGGCAAACTTTTTCTATCTGCAATAGTGAAGAATTTGTGGGTGTCATCCCCACCATAGTTTTTACCTTCTAACAAGGGTTTCTGCGTTACCAAAATACTTGTGTTATGTGATTGTCATATTGATTTCATGTTTGTTTACTTTCTTAAGTTAACTAGATGATTGATTTATGCAATTAGATTCAAGTTATTTTGATCGATTATCACAGTATTCAGTTATAGATCAGAAAGGTTTTGCAACTAAAATTATTGAAGGCACTGATTCACCCCTCCCATCTTAGTACCTATCTCTCCTAACTCCAACACTTCAAAAGTTGGGTCACTTGAAATAGCAGAAAATGATTTTCCTTGAAAAATTTTGTTTGGGTTCCAAAAGTTATTTTGAGTCGACTTTGATGTAATAAATTGAAAAATAAAATAATTCTAAGTTTGGTCGGCCTTGTTGGCTAAAATTCTAGAACCTTCCTAGGCGGTGAAAAATTTCCTATATAAGGAAGGTTGTAGTGTTGTCTTAGGTAGTTTGGGATAGTTCTAGGTAGTAGATCTGGGTATTGATTCAAGGCTTTTTCCTACAGAATATTGTAAGGGAATGCCCATGTGGCTTTGCATATTGTAATTCTGAAAGTTTGTAATTCCACATTTGTGGAGATAATAAGAAGCCAATTTTCTATTCTTGCAAATTGTTGTTGTTCTATATTTCTATTATATGTTTGTGGTATTAAGGGGAGCACCCTTCATCAAGTGGTATTAGAGTAGGAGTTCTTGAGTGTGTAAACAGATTGCCCATTGTGAGGTAGTTTGCACCAGCACCGTGGGTTAGGGTTTCTATATAAATAGATCACTGACTATGAGGTAGTTTACACTAGGACCATGGTTAGGGTTTTAGTGATACATGTGAACATGCCTCCATGAAGGGAATGTGATAGAAGAGTTGGTGTTGTAACATGTGAGTTTAGAGTGCTCTAAAGACTAGTGTGAGCATTGTAAGAGGAGATTCATAGAGGAATGAATCTTAATGTTAGAGATGAAAGGGAGGATGAAGCCGAAGAAGAAGATCAAGAAGGAGAAGTTGAAGTTGTGAACCAGGAGGAAGAAATACTTTTTCAAGCCATTTCCAAGATCGGGAAAAGACCTAAGATTGAGGTTCCTACATTTGTAGGAAATCTGAACCCAGAGGAGTTGATCGACTAGATCAATGAATGCGAAGAATATTTTCAGTATGAAGATATTGAGGATCCTGATAGGGTCAAATTCGCAAAGGCCAGACTGAAAGGTCATGCGAAGATCTAGTGGCAAGAGATTCAATTGGAGTGAAATAGAAGAGGGAAAGATAAAATCACAAGATGGGATCGAATGGTGGATAAATTGAAGCGATAGTTCATTCCTATTGATTATGAGCTTGACCTATTGAAGAAGATGCAAAGTTTGAAGCAAGCAGGAAGATCTATTCAGGAGTATACAAAGGAGTTCTATCAAATCCTCATTAGAACAAGCCATGTAGAAGTGGATAAGGAGAAACTTTTCTGCTACCTTAATGGGTTGAGGCCAAGCATTCAGGAAGAGCTGAATCTAGTTTGAATGAACAGTATTGAAGAGGCATACTAGTTTTCCCTAAAAGTAGAGGAAAAACTAAACAACAAGTTTGAGAGTAGAAAAAATGGAAGAAGTCATAGTGGATGATCTGGTGGACGGTCAGAGAGAGGCTAAAATGAAGATCCAAAAAAGAAGGATGAGGCCAGTAGTAGTCAAAATTAGAGAGGAAACAATTCCAATCATTTCCAAGATCAGAACAATAGAGATCAAAGAGGAAGAGGAAGAGGACAAGGTTCAGGATGAGGAGGCTTTTGTGGAACATGTTCTCACTATGGAGAAGAAGGTCATAGGGTAGTTGAATGTCCTCAATGCCAAGGAAGGATGGATAGGAGGAATGAAGGCCAGGCCAGAGTTGCACATGTAGATGAAGATACCAGATCATCAAATTCTGAAGATGCTGAAAGAGGAGAACCGTTGATTAACAGAAGAGTCCTGCTGAGTGATGAGAATGAACCTGAACAAAGGAGGAGCCTGTTTTGCACTAGATGCAAGTGTGAGGGTAAATTTTATGATGTTATTATTGATAGTGGAAGCACTGACAATTTGGTGTTGTAAGAGATGGTGACAAAGTTGAAGCTCAAGAGATAGAAACACCCACATCCATATCGAATTGCCTAGGTGTAGGATGACCACAAGGTCATGGTTAGTGAACAGTGCCTAGTAAAGTTCAAGATTCATGGGTACCATGATGAGATACTATGTGATATCATACCTATGGATGCATGTCACATGTTATTGGGTAGGTCGTGGTAGTTTGACAAATGTGTTGTACACAATGGTCGTGCGAATACCTATTCCTTGACAAAGGATGGAGTGTGACATAAGCTAAAGCCATTGAAGGAGATTGAAGAAAAGGTATGTGGTAATGTGAGAATAAATTTTGTTGATGGAAGAAAATTTGTAGATGGTATGAGGCATGAGCATGTGTATTTTTCTTTAATTCCAAAAGCTGGTAAAGAGGAAGTAGAGGATGTACCAATAGAGGTTGTAGATTTGTTGAATGAGTTTCAAGATATTGTATCTGATAATGTACCTGATGGATTACCATCGGTAAGGAAGATCAGTCATTAGATGGATTTGATTCTAGGAGCCATTTTTCCAAATAAGGTAGCACATAGAATGACACCAGTAGAAAGTGAAGAGTTGAATAGACAAGTACAGGAGTTGTTATAGAAGGGATTGATTTGGGAGAGCCTGAGTCCCTGTGCTATACCAGCAGTATTAGCACCAAAGAAGAATGGAGAATGGAGGATGTGTATAGATTCTAGAGCAATAAACAAGATCACAATCAAGTATAGGTTTCCATTTCCATGAATGGATGATATTATGGATTGTTTGAGTGGAGCTGTGTATTTCTCAAAGATAGATCTGAAGAGTGGATATCACTAGATTCAGATCAGAGAAGGAGATGAATGGAAGACTGCCTTCAAGACAAAGGAGTGACTATATGAGTGGTTAGTCATGGCTTTTGGGCTAACCAATGCATCGAGCACTTTCATGTGGCTCATGAATGAGGTTCTGAAAGAATTTCTGGGTAAGTTTGTCATTGTTTACCAAGATGATATTTTAATCTTTAGAAAGACATTGGAGGAACATATGATGTATATTCATATGGTGTTTGAGAAATTGAGAAATGAGAAATTATTAATTAATTTGAAGAAGTGCAATTTTGTGAAGAAGGAATTAGTGTATTTGAGATTTGTAGACCAAAAGGTCTAAAAATGGACCCAGAGAAAGTATAGGCTATCCTTGAATGGCCCACTCCAAGGAGTGCTATCGAGGTAAGATCTTTTCATGGTTTGGCTAGTTTTTACAAAAAATTTATTAGAAATTTTAGCAGTATTTGTGGACCCTTGACTGAAACAATGAGAGGGGATAGAAAAGAGTTCAAGTGGACTAATGGGGCAGATAAGAGTTTTAAACTATTGAAACAGAAAGTTATAGAACAACCTATTTTAGCACTTCTAGATTTTAATAAGGTGTTTCAAGTAGATTGTGATGCTAGTGGTACTACAATAGGAGTTGTTATGAGCCAAGAAGGTAAACCTATTGCTTATTTCAATGAGAAGTTAAATGATGCCAAGAGAAAATATTATGTTTATGATCAAGAATTTTATGCTATAGTTTAGGCATTGAAGAAGTGGAGACACTATCAGCTTCCTAAGGAATTTTTTTCGTATGCCAATCATCAAGCTTTGCAATATTTGAATAGTCAAGGAAAGTTGAATCAAAGGCATTTGAAATGGGTTGAGTTTTTGCAGAGTTATACATTTGTTTTGAAACATAGAAGTGGAAAGTCTAACAGGGTTGCAGATGCACTTAGCTGAAGGAAACTATTGTTGACAGAGATGCAGATTGAGGTGGTTGTGTTCAAGGAACTCAAAAATTTGTATCCAGAGAATCCTAATTTTGGTGAAGCTTGGAAAGATTGTATAGAACCTATTACTCTAGACAGGACGAAGTGGCTGGATTTCATCATTCAAGATGATATGCTATTCAGAGGGAGTCAATTGTGCATTTCAAGAAGTTCTATGAGGGAGAATATCATCAAGGAGAAGCATAGTGGAGGATTGGCTGGACATTTTAGTTGTAATAAAACCCTTGCTTTGGTTAGTAAGAATTATTATTGGCCATAGTTGCAACAAGATGTCAAGAAGTTTGTACAAAGTTGTAGAGTATGTTAGATGGTGAAAGGAGTGAAGAAGAATAATGGGTTGTATTAGCCATTACCTATAAGAGAGAAGCCTTGGGAGGATATCAGTATGGACTTTGTTCTTGGTTTACCAAGGTCACAGCAGGGACATGATTCAATTTTTGTGGTAGTTGATAGATTTTCACAGATGGTACATTTTATTCCTTGCAAGAAGACTAATGATGTTGTTCATGTAGAAAAAAAAAATTTTAGAGAAGTGGTGAGACTACATGGTTTTCCAAAGAGTATAGTTTTAGATAGGGACACTAAGTTCATTGGATATTTCTATCATACATTGTGGAAGAAGTTGAAACAAATTTGAAGTTCAGTTTATCACATCATCCATAGACTGATGGACAGACAGAGGTGGTGAATAGGATTTTGGGAAATTTGCTGAGATGTTTGGTTGGAGATAAGCCAACAAGATGGGATTTGATTTTACCATAGGAAGAATTTACACACAGTAATTTTGTCAACAAGAGAACTGGTAAATCACCATTCCAGATTGTATATGGGAGTAGTCCTAGAAATGCATCTGAATTGAGAAAGATAGATAAAGGAGAAATATGTAGTGTTGAAGCTAAGGATTTTGCAGAACATTTGAAGAACATCCATGAGGAGGTGAGGAAGCATATTACCAAGATGAATGCATAGTATAAGGCTAAGGTAGATGAGAAAAGGAGGCATAAGAAATTTTAGGTTGGAGATGAAGTCATGGTTCATCTACAGAAGGAAAGATTTCTAATTGGTACATATAAGAAGTTGAAAATGAAGATGTTTGGGCAATGTAAAATACCAAAGAAGCATGGTTCAAGAAATGCATATGAAGTAGAATTTCCTACTGAGCTAAATATTTCACCAGTGTTTAACATTTTAGATCTGACAGAGTATCACGAGGGAGGTGTTGAAGATGAGATCACAATAGCGCAGTGGAGTATTCCAACAACTAGTTCAGATACCAAAGAAATTGAGGGTATACTGGATAGTCGTGTTGGCAGAAGCACAAGAAAAATGACATATGAAAAATATTTGGTCAAGTGGAAAGGATGATCTGTTGAAGATTCATCATGGCTAACAAAGGAGGAGGTTAACCATCTTGGTTTTCCTCTACACACTTGAGATGTGATAGGGTCACTTCTCAAATTACCCTAGGTGTCTAATGCAGGAGCAGCCTGGGTGTAAGAGCAATCTTGCATCACCCAAAAATATTTCTATTTTTGTATTCAATAAGGGCTATCTTGTGCAGGGTTGCTATTTGTGAAAGCTTGTTGTTTTTAATAAGTTGGTCTTATGATCTCAGAATGTTCTGATTTTACATGTGGAGGTTCATCTCAGTCATATCAACCTGCTAATAAAGTTTCATTGATAGATCAAGTCTAGCTTTGTAGATATTGAAGATTTTCGATATTGGCAATAGGGTACAAAAAATTTGAACTTAGTTTTGAAGGCTTTAGAGGCCGTGGATGAGGTTGAAAATTTGCGTGACAAACACATGCGCTAGTCAAGTCTGTAGAGTGCTTCGTGGCCTTTCCAGAATGGGCTTATAATAGTCAATCAGGTCAACTAGTGATGACTTATGGTCTTTAGAAGTTGGGTCACCTGAAATAGCAGAAAATGATTTTCCTTCAAAATTTTTGTGTGGGTTTCAAAAGTTATTTTGAGCCGACTTTGATGTAATAAATTGAAAAATAAAATAATTCTAAGTTTGGTTGGCCTTGTTGGCTAAAATTTTGAAACTTTCCCAGGTGGTGGAAAATTGCCTATATAAGGAAGGCTGTAGTGTTGTCTTTGGTAGTTCGGGACAGTTCTGGGTAGTAGATCTAGGTATTGATTCAAAGCTTTGTCCTATAGAATATTGTAAGGGAATGCCCATGTGGCTTTGCATAGTGTAATTCTGAAAGTTTGTAATTCCATATTTGTGGAGATAATAAGAAGCCAATATTTTATTTTTGCAAATTGTTGTTGTTCTCAATTTTTGTTATGTGTTTGTGGTATTAAGGGGAGCACCCTTCATCAAACATTCACTCATGCATCACATTTATGAAATTAAAGTCACATAACAATGAGATCATTCTCTTCCTAGGGTCAACCTTGGCCATATACTATTTTCACATTAATCCATCCTTATTTTTCCGCATTAAAAACCATGGTCATAATCTTGCACACTCAATTCAGATATCAGTAACACATAAAATTAATCCATATAAAAACATATCGAAAGAGAAACATGATCTATAATACATTCAAATACGATTACATTTGAGAAACTGCATTTCATGATTTCAACATAAACATAATCCATATTGTACACTAATTCTATAAGCATCAAAATGTAAGTTAAATTTTACTTTAAACAAGTAACCCTAAGTCAATTGTAGAAATATTGAAGTAGGAAATCTATCATCATAACTAACTAAATTTCTCATTCCATAAGATAACATAAATCAATATATAGAATCCAAGATTCAATTATCTATTTATATCATAAAGTTAGAACTGAATCTAACATAAGCATATAAGGGTACGTCTAACATCATCATCCATATAAACATGTAAAATCATCACATAATGTCTAATGATAAGAATTCATAATCAAAATAGGTCTAATATCATCATAATAGTGTATCATCTAGATAGTCCATGTGTGAAAACACTAGTCGAGCTAAGATGGGTCAGGGTAGAACCTCACACAAACATGCAAATAAGGAGTTTGCTAACACACACGCCAAACAATGCATAACTCATAAGAGAGTACCATGACCCAACACTATATACATAAGCACAAATACATCACAACATAGAGAACACTCAATATGTGGACAAATGTCTAAGGTGCATACCAAGCACATCCATAGAACAACAGAGTCACTACTTAGTACTGAAAATGGCATCTCATCACAATGACAAAGCACATTAAAAAAAGATGCAACAAGACATAAATGAAAAGGACTTAAAGAGTTATAAATATCATAAGGATTAAGTAAACTTAATTGGTCTCAATACCAAGGGTACGGGTCCCTCAAAATTTGGCATAAGAGCATAAATCAACTATATCTTACATGCGGTGTCAACACCCTACATCCACATACCACATTAGAGTTCATCGTCAAGCATGAGGTGTACAATCACAAGGGAAGAAGTAAAAATAATAACAACTTAGGTAAAATTACACCGACATAAAAAAACAAACACTCGAAGCAAGAAGATTACATACCACAAACTCTATTGGCCACATCATCCAAAGCACAAATCTCAAGATGGTTTGTTAAATAAAAATGTGGTTAAAATATGTTTACATGTTTCATGACATATCTATTACCCAATATTGAACAAAGAGCTCAAAACATAAAAATACTAATTTCTGGTAAAATTTGATAAGGTTTCTAACAATATGTATTTTAACTTGAAAGATCACTTTCGGGCTAAAATATAAAAATACCCAGAATGTCATATAACCATTCTAATTTTCCCATCTTATTCTTTGCAACAAAAACAACTTATATCAAAATTTAATTCATGCACATCATGACGAATTACGGGTTTTGGACATCACACAAAATGGTGTGATAAATAAAAAATCAAAAAATCAAATTTGAATTGAGGCTACAAAATTAAAACTCATTGGTCTAAATCTACCCAACAACACACTTTTCAAGTAAAATTTCAATTTCAATCTCGTAATGAAATTCTTTTATTCACATAAATGATCACATTTGTATTTTTATATTAGTATTCACACACAATCTTCAATTGACCATAACTATATGAGAATTGACTCAAATTGAGTCAAGTAAGGAATTATATTATATAATTATATCATTTCACAAAATAATATGAATTAAAAACACCCAAATTCCACTTTTTACATTTCTTCTATTTTTCAAGAAAAACCATAAACTCTCATAGACTCCACTAAAATAGCTTCAATTTTCAACTTTCAAAAATCAAAATTCTAAATATACACTTTGGTTCTAAAAGTGCCCAACATGGCTCTTTTAACATAAAATTCCCATTTTTACTATTTCTAAAAATTTAGGCAACATAACACTATTTTACTTCATTTCTCCAAAATGCAAAGATATAAATATTCATACAAACCCAACCAGGTGAAATAAATACATGAGATCATAGGAAAATGTCTATTTTCATCCCACCAAATTACTCCAATTTACTTCAAGCAAAAAGATGGATTAAAACAAAATATATAGAAAGCCCTACCTCGCAGCAAGAGGAGAAATCCAAAATGAAAGAGAAGAAATAAATACAACATTAAAGTAGATAAAAATTTCAGCATAGTGTAACAATCTTGCCACAATTGTAACGAGCTGCTCTGTGCTCAAATCCAGCAAACGGATCGCTCCCAATGTGAAAATTCCCAAATTGCTTACAAGAGGCTTTGAACAATTTTTTCTTTTCCAAAAATGAAAGTGTGAAAATGAGTTCTAATTTTTCATTGTAAATCATTTTTTCCATTTAAGACCAAAAAATGATAAAATAATAACTTAAATTAAAATAAATTAAAACCTTAAATTCACCCCAAACTCAACTTGGATTAATTTATCCAATTCTAATTAAATGGAATAGCACTACGATAAAATTATCAAAAAAGTATAAAATACTTTATAATAATAATTAAAAATAACATTATTAATTAAATCATTTTCCGTGACAATTATGAGACTCTAATGCACAAAAACACAATTGGTCTTTCACAATATGCAATATGAATTTCAGATTTACCAACTTGTAACAGAGGGAGTAATATAATAATAAATTATGGATACATCGTCCAAACAAGGATGATATTGCCTCAGTATGAAAGGTCAGAACTACTATCTCTTGTGCGACTGCCAAGAATATAGACACACATTCAATCCCTTTAGTTGAGGGTGAATGTGTTTGGTACTTATTCAGTAACATACAAACATCAAGTGTAACTCTTCATAATATATAAATAATCAAAGCACATATAACACATATAATCATAATGAAGGATAATGAGACATCATGTAGATCTTACAATCAAGTGAGTACATCTCCGTATCACTTTGTACTAGCACCAACAGGAAAAATGCATAGCAAGATGTGGTACATCATACACAACATATAGCCATTTATTATAGTATTATCTTGAAACATTTGAATAAATGATTTCTAACAATATGAGCATATGTCAATTTAAATTTTCCTAAAAGTTTTAGTGGCATATAAGACACAATTTATCAGAATTAATGACAATCATCATAACCTTCTAATCCAATCTTTTGAACGTAAAAACTAATATATTTAATCAATAAAGTACCATCATGAATATATTGTTGAAGATTTGTCATCAAGCTAGTGCTAACTATATGTTTGTCATTGATGACAACTTATGGTAAGCAACATGCATGGAAGACTCATAGATTGAGATTTCAGTATATATAGCATGGACATGTTATCAGCATGATATCATGGATGAAAAGGTATACATGAAACTTAGGACTATCTTTTCTAAACTTAGGACACAAGTTATCTAGCATGGATGAGACTCCTATAGTGGAACATAAGAAGTACAAATCTATGATTGGAGGATTGTAGTATTTGACTCAGAAAAGACTTGATATAGCACATTTAGTTGGAATTGTAACAAGATTTCAAGATAAACCTAGAGAATCACATTATGTAGCAGTAAAGAGGATACTGAGGTACTTAAGAGGCACAATTGAGTATGGATTGTGGTATGAAAAATATGATGATTTTACCCGATGTGCATATATAGATGTTGATTGGGGAGGTAGTATTGATGATAAAAAAAAAGCACCAGTAGAGGAGCAATTTTCTTTGGAGGAAGATTGGTTTCTTGGCTAAGCAAGAAGTAAAATTGTATTTCACAGAGCATAATAGAAGTAGAGTATGTAGTAGCAAAAAATAATTGTAATCAGATAATTTGGATAAAGAAAATGTTGAAGGATATTGGAATACAATTTGTTGAGCCTGTTGTTATACATTGTGATAACACCAACATAGCTAGTATGTTTAAGAACCATGTGTTACATTCTAAGACAAAGCATATAGAGATAAAGTATCATGTAGTGAGAGAGAAAGTAGTAGAGAAAGAAGTCAGACTTGAGTACATAAGCACAAAGGAGCAGATTGTAGATATATTTACAAAACCTTTGCCTAAGGATACATTTGAGTATCTAAGAGGTATGCTTGGGGTTATGCCCCAGCCTACTTTTGAGAAGTGATGGAGATTTTTGAATCTATCTAGTGGTATATGAGTCCTATTTTTCTTCTAGATTGGATGTTGGTATTTCCTCTATGGGAGAGTATGTGTATCTGAGCGGAGTCATGAGGACTCTAGTGAATGTATTTTCTGAACAATGTCTTTCAACATTGAAGTTGTTGTTGACATAATGATGAAATTTATGTCATTGATGTCAATGGGGGAGAGGTATACATTAAAAACCATTGTACCATCTTTTGGAGAGAATTGATTAAGAAAATAAAGCAAGATTTGATTGATGAAGAAGACTTGAAGCATTTTCAGAGCAGCAGTGTTGCAATGTTGAATTTATGGAACTTGGATGTTTTCTATGTTGTCATCAATGCCAATGGGGGAGATTGTTAGGGATGAATGTTGAATATATCTTATGGGGGAGTATTAGCAACCATTCTGTAGCATTTTTTGTTGCATTCATGACTGTGATTGTCATTGATGTTAACACAGTGATATACTGAAGACTAGCAAAGAAGCACACAATGTTTGAGTTAGCGCACTTGGAATATTGAATATAAAGCTATGTGAAGTTGGAGAATTACTCTATGATGTGTTATAAGATTGTGGTTAAGAGAGCAGATAGTAATTTATTTATTCATGGAAGTTATGAGGAAATCAGTGGAAGTAGTATTCAGACAGTGTTCCTGAGTAGTTGTTTGTGGAAATCGGATGATATCTCCTAATCGAGATGGAATCTGGTCAAATGCAGTTAGAGAGTAGTTGAAGATATATTGATAGTGACCTAGATGACAGTGCAAGATCTAAGGTCTCATTAGTGAAGAATTTTATTGATTAGAAGCTGGCAGTTTTGTGTAATTTTGATGTAAAGTGTGGAAACTTTTATTTTTTAATTTGTATGTTGACTCATTTGTAATTACTTGAGTGTGGTATAAAGGAAGGAATTTATTCCTTTTTTTAATGTGAGGTGTAATGAATGTAAGTGTATTATGAAAGTAAAATTGTTGAGAGAGGATATGCAAAGTACCGAGATATAGTATTGAGATCTAAAGAAGGAGTTGGTGCGGTTTGGCATAGTTAGAGAAGGAGTATTGGATTGTTGAGGTTAGTAATATTTTGGTATTATTCTATTGAGTAATACAAATATTAGTTGGACAGTGAGTTTAGTGATCTTACCCTAAATTTGTTTGGGTAGTGGGTCCTTCTGTCTTCCATAACTCCTAACAGAGTTAGAATCTTTTAACAGGGATTCAAAATCTCCTAATAGGGATTCATATGTATTGAATCTACTTAATAAGATGCCTAATAGAGTACATCCTTTCACAAGGAATATTTATATTAGTGCATCTTTTATGGGCATCATTCCCACCGGGGTTTACTCTTTGATCAAGAGGTTCCCTAGTCAACATATCTTGTGTCATTGTGTTATTGTGCATGTATATCTTTCTATGGTTGCTAGTTACATTGCTTACATGGTTAAAATATATTAAGGTTGATAAAAGTTATATTTATCTGATAACTGATTCACCCCCCCCCCCTCTCAATTATCTTGGTGGACTTTACTTTCTAATAGAAAGTAGACATAACTTACAAGATATGGAAACACCAAGAAGACATGTTTGAAGGAGATACACAAGAAAAGAATGTGCACAAAAAGACATGGAAGAAAAGATACAATGCATTAGAGATGCTACCTTAAGAAGACATCAGAGCTTACAACCAAAGGATTAATGAAGTAGTTGTTGGAATCAAAAACAATGGTGGAGAGATCTCGGAGCAGGACATTATAGATAATTTGATGACTACTCTTATAGAAGAGTATGAAAACAAGATCAACATCCTTGTTGAGACCATGCAACTCACAAAAAATTTCAAGAGAGAAACCCTAATCAACAAAATTTTAGCTTTTGAGATTTCACGATTGAAGGCAGAACCTAAAAGTGAGACATCCTTCAAAGAATCAGTCTGTGGTAAGAAATTTGTAACCATTTCTAGTAATTTTGATGATGATGATGAAGAGATAGCTCTAGATGATTTCATTTCTATGATTGCTAAAAGAGAAAAGAAAGAAAAAGGAAAATATGAAGGTCAATTCCCATTCAAATATTTTTCATGTAATAAGATTGGTCACTTTGCATCTAAGTGTTTTGCAAGAGTTAAGAAGTTCAAGAATAACTACAAGCCTAACTATACAAAGGAATGTTACTATGTTGGAGATGGAGTATCAGATGTTGATTTAGCTGAAGATGAAATTGGATTCATTTCTATTATGGAGAAGATGTATGATGAGACGGATCATGAAGATGAGAAAAAGGAACAAGAGCTAGCATTGATTTAAAAAGTAGACATAAGGACAAATTTGATCATATATAGTGGTTGTTCACATCACATGACAGGTGATCAAGACATAGTTGTTCATCTAGAAAAATACAAAGGTGGCATGGTTAGATTTGGAGATAACACTCCTATACCTATCATTGGTAGAGGAGCTATCACATTGGATGGAAAGAACAACACTAATGATGTTCTCTATGTAGATGATTTGCATCATAAACTTCTTAGTGTTGGGTAGCTGCTTGAAAAAGGTTATCAGTTGGAGTTCAAAGACAATAAGTGCATCATTAACAACAAGGATGGTGTTATGATTACATCAGGTTCAAAGACTAAAGATAATGTTTTTCACCTTAATTTAGAAGAAAGTTTTTTTTGTTGTTAAAGTTGATGACAATTGGCTATGACATAAAAGACTATGTCATATCAATTTTGATAACATAGTAAAGATAAGCAATGTGAAGGCAATAAGAGATCTACATAGCATAGAAAACCCAGTTGATACTATTTGTAGGGAATGTGTGATGGGAAAGCATGTAAGGAATTTATTCAGAAGCAAGAATAATTCAATAGAGAACAAGTTGGATCTGATTCATACAGACCTATGTGGACCAACTCAAACAAGATCATATTATGGTGAAAGGTATTTCATATTGTTTGTAGATGATTATTCTAGAATGATGTGGGTTGCGCTCTTGAAAGATAAGTAAGAAGAATTTGAAAGGTTCAAAATATCCAAAGCTAAGGTTGAAAATGAATTTGGACTAAAGATAAAATGTCTAAGATTGGATAGAGGAGGAGAATTCACCTTTGACAGATTCTGAGTACTGTGAAGAACATGGTATAAAGAGATAGTTGAGTGCACCTAGAACCCTATAGTAGAATGAGATTGTAGAGAGAAGGAATATGATCATCCTTGATACAATGCACACAATCATGATTCAAAAAAAAGTTGCACATACCTATTGGAGAGATGTAGTCAATACAATAGTCTATACTATCAATAGAATACAATTGAGGCCTAGCACGTACAAGACACCTTATGAGCTATGGTTTGGTAATGTTCCCATAGTGAAATACTTTAGAATCTTTGGAAGTAAGTGCTACATCTAGAGGGATGAATCAATAGGCAAGTTTGATGCAAGATGTGATGAAGGTATTTTCCTTGGTTACTCTACTAAAAGAAAAGCTTATAGATGTTTTAATTTGAGATTTAAAAAGATCATTGAAAGATATCATGATTATTCACCTATGATTGAAGAAGAACCTAGTCCTTCCACTAGTGAGATAGTTGTTGAAGAGATGTTTGACAGTATTGATGTAATATTCAATGACCCTGAAACAAGTGAGGAAGAAACTCAAAAGGAAGATGAGACAATATCACCTAAAGTTCCAAAGTTTACATCTAGATATCACTCTAAGGATGACATCATTGGAGATTAGAGCAACAAAGTCACAACAAGATCAAAAGAAAAGAGTTCAGTAAGCAATGAGGTGGTATGTTTACTATCCCAAATTGAACCTTTAAGTATTGAAGATGCATGTAATGATTTAGATTGGCATGATGCTATGAAAGAAGAACTAGATTAGATTATCAAGAATGATACTTGGGAACTAGTCCCAAGACTTAGTAATAAGAATGTGATTGGAACAAAGTGGATATTCAAAAACAAGATGAATGAAGATGGTACAATAGTAAGGAATAAAACAAGGTTAGTATATAAGGGATATGCGTAAAGAGAAAGTATTGATTATTTAGACACATTTTCACCAATGAGTAGATTAGAAGCCATTAAGTTGTTTCTAGTTTATGCAACATTCAAAAAATTCAAAGTTTATCATATGGATGTTAAGTTAGCATTCTTGAATGGAGAGATAAAAAAAGAAGTATACATTGAGAAACTAGAAGGATTCACCTTATTAAACAAACTTGATATGGTATGTGGATAGAAGAAAGCCTTCTATGGACTTAAGAAAGCTCCAAGAGCATGGTATGAGAGACTTTATGGATATCTAACAAAAATTAGATTCAAGAAAGGAGTAGCAGATTGTAATCTATTCATAAGAGAGACATATGAAGGTTTACTACTTGTAGCTATATTTGTTGATGACATTATCTTTGGGGGTAATGAAAAACTTAGTGGATAATTTGCTAAGGAGATGCAGAGCGAGTTTGAGATGAGCATGATTTGACCTATCAAATACTTTTTGGGATTAAATGTGCAACAGATAGAGAAAGTTATTTTCATTAATTAGTCCAAGTATGTGAATGAGATATTGAAGAAATTCAAGATGGATGATTGCAAGACAGTGGGTACACCTATGATAACAAGATGCAGGCTGACAAAACAAGATGATTATCCACCAGTAGATACAACATTATACAAGTCTATGATTAGTAAACTCATATATCTTACTCAAACAAGACTAGACATTTCCAATGCAATTGGTATTGTTGGAATATTTGTAGCAGAGCCTAAACAAAGTCACCTCATGGTAGTAAAGATAATATTCATATATCTTCATGTCACTATAGATTATGGTCTATGGAATCCTAACTTATAGAATGTTGAGCTTCATGTATATATAGATACAGATTGGGCAGGATGTGTTGATGATAGAAAGAGTAGATCACAAGGAGCAGTGTTTCTTGGTGATAGACTTGTCACTTGGACAAGCAAGAAGCAAAATTATATTTATTAGTCAACAATAGAAGAAGAGTATGTTCTAGTAGCTTTGAATTATTCTACAATTGTTTGGATCAAGCAGATGATAAAGGATTTTTAAATTTAGATTGATTATCCTATTGTTATTAATTGTGATAACACTAGCACTATCAACATGTCAAAGAATTCTCTAATGCATACAAAGACAAAACACATAGAGATTAAGTATCACTTCCTAAGAGAGAAAATGGTAGACAAAGAAGTCAAGTTGGACTATGTGAGTACTAAAGATCAATTAGCAGACATATTCACAAAGCCTTTACTGAAGGATACTTTTGAGTATCTCAGGGAGAAGCTGGGAGTAATTCCCTTCCATGATTCTATTTAGAGAAAGTAGAGAGAGCATCAATCCTTAGTGACTGATGGATGGTTGACTACTCTACTTCAGGAGTAGTACAGGTGCTTAAATATTTGGTGCCCTTTGCCATTGATGCCAAATGGGGAGTAGTATATAGTTATGAAAATTAGTATTAAAAGGGGAGTACATACAGAATTAGGAAGGATTATTATATAGCAACAAGGGGGAGTAGTATTCAGTCATGGAAGCAATTCAGTTGAGGAAATGAAGAATATTAAAGATTAATGTAGTAGATGGAGGATTCATCCTTGGGGGAGTTTTGATGAGGAAATGTAGAATGTTATAAAATAATTATTCATTTGGATTGGTGGTTTTTTTCATTCCATATGTTAGCATCAATGTCAAAGGGGGTTATTGTTTGAGATTTTCTAGCAAGCCAGTGCTGATTGTATGTTTGTCATTGATGACAACATATGGAAAGCATCATGCATGGAAGAATCATGTAGTGATATTTTAGTATATATAGCATGGTCATGTTATCAACATGATATCATGGATGCAGAGGTTAATATTGAGTACAAACAGTTATGTAGCAGCTTGTGTCAGTAGTGTTCTTGAAAGGGTTACAAACATTGTTCTATTAGTGATTGTCCATACAATTATCATGGAGCCTTGCACATTTGGATATGTGATGGAGACATGTTAGTGATGTTACATTCATGGACACAAATTTTGATGTGCAGTAGAAGTGAATTTATGTAGTTGCTATTCACTAGTTGCAGTTTCTTATGTCTATCTAGAAGAGCCGACAGCGATTATATTGGTACGAGAGTTGCGCCTATCATTTTAATATTCATGCTTGGATTAATGATTGGAGAAGAGTTAATAATGTTTGGTTAAGAGCACATGATGTAATTCAGATTGAGGAGAAAGTATCAGATATTTTGGTAGAGCTGACAGTGTGTAGCAGGCATCTACACTTATTGATTTGGATAGGTCCCAGTTTTTGTTGTGTGCTTAGTAGAGCCATGATAGATGTTTTTGGAGAGTTTTATTGTTTATATAATATGATTTCAAGGTGGTTCTAATAGGATGACTTGATTATATCATTTAGAGGAAGATACTTATAGCCGATCAATTGTGATTGCTAGGAGTGTGGCATGTAGATGAAAGATAAGAGAAAAGCAGAGAGTGTGAAGTATTGGACCATCAAGAAGAGGTCTATGTGACAGAGAAGATAGAGTGTGCTATTCATTAGAATTGATCAAGATAGCAGGTCAACCTCACAGTTTACCGAGATCCAAATATAGTGTGTATCTATTATTCAGAAGGTTGCAGCCTTCACCCCTTTAAGCAGTGAGGTCTCAGACAGTGTGTCCTCACCCCTAACAGGGTCAATTATAAAAGACTCCTAATAGGGTCCAACCTTTGACTAGGTCACTATACATTGCATTGTAAAGATCAACTCCTAACAGGGTTGTAAGATCTTCTAATAAGGATCTGTTAGAAATAGGAAATACTGAGAGGGGGGGGTGAATCAGTATTTCACAAACTTTTTCTTGTGCCCAATTATGGATATAACAGATTACTTTAGTGCATATAAAGATTATCAATCTGATTAAGAAACATAGCAGTAAATAGAAAGAACTCATAACCCATGATATGTGTATACACCTAAAAATGGTCACCTAGACTATTAGCCCCCATTTGCTAAATCATCAATTGTTTATTCTTGATCAAATCCTAGTTCTATCATTTATTTGATTATTTTCTATGGGCTAACCATCTTATCCTAAGTATTTATTTATTAAATGGAATATTCCCTTCCCTTTTAATAAATAAAAAGCCCCCACTTTTTCTCTTATCCTAAGTTGCACAAATAAAGCATTATTCTTATTTTATAAAAAGGGAAAAAGCACTTTTTGTCTCATATGGACACAAAAGTCAACTCTTATTTTCTCATTGGAGGATATTTGTGCACATGGATTGCTCCTCTTTCAAGCTCCACCCTTGATTAAATCTTTTGCCTCTTAATCTCCATGGTCCATTGATTTTTCACCTCCTATAAAAGAAGAGCTCTCTTCCTCATTTGCACACAAAAATTTTTATGCTATTGTTATGCTACAGGTTTTCTAGGTCATCTTGGAGCTTTTGGAGATATTCTTGCATCTAGGGTTTGAAGATTTGGACCATTGTTGGCATTCATCTTGGATCTTCATCAACACTCTATCTTCTTGTCTTCATTCTTGCATCATCATGGCTTTCTTGCTTCATAGTTAGATTTCATTTCTTGCATAGTAGTTTCATTTTCATGGCATTCTTAGTTTAGATTTTCTTTATGCTTTGGATTAATTCATTGAATCTCTCATTGCATGGTTTACTAGCAAGGTTATTGGCTTAATAGCTCTAGTTGAGAGCATTCTTAAGACCCTTGCACTCCATGCCTAGGGAGCTATGGATCGATTTGTGATGGCTCATTCTTGAGTTTCCTTACATGTAATGATTCATAGAAGTGTGACACATTTATAGCACACATTTTTGGCACCCACCGTGGGGCAGAGTAGATAG
The DNA here is from genome assembly GCA_027943335.1 of Chamaecyparis obtusa. Taxonomy (NCBI): domain Eukaryota; kingdom Viridiplantae; phylum Streptophyta; class Pinopsida; order Cupressales; family Cupressaceae; genus Chamaecyparis; species Chamaecyparis obtusa. The sequence continues at coordinate 39,725 of BSBK01004187.1, read as the reverse complement.
ACTTTGTCCTTTAAATTCTACATTTTTGTCAATTTTCATCAATTTTTCGGCAAGTTTTTAGCTTAATTTTTAGTCTCTATTTTTTTGTCTCAGACTGTCGCGTGATACTTTCCAAAAGTATTGCATGATATACCTCTGTATGTGCGTGCGATACTTCACCTGTCAGAAGTATCGCCTGGCTATAGTAGAGAATATCGCCTGGTCTCGGGTGAAATATCGCCTGGTGCTAGGTGAAATATCACGCGGACTGATAAGTATTGCCTGGTGTCAGGCGAAGTATCGCGCGATACTGTGTCTGTACCTGGCAGTGACCTATTTTTGAGCTATTTTATCCATCTTGCAAGTTTCAGGTTCTTAGCTATCTTTTTGAAATTTTTAAAAATTTCCAGCGTTTTCAAATCCGTGCCACTGTGGAAAATGGGTGCCCATTTTTTTTTTTGAAATTTTGCAAATGGTATCAAAAGTTTAAGTGTGATATATCATTGGAAAGGTCTTTCCGAGCCTAATCCAACCATGATGGTTTCATTTTCAGATTTTATCATTTGATCAATTATTTTTGCACATTATCTAATTTTTCATGTACTAATCATTGTTAGATTTTGGATTTTGATTCTCCTAACTCTTGTTGGTCTAACAAGTTGTGGTTGTAGGTGCTTCTTGCTTGAAATTTGCTAAAATAGCATGTCAAAGAGGGCTACTAATGGTTTTTGTAGGGCTTCCCTAAGCATAAAAACCAAATCAAATGCTTATTTAATTGCTTTTTTTATTAAGTGTGGCATATACTAGTTGTTTCCTTTCATAGGCACTTAATACCTTGTTGTAGAAATTTTGAGGTGGTAGGAGAGTATGCTCTTCACCCTTGTGGTGAAACATAAATCTTGACCCATCTTGGGATTTTGAAAGCAAGGGGGTAATTGAATCTTTGCTTGGTGTGTTTGGGAGAGATTCTTGAGATAGGGGAGTATGCTCTTCACCCTTGTGGTGAACCAAAAACCTTGAACCTCAAGAATTAATCCACTCTTTGTTTAGCTTAGGATCCTTTAGTGGGCTTGCTCTTGAGCAATCAAGAAGAATGACCCAAGTGGGGACAACCTTGTCATCATTTTCCTTAGTGGCGAGTGATTCCAACTCACTATAATCTCAAGGCTATCGAGGACACAAAACCTTGGTAGACATAGTACTTATCTTCGCTTGATGTGAGTAACTTGTGGGATTGTGACCATGAGGAAAGCATTAAGCAAGAATTCTTAAGGTACTCTTGAGGCCGTGAGGTCCTAGTCCTTTATGAGGAGCAAGAGGGGTGCTATGAATAGAAACCCTTACTATGAACCATTAGATAGAGGCCACCCTATTTTAGCCGCTTAGCTTCTTGGTGCAAGGATTGATCCAAGTGGACTTACCCGGATCACCCCAAAACACTCACCATATGTGTTCCTTTGGTTGTGTTTTTTTGACACTTCCATGACAACGCCAATATCTCTTGTGGGCAACCACTTGGTGTGAGGCAAGGGAGCATCAAGTTGTGGGCCACGTTGCTAAGTAATGAGCCTTGTCCTTCTAGGTAGTAATTGCTTGAATTGTCTTTGATTGTTCTATACTAGTGTAAACGTCCTCAACATTCAAACAAACGGTAGCATTCATAAGGCTCTCTATTTTGATATCACAAGTGCTTGTCTTGGCAAGGTTGCTTTTGCCCTTGTTTCAAGTGTTCTATGACATGTTTGATCCTACACTGTTTGCAAACCTATCTTTTATCTACTGCTACTACTTGTCAAATTGAGAAATTGCACTATCCAATCTTTGAAATTGATCAAAATGCTTTAAAACTAAGATTTTTATGTTCACTGGTCAAAGAATCGCCCAATTCTACAACAGTATCACACGCCTTACTACAAAATATCACGCAATACTTCACGCCCTGCTATTTTATCGCACGCTTTGTTGAGATATATCGTGGGATAGTTCGCTCCTACTAGACTATCACCCCGCTAGCTTGGAGTCGATCACCCAACCATACTGCAGTCTATCACCTGGCTTAAGGTGAAGTATCACCTGAACTGAGAAGTATCACCTTGTCTACCTAGAAAGCATCACCTAGAATCTTTTTACTGTCCTGTCATTGCTGCAATTTTGAGTGGCTAAACTTGCACTTTAACCTATCGTAGAGTGTCTTTTTCTATTTTTACCTAAAACTGGTTTGTTACCTACATGCTTAGATTTGTTCTAGACTAAAACAAATGAGCTAAAACTATTGGGTTTGAGTTTAACGAATGCTACTCTTGATCACTTGTCGCATCACGGTTACCTCTCTAGCTACTTGCTTATTGAGCTTCTTGCTCGTTGCTCAGCTTTAGTCAATTGATTGTTGTAAGTGCTTGAGCACTTTTGATGAGCCATCTCTCTATTGTTCTACTTTGACAAGTGATCTTTATTAGCTTTTCTTATCTCAAATCTAAGAAACTTTTTCTCATTCTATTAGTCAACCAACATCTCTTTTCATGCCGGTTACAACTCGGTCTCAATTTGAGCAGGAGAGTCATCCTCCGTTCAATTATACATAGTTACCTTCTCTAACTAGACATTCAAAAGCACCCATTAGAAACAACAGTTCTAGTTCTAACCAATCTGAGAATTCTAAGGCTACACCGTGGTATAAAGGAGGTTTCCTCTTTTCCACATTCAAGACCCCCAAAAACACAGATAGTGTCTCACTTACTTTGACTGAACAAGAAAAGTTTCAACTCTTGCAAGAACACTTTGAGCATAAGGATAATCAAGCATGCTTAGACAAAGAACACAATCAACAAAGGATGGATGCTACTAGGGGCATGGCTTATAGAGGGACATTTCATGAGCAACCTGAGACTAGTAATCATGAGCATAGACCTCTTTTTAATGGCAACAATGGCAACAACACGCCACCAAGATCTCCTCCAAGAACCACTTTTGGTATGCCTTCTTCACCTCCTAGACCTCCTCCCTCTCAACATGAGGTAGAGGCTAATGATGAGATTTCTAGTGAGGATCTTATGAGATGTGAACAAGATGTGGATTTCCAATGAATGATGCATAAGCTTTTAGAGCATAATGGCGATCAATATTTTCAATATATGACTTCTAGAGGATACAAGATTCCTCCTGGCTATGATGTCAGACAAATTGTCCAACAAAGAGTACCAAATGAATTGGAAGTCCTTCAAGAAGAATTACATTGGACAAATCAATGCCTTACCCAAATGGAATTAGAAAGAGAGCCTCCAAAGGTCTCTTTTGTAGAATCAATTTGTGCTCTTCCTTTTGATAAAGATCTATACATGGTCCCATTTCCTAAGGATATTGAGGTTCCTAAATATGACAAGTATGATGGAAATGGTGACCCTCATGACCATGTGCATCATTTTTATGCTCTTAATATGGAATTTCTTCATGAAAACACATATCTCCTATGCTTATTCCCTCGAAGCTTAAGAGGCCAAGCTTTGGAATGGTTTACAAAATTGACACCACCGCTTAAGACTTTTGATGAGTTAGCTCAGCGATTTACCCAGCAGTACTCTTACAACATCCAACAACCTATCACTGTGATAGATCTCAGTAATCTAAGACAATATCAAGGTGAGCCATTTGCAACTTACTTACAATGTTGGAGGTCATTGTATTCTCGATATCCTTGTCAGCTACCCGAAAGAGAAAAGATGGATATTTTCATCAACACACTTGTGCCTGAGCTATTTTATGATCTAAGGAAGCAACTGTTCTCCTCCTTCCATGACATGGTTGAAAGTGCATATCAGATTGAGGATGTAGCTATAAGAAAAGGGGATATTTTTATTAATAAAGATGCTAAAGGAAATGGTAAAGAGAAGAACAAACCTTGTAATAAGAACAAGTATGTTGTTAATGATGGGGTTGTTGATGCTCCTAGAGTTAAAGAGCTTGCTTTCAATCTCTCCAACGCTATCTATGTAGAAAAACAACAAGAAGCTAGCAACACTCACAATGCTCCTAAACCTCAATATGCAAATAAGCCTAAGAAGTCATTTCGAAAGCGAGTCTATACCAAGTTGGCAGAACCTTATGATGTGATCCTTAAGACTTTGGTTGACAATGGATATCTTACGCTTCCTCATAAACTTGGTAACTGGGATCCGATAAATAAGCCTGATTGGTGGAGAGAGGATCATTACTGCCATTATCACAGAAACAAGGGACATCCAACAAACAATTGTTTTAGGCTTAAGGATGATATTCAAGATCTTATTGAGAATGGCACAATCTCCACTGATGGCTTAATTAAAAATTCTGATCACATAGCTTTCAAAGATCCTCTACCTAAGCATGATAAGGGGGAAACTTCTCAAACATATAAGAAGAGTCATGATGCAAAGATCAATTACACGTATCCTTCTAATATGCTTGTGATTAACATGGTAGAGCCCGTTGAGAGTGTTCTAATGATGAGGTCTCAAGATGATAATAACACTAATCATGGTAAGCCAAAGTTAGTCTTGCAAACACATGGTAGTTCATCTTCCCGAAGTGAGACACTGAATGTTGTTACTAGGGGGCAAGCCAAGATTGTCCTTAAAACTGCGCAAGATCCCAAGAAAGCTTTGCCTTCCAAACAAGTGGCTCCTTTAGCCACCCCTAGCTATGATCTTGTCCAACATTTGTAAAAGACACCAGCACAGATATCTATCCTTGAGTTGCTTCGGTTATCCTCTTCACATAGAGAGATTCTTGATGAGGCTCTACGTACAACACGTGTTCCCAATGACATTGATCCAAATCAATTTTAGGCTATGGTCAACCACATTTCATCTCCGCTATCTCTCTCCTTTTCTGCAGAAGATGACATATCTATTACTCACCCACATAATCTATCTTTACACATTGAAGTTCTAGTCTACAATACCCAATTCTGCCGAGTCCTGATAGACAATGGTGCAGGGTTAAATATTGTTTCTTTCAATGTCATACAACAATTGGGTTTGTCTGAATTGGTTGTGGATTCCAAGAAGAAGATTACTATAAAAGCTTATGATGAAGTGGAAAGATCTTCCAAAGGTCTTGTCACACTGCCTGTCTGAGTGGGCCCTATCACGAAAGATATTAGCTTCCAAGTATTGGACATCCCACTCGCATATAACATTCTTTTGGTTCATCCTTGGATCCATGACATGCAGGCTATTCCTTCCACTTATCATCAGTGCGTCAAATTTTCATACAATGGCACTGAGGTTGTGATTCCTAGAGACCATACTATTGCTATCAATGCTCTTGCTGCTACTAAAAAATTTGTTCCTCATAATGAACCTTTTGTTGATCCTAGTATGTCTCTAGCTGCTACTGAGAAATCACTTAAGATGATGAGCCTTGGTATGGGTGAATATACACTAGGTTCCTTTGCTTCTATACCTATTTCTCCTAGGTCATATGGGAGACCTTCTGATCAGATGAAGCCTTCCACTTCTGCTATGGTGATCTTTGATACTTTTGTTCCTTCATCTGTTCCTTTAGAAGTAGAAAGAGAAGAACAGGCTATTCAAGAGTGGATCTATAGAGAGGATTCTAGAAATTCTCCCATGCTTAGTAATTCAGACACAGATACAGATGAGTCACCACTACACACTATGGCTCAAATGGGAGATGATATTCCCTCTACTTCACTTCTTTGGGGAGAAAAATGTATATCTACTGATGATTTGGATGTTGATATGGTTCATTCTTGTAGTAACCATCCCGATGTGGTTGATGGGTCTTGTGTGGGGTCTGATGAGTTTGTTCCTCGTATTGCCATAGTAGACTATGTTGGTCCTTCTATGAAAAATCTAGATCTAGCTACTTTTGGAGCTTACCCTATAGGCTCAACCTCTCTTGTCACTAGAGATGACACCCCTCAAATCAATGCTATTGAACCAGTCACTTTATTTCATCTTGCATCAACACCTGTTACTTCTTCCACCGGCAAACTAGCCACAAAAAAGATTGAATCAGCAATCAAACATCACAGTCATCAAGTCAAAAGAAAAGAGCAATGGTCAGATGACGAAAACCACATTGTGGTGGTATTCGCACCTAAGAAAAGTAAAAATAAAAATTTGCTAAAAAATAATGATTCTCAAATAAAAGATGACAAGCTGATTCTCTACAAAAAAATGATGCACTACTTCAAGCATGATCTCATATTTGTTACACTTCAACCTATTCCTAGAGCTAAGAAAAAATTTGGTACTGCCTTGGTTACTTCAACATCCATCTTACAAATGAAAAAGCATAAATTTCACTTCAAGTTCCTGGTGGATGAATTACGCTATCCTTCTCACAAATCTTGCAATCCTACCATCTTTCCATATCTTCCACCTCATATTCCTCTTGCAAATCCACCACGCCATTCCTTCCGCCATCCCTTACACTTTTCCTTTGTCTCTGGTGACTTGTATAGGAAGGGTCTAGACAGAACTCTCCTTAAGTGTCTAGAAATAGAGGAGTCAGAAAAAGTGCTAACTGAAATCCACGATGGCATATGTGGATCACATTCTAACGATCCTTCGCTAGCTCAGACATTGCTTAGGGCTGGTTATTATTGGTCAAACTAGTTGAGATCTCCTATCATCATAGTTGCAACATTTGGGCCTGGGGCCTATCAGTTCTCTACATCAGAGGAAGCAGATTCTTGATGCCCATTTCTATCTGGGGCATCCTTTGTACATATTTATTGATCTTGAAAAAATACCAAAAAAATTCATATATGATGCTAAAAAAATCCTAAAAAGCATAAAAAGTACTGAAAAAATGAGCATCCTAGTGAAAACCTAGTAATAGGCACTTTGATGTCTCACCAAAAAAATCAAAAAATTTCAAAAAATTGAAAAAGTGCCTTGGTGAAAACCTGGAAACAGGCACCTTGGTAGCAAAAATACAAAAAAATTATAAAAAGTCCTAAAAAAATCTATCAAGTGGTGAAAACCTGGAAACAAGTGCTACTTGAGACCCTCTACACCTATGTCTATCAGTCTTGCGTGGTGCTTCTTCGCTCCACTTCTTGCTTTGCCTCTCCTAGCTTGGAATTGACTCTTATCTTAGTCTAGGGGACTTATGTTGTTTAAACTTATCTTGGGTCTCTTTGTGCATCTGGGTTTCTTAGGCATCTCGCAAATAGTGTTTTTCAACACCACCCCAACTATGTTTTTCAACACTACCCTAGCGTCGAGTGTTTCTTAACACTTATCAGATGTCCTACTTGAAGTCTAGATGATGCAATATTTCTCACTGGTAGATGCGATACTCAAAGTTTGACTCTATGACCTACACACATGCACTTAAACATTTGACTCGCTGAGACTTGCTTAGCTTTATTTCTTTGTGTGTTGTCTATGATGCTTTCTTTGCTAAGTGTTCTCCCCCTATGATCATTTTCGATGATGCATAGCTAGAAGACTGAGGGAATGAGAACATGTTTTATTTCTTTATCTGCTTGTGGGTATATCTTGCTGGTCCTCACTGTCATGAGCATTTATGCTGGTCTTACTTGACACTATGGACCTACAAGGTATTATCCTTGACTGTTTCACGAGTGCATGCTTCTAGTCATCTTGACTTTCTTGTGTCTCAATGTGAGCATAATCTTTCTATATCAAACTTAGGTGATCTCACTACATTAGTCATCTAGACCTACATGTCTTTGATGCCTAGGTGAGATTTCCACATTTCTATCTGATATAGATCATATTCAGATCCACATAGTTATGCTAGTGTGTATTGTATGATCTTGCGACGCTACCAATAACGCTCAATGATGAATATTAGATGTTTATTGGCTTTGTGACCTTGTAAGTAAACCACTTTTCATGTAGCTTGCATTCTTAAGTTCATGTTAGTTTAGTTTTGCATCTTGCATATGGAGAGAGCTCTCCTTTCATCTTTCATGGACTTGTTAATCAACTACGCTCACCTTTCACTTCTTCCTAATCATGTCTTTCACTTCTTGTCTTTCATATCCCATCATTTTCTATTCATTTCAAGATCAAAACTAAAATCCAAGATCACCTTGATCATCCAAATCACCTTTTCCCCCTCTTCCATGCAGTTGGCTAACCTTTTTGAGGCCTGATCCTTTAATCTTCGATGGGGCATTCTTCACCTCTTCATCTCCATCTCTTTGAAACTTCCCATATTTCATTCACTTTCAAATCCCAAGTTCAAATCCCCCTCCATGGTGTTTCTAGGTTGAGGGACCACTTGGTTCATGCCCCAAATCCCATGTGTGTGGGCATACCTTCACTACTTGATGGTTGTTCTATTCTCTTCAGCTTCGATTATGATTTCTAGTGATTTGATCATGTCTCTCTTGCTTCTGCATTCCCTCTACCCAGATTTCACTTTTGATCTCGAGGGGGCAGACACATCATATCTTATTGGTTATCTCTTTCCTAAGTGTTCAGTACTGTCACTACCAGGCTGACCATGCAGGATTTTCTATCTCTCTGCACTTCATTCTTTGGAGTCAGATCGCTATTTGCTTGCCTTCTTGGTTATCTCTTACTTTCTTGGCTGATCTGATTTGCTTTGTGATCCCGAATCAATGTCACATTTCAACTTCATTCTTTGACTAAATGTGTTCCCAGATCGATCACACATTATTCAAAGAGGGGAAAATGTATACACCTAAAAATGGTCACCTAGACTATTAGCCCCCATTTGCTAAATCATTAATTGTTTATTCTTGATCAAATCCTAGTTCTATCATTTATTTGATTATTTTCTATGGGCTAACCATCTTATCCTAAGTCTTTATTTATTAAAAAGAATATTCCCTCCCCTTTTAATAAATAAAAAGCCCCCACTTTTCCTCTTATCCTAAGTTGCACAAATAAAGCATTATTCTTATTTTATAAAAAGGGAAAAAACACTTTTTGTCTCATATGGACACAAAAGTCAACTCTTATTTTCTCATTGGAGGATATTTGTGCACATGGATTGCTCCTCTTTTAAGCTCCACCCTTGATTAAATCTTTTGCCTCTTAATCTCCATGGTCCATTGATTTTTCACCTCCTATAAAAGAAGACCTCTCTTCCTCATTTGCACACACAAATTTTTATGCTATTGTTATGCTACAGGTTTTCTAGGTCATCTTGGAGCTTTTGGAGATATTCTTGCATCTAGGGTTTGAAGATTTGGACCATTGTTGGCATTCATCTTGGATCTTCATCAAAACTCTATCTTCTTGTCTTCATTCTTGCATCATCATGGCTTTCTTGCTTCATAGTTAGATTTCATTTCTTGCATAGTAGTTTCATTTTCATGGCATTCTTAGTTTAGATTTTCTTTATGCTTTGGATTAATTCATTGAATCTCTCATTGTATGATTTACTAGCAAGGTTATTGGCTTAATAGCTCTAGCTGAGAGCATTCTTAAGACCCTTGTACTCCATGCCTAGGGAGCTATGGATCGATTTGTGATGGCTCATTCTTGAGTTTCCTTACATGTAATGATTCATAGAAGTGTGACACATTTATAGCACACAATATGTTCTTGAGGAAACCCTGGCCAAGGGAAAACCCCAGTGGGGATGGTATCCAAAAAGATCACTAATCAAAAGTATCTTGTTAGGGATATTGGACCCTATTAGGAGTCAATTTACAATATATAGTAGATCTGTCCTGGTTAAAGGACTTTAGGCCTTGTTAGAAGCCTTAACCCTGTTAGGAGTTAGATTACAAAACCTGATCACCAGCTAAGCTCACTACCCAAATAGGTAATACAAAATGTTTCTAACTGTAATATAGTACTACTTACAACTTCACATCAATAGCCTTTGTTGCTATCACAATATACAACTATCGCAAGTTATCTTTTCTTTCTTTTTACACATCACATATCATTTTCATTACATTTCAAGTATGCCTAGTATATGAGTTATTAGAGATAATAAATTTACATGGTCAAATTCCAAAATATTTATGCAAGAGTAAACATCTAGGATATCATCCCTTCATAATGTTAATTCATTATTTTGACAAGCAAAAATAATCCCTTAACTCTTTCGCTAATACTATCTCCAAAACTATTATGTCTGCAAAAATTGTCTTTGGTAAACTTTGAATAACTTGTCTGTACGACTCCAAAATTTATGTGCACTAAGATGGGGTATCCTCATACTCTTTAAAAGCTTTAGTTAATTGTGCAAAAAAAAATATTGCTCTAGTGGATGTCGCCAACTAAATCTTCAAGGGGTGCTCTGTCAGGATCACTGTATCCATACTTCGACAATTTCTTCCTTCAACTTGCCATACTTTCATTTTAGATTCTGCACTCTCAATAGAGATCATATATTTCCATAATGAAAACATCTATGCAACCACATTAGCCAAATTGCCAACAATCTCCCCCTTTGTCATTGGTGGCAATATATGGGAAAATTGGCTAAGTGTGCATACAAAACTTCAAAGTATTTAAACAAAATTGTGGCCAAAAGTTATACAACACATATACAATATTGTACTCCATAGAATATCTCCCCCTATGAGTATCCTTCCTCAACATATATTCAATTTTCTGCTATCTCTCCCCCTTTGACAACAATGACAAAGATAGGTTGTACAAAAATTTCAAAAAAAAACTTTATACCTTATTATCAGCTATTGCAAAGCTGGTAGGCTTGCAACACAGTCACAAAACTCTGACTTCCATGATTCAAAATCTTTCTCCCATATCTTCCTAATGGATTCAACAACATTGAGTAGAGTACTCAATCCGTATGCTACTGTCTGACAAGCTTGCAAGGAATTGAAGTTAAACTTCTAAAAAGATGTCTTTGTTGAAAGACACTACTCAATTTGGTATTCAACAATTGAAGTCTTGATTGAGATTTTCTCTCTCAAGATGTTAATCTTGAGCATCTTTCTATTCTTCTCCTCTCCTAACATTCTGATTTCATCATTTAACTTCCTTATGTTCTTCTCTACAGAACTTATCTTTACATTTGGGCTTGACAAGGTGTTTGTTTCAGCTGTAATTGCATCAATCTTCTCTGTGATTCTCTTATCTTCTTCAGCTGTTAGGATTTCTGATTTTGTGCATTGTATATACAAACTCTTTCCAGTCTCAAAATGTTTCCTCAAATTCTTTATGCATACATCCAAATTACCAATATCATTTCAAATATTTACACTCAAATTTTGTTGCATTTCTACTTCAAAGTCTTCTTGAACTTTTATTCTAGCAATATCCTTTAAGTTAGAAAATTTAGAGTCAAAAGAGTTTATTACTATTTTAGCTTTCTCAAGTGGATCCGATTCAGATACCTTAGTGCTGATCACACTCTCAAGTTTCTCTATCAAAACTCTAACTTTTCCTTCAAGGTCCTTCACCTTCTTATTCTTTCCAATAATTTTATTAAGAGATGTGATGAACTCAAGCTGATCATCATCTTCAACTTCTTTTCCAAGGTCTTCAAAAATTGAACCAATTTGTCTCTTCTTACTATCAGGTGCACTAGGGGTACTGACCTCTGTCAAAATTTGTTTACCTTTAACTGTCTATTCTGCTAGAACAGATTCTGATACTGTTGGTGCTTCCACTACCTCTGTATCCATTTTTGATTCTGTAATCTTCTCTTGCTCTTCTAAAGCCAAATTGTCAACAATGTTTCCTAGATCATGAAATACTGCATCATCTAACTCTAGTGTCACTTTGGTTCCTTCAATGTCCATTGATTCTTTGCCAATATTGATATGTGAAGAAGATGGAACTTCTTCAATACCAACTTCCTCTACATGCGGTTCCTCTAATTGCTTCTACTAAGGATCTGATTCAAATTGGTTTTCTGCAACTATGTCTGCAAGAACTTGCATTACTGCTTGCTCTGTCTCTTTTTGTACTTCCTCCTTTTTGCCTCCCATTATAAGGATTGTTCTTCTCTTAGTTCTCAATAAAGTTCCAAGAGACTTCAAGAATCTCTTCAAATGATCTTCATCCTCAACTTCACAGAACTGTCTGATTACATGTTCTCTCATTTTTATCTCCTCTTCTTGTGCTCTCTATTTCCAATTCACAAGTCTATTATACAAATCTTCTGGGATCTTACCATGAATAGTGCTAAGTTTCTTATCTGTCACAATCATATGTGTAATCATTGCATTTTCAAAATTCAATTTGTCAAATGATCCATATAGATCATAAAATTTATTCAACTTAGTGAAGTCTCCATGCTTCAATATATCTTCAGTAACTCTTTCAATTCTTGGTTTCCAAGTTTTCTTCTTGATTGAAACTACATCATCATCTTTAATTACTACTACATTTCTAGGTACATTTGGTACTATCACTTTCTATCTCTTGCCGGGTCCTATTGCACTCACTTTTACTCTTTTTCTAGGAATAGGAGAAAAATATTTATCTCCTTCATCTTTTTCAGATACTTCAACTTTTACCTTTACTGCAATAGGATCAACATGATTTGCACTAGATGCCTCAGGTGAAATTACAAGATTTTCTCTTTGCTTCAAGGCTTCTGCAGTCTTCTTAGCTATGTCAAACTCATGACTTGACATACCTCATTCTTTTAGTATTTTCTTCATAGTAGATTCAACTCTCTTACTAGATTGCTTCTTTTCTCTCAAACTTATTACAGAGTTGAAATTCTCTTCATAGGTTCCAAACCTATTTGCATGACCATCCAACTCACACTTTAACAGTCTATTCACATATCCTACTATTTCTGCTTCAGATATTTCATAGCCAAGAGGGTCTATGAATTCCATTCTAGGCTCAACTACTTCAATGTAGGTGAAATTAGTGTCTACCATAAAAAAAATGTCATCTTTATGCTTTTCAACTAAGGATTGAGGAATCCTTCATTTGTTCTTACCAATATTCTAAAAAGTCTTCAATACAAGCTTCACACTGTCATTAACTTTATCAAAAAGGTGCTTCATGTAGACTGAGTTTATTCTTTCCATTGTTCACATTGTCACTTCAATCAACTGTGTAAGGAAATCTTCTCAAAATATGGAAAAACATATAGGTTATCAGAGATGAAAACCTAAACTGTGTGTACTTAGCCTTCTTAATCTTTTCTAAGCTCTCAAATAACTAAATTTTCAAAATTTCACATAGGTCTACTTGTTTCTTCTCAATACACATAAGATAAGCTACATGAACCATTCCTACAGCCATTTCATCTTCCCTTGAACTACCACAAAATTTAGTTGTTAGGATCTTGCAAAGGTACCTAACATCATCTTGCTTAATCTTACTTATCACAATTCCTTTACCATTATAACTAGATCTAGTGTTATCTAAAACAATATTTCTCATGTTCTTTTCATTCAATGGAATCTCTCCAACTTTTGATAATCCACTAACATCATGAATTAGGTTGGCAGTTATATCAATAACTCTATCCTCCATCCAGAATTTCCCATTGTGGATTCTACTTAAAATGATCTTGGTACATTCCTCATCATTGAATTCATACTTCATGGAATATTTGATAATTTCATTGTTCTCTAGGTGCCCATAAGCTGGTTTAACTAACATGTCTTGATTGTACAATTTCATGTAATCATCACTAAAATCTACATCTCCCAAAGTTTCAAACTTGCAACCTAAATATCCTTTAACATTCTCAATGTGCAATACTCTGTCTGGTACGGATGATAGTGCTAGAATGTTATCAATTTCAGTTGGTTCTACTAGTTCTTTCTTAATCTTAGGTCTATTCTTATCCTTAACATTATGAACCATAGAAATATCCATCTTATCAACTGATTAAAGATCAAAAAATACCTCAACTTTGCAAATCTAGGGTTTCAGTATGATCGTCACTGCAAATTGCTTGCAAACTTCTTCAAATCATCCTCAACTCACTTTTTCTTCTTTCAAATCTCTTTTCAATCACTTTTTAATCATGATAACTTTGATTTCAACCTTATAACACTTCACATTAACTTGATCTGACATCACATTCATTCATTTTGCTGCTAAAACCTTAAAAAGTTGATTCTGCAAACTTGCAACCATAAAACTTTCCGCGACCTCACAAAACACAATATTTTATTTTGTGCACTTAACCATAGAATTATTACAACATAATAAACCTATATCTAACTACACAAAACTTAACTCATTCAAATTCCTAATCTACACTAATCCTAAGTCCTAAACTACAGAAACTTACATAATTTAAGTACTTAAAGAAGGGTCGGGTAAAGATTCATCCTTACCATTAGTTACATTACCTTCCTGACTACTTTCAATGCTAAATATACCTCCTTGATCTATGCCTTTATCAAATTTTACTTCATCTTTATTGCTACAGCAACCTTTCCCTTTGTTTCCTGCATTTTCATTCCTTCTTGCATTGTTCCTAGGGTTAGGGTTATGATGATAACCTCCATTGTTCATTCTGAAAAATCTTGCTGAGTGTCCAAACTTGTTGCATATCTGACAAATGATTTCATTATTTCCAAATCTTTGTCCTTGTTGGTTAATCTGTGACCTGCAATTTCTAGCAATATGTCCTACTTTGTTGCATCTAAAACATACTACCACTTTTCTTTGATTCATTTCTTCAATAGATTTCTTATCTGAATTGTTAGTATTCCCAATCATTATATCATAATTATTCAAAATTACTTTAGGTCTTCTACATTCGTTAGGTCTGTGTCTAAAACTATGACAATTATAACAATGTTCATTAAGAGGTTTAGATTACTTACCTGTTCAATCTCTCTTCATGTGCCCAATAGTATTACAAGCAAAACATCTACCTTTGAATTCTCTTTGCATATTTTTAGATGATTCTTCCTATTTTGTTTCTTCTTTCTCTCTAGGTGGTTCTTCTTTAGGTGGATCTTCCAATGTGTTCTCATCTAGCTTTATTTCCTCCACACTTTCAAATGTCTTCAGATCTGGCTTCTTACTTTCATGGATTGATCTAAACATACTAAATCCAAATCCAGTCCTATCAAAGAATGGTTCTTCAAAAGAATTTTTTTTTCTAGTCTTATCACTATTTGAATATAGCCTTTCAAGTTGTTGTTTAGATTGAGTTAATTCACCTTTCACAATTTTATTATACTTCTCAAGTTCCACATACTGCACTTTTAATTTTTCAGATTCAGATGTTTCCTTTTCAAGTCTTGACCTCAGATCTTCATTCTCAATTTTCAATTTTTCATTATTAGATCTCAAATTTCCATCTTTCATACTAAGCTTCAGATTTAGTATCTTCAACTCATGCTTAAGGATCTCATTTTCTTTTTCTAATTCATCACAATCTTCAACAAACATATCAGATTTCTTTTCAGATTTCATATCTTCAATCTTACCTTTTAATTTGTCAATAGCATTCTTTGCATCTTCATATTTTATTCTTAAGGAGTTTCTTTCATCAGTAAGCATATCAATCTATTCAAGAGCTTCTTCAAGATTCTTCTAAAGTTGATCCATATCCATAGAGATCTTACTCAAGCTGCTAAGCTTTCCTTGAATGTTCCTTCTCTGAGTAACTATGCTCTGATACCAATTGTTAGAAATAGGAAATACTGAGAGGGGGGGTTGAATCAGTATTTCACAAAAAATTTCTTTTGCCCAATTATGGATATAACAGATTACTTTAGTGCATACAAAGATTATCAAGCTGATTAACAAACATAGTAGTAAATAGAAAGAATTCATAACACATGATATGTTCTCGAGGAAACCCTGGCCAAGGGAAAACCCCAATGGGGATGGTACCCACAAAGCTCACTAATCAAAAGTATCCTGTTAGGGATATTGGACCCTGTTAGGAGTCAATTTACAATATATAGTAGATCTGTCCTGGTTAAAGGACTTTAGGCCTTGTTAGAAGCCTTAACCTTGTTAGGAGTTAGATTACAAAACCTGATCACCAGCTGAGCTCACTGCCCAAATAGGTAATAAAAAATGTTTCTGACTATAATATGGTACTACTTACAACTTCACATCAATAGCCTTTGCTGCCATCACAATATACAACTATCACAAGTTATCTTTTCTTTCTTTTTACACATCACATATCACTTTCATTACATTTCAAGTATGCCTAATATATGAGTTATTAGAGCTAATAACTTTAAATGGTCAGCTTCCAAAATCTTTATCCAAGAGTAAACGTCTAGGATGTCATCCCTTCATAATGTTAAGTCATTATTTTGACAATAAAAAATAATCCCTTAACTCTTTCACTAATACTGTCTCCAAAACTGTTCTGTCTGCAAAAACTATCTTCAGTAAACTTCAAATAAATTTGTCCATACTGCTGCAAACTTTATGCGCACTGAGATGGGGTATCCTCATACTCTATAGAAGCTTTAGTTAACTATGCAAACAAAAATATTTCTCCAGTGGACGTTGCCAACTAAATATTCATCGGGTGCTCTGTTAGGATCACTATATCCATACTTAGACAATTTCTTCCTTCAACTTGCCATACTTTCATTTCAGATTCTGCGCTCTCAATAGAGATCATATGTTTCCATAATGACAACATCTATGCATCCACATTAGCCAAATTTCCAATAGGATCACTATACACTAGTGTAGTTTATTAGTGGGTGTCAATTCCCGCTAGGTTTTTTACCTATTTGGGTTTCCCCATAACCAAAATATTGGTGTTGTGTTCAAGTTATCTTTCATTGTGTTTAATCTAAATGTTTAAGTATACTTTATTGGATAAAGAATTAAAACTTGTAGATAATTGATTCAACCCTACCCCCCCCTCTCAGTTATCTCTTGGGACTATTCCTAACATATACTATTCAAAATGGTAAATAACAACATGATATAACATCATAGTATGTCATTTACTGCAACATATTCTTAGTTAGATCAAATAGTATTTAACATCAAGTATACTTACCTCATTGTAATGATTGCTTTGGAGAGGTATTACATCCTCCCCTCCAAAAACTTGACTTACTCTTCGACGTCATAAAGGCTAAGGTGGAAACATAGCACACATTAGTCCTGAAACATATTTTATCTTATACTAATAACATAGATGTTATTTAGATACAAGCAATGACATAAAATAGTCCTCATTAATATGGTTATGCACAATATGTATTTGTATATCAACATCAACATAGATCAAGTAATCATGAAGAGTTCAACTATCAATGCCATAAATTTTATTTTGTTTTATTTATTTATTTTTATGTTTTTTGCAAGTTTATCATTACTATACACATTTCAACTCCATTATAGAAGTATACTTTAAGTTTTTCATACAATTTACATATATAATTCATACATAGTTTAAAATAATCAATCAAATACATTATTTTCCACCATTTCTCATTTACCAAGCATGTCAAATCATACAATATGAATCAAATTACTATCATTTATCAACTTTTTGGGAAAATACATATTTAAACTAATCATTTTAAGATCATTAATAATTTCAAAAGACACTCTTTCATTATAAATTTTCAATTTGACAAAATTCATAACACAATTAGCATCACAACTCATAAAACATGATTATATATGAATATAACAACATGAAGATCCACTTCTACCATAATATGCAATAATATACATGCATTTACAACAACAAAAAGCTCAAGATCAGACATGTACATGTGCTCTAGATATAACCTCATCTTAATTCATATCTCACTTAGTGTCTTGATGGGGGATTGGTTACTTCACCATACAGTGAAACCTTCCATACAAGACCACATGACCATTATCCCTTGTTTCGAGTAAGGTGTTTAGACTCCAAGGGAGACTCACCACTCTAAGGTAGTTAGTGGTCATGGTTGCATAACAACCTCACATACCTCTATACTACAGGGGTTCCTTGTGTCTACTTCCTTGTATACACTCTCCAAGACCATCTCCTCTAGTTTTGGAGAGGAATCACATCACAACACAACACCGACTCTAAAAAATCAATAAGGATAAATAGCTTAGCCAACAAAGTCCACAAATAAAAGAAATTAAATATTCAATTACAACAATCAGGTAAGAAAATGAATGGAATTGTAACAATAAATCAAATGTAACTCCAAGAGGTACATGCAATAAAATCTCATAATTTGTGGCTAAACCATCAGAAATAACATAAATAAATCCCTGGTCTACATGAGAAAAGATATAAAAAATATCATGAAGTTCACATTGCATCACTATGTGACTACATCTAGTCACTCAATGAGGAAGGAGGGAACATCATCTAGCTATTGTGATATCCCTTCATGTATCCCAGAAAGACCCCATAGATCACATGGCATGGGGTGGAAACCTCAACACTCTCCCCCACATCAGGTAGATAGATAAAACACATAATCTAGCTTGACATGACCATACACCAAGTGGAAAAAGAACACAATGGTCATGTTAGAATAATTGAGAGGGGGGTAAATCAGTTATCCACAGTCCCAATCACAAAATGTAAATCCAAAATCAATTTACTAAAACTTCTACAACTTGATAACATAAAATAGTATTTTGTCTATGCTTTTACTGATTACCAGTTAATAACATATAGTGATTACCGATCAAATCCAATATGAAACATGTAAATTATGACAACAAAAAATCATCATAGTCAACACATAACACAAGAGATTTAATGTGGAAAACTTGTAAAGGGAAAAACCACCTGGGAACAGCAACCCAAAAATTGTTCACTCTTCTGAAGTGAGGTCGGTGAAAACCCAACCTTGTTAAAGGTTATAAACACACTATGAGGTGTGACCTTGTTAAAGGATTTTAGACCAACCATTATCATCCAACCAGCATTCACTATGGGGTTGACAAGATAACAAATGTACACTCTATGAATGACATTACAAGACTTTCTAGTCCACTATGTTAAGAGATTTATTTGTTTACAATGGTTAAAATGTAAAAGCAGGTGATCAGATTACAACACAACTTCAATTGTAGATTATCAAATCTATGTTAAAGTCATTCAAATCCTCTAATCAATATATCAATTTTGTTTCAATCAATATTTAGTAACTTACTATCTCTCAATTATATCTTTCCGATGCTCGGTAATCTCTATAGTTGGGTTCTCCTTAACTGGTCTAATCAGGCATGCATGAAGCTTGTTCACACAATATCTCTACAATCACCTTCTTCTGGTATGATTTCATCATGAAATCCTAGTCTCTTAAATAGACAAGTAAACCATTTTAATTTCATCCATCAGATTTTTCCGCTTAATCTCCTTTGTTGATTTTGCCGCTTAAACCTTCCTTGGTTGATGTGTTAGTAACATGTTGTATTTAAATCCCTTAGATTTTCTTTGAATTATGTTAGCCATCAATCTTCGTAACAAACATTATCTTTAACTCTATAATCATAACACTTTACAACTCATCAACTTCCATAAGCTAAAATAGTCATTTAGTTCTTTTCTTCTACTCAGTTAACAAAGAAATGTGTCAATGAATACAAGCTCAGTTTATACTGTGCTCAGTATACACTACACTGCATCAGTGTATACTGGAATGCTTCTTTAACCGACCACACTCCTTTGTGCATTTTTCTCTATCCTTCATCATAGATGAATGCAACATAATCAAGTCAATAACATAAGGTCATAGACTCATTCAAAAGTTACCCAATGTATTCCTTATCCTTATCTGTCATATCCATCTTACTCATGTAGATATATCTGTTCTTCATCTCTTTTCTTCTTCTTTCTATAGATGTTTGGTTATAGTAACTTATAAGATAAGTATTGTCAAAACTAGTTGACATCAATGACAACATATTACTGATTTAATCATCTTACATATCTAATTAGCAACTCAGTGATCTTAAATCATAGATCTTCAAGTCATACAATTTATTCAAATTAGTTGTAGTTCATCAATCTCTCCCTTTGGCATTGATGGCAACACAAGTAATATGAAATATGCCATACACATACGAAAAATGTATTCTACAACTCTGTCAACAAATGTTGTAACTCGGTACAAGCTCTCCCTAGCTTAATATGTTTAATCACTACGTTACATAAAAGCATTTGCAAGTGCAGATTGACTTCTATAGATATGATCTTTTCAACTCACATGTTTTCTTTTGTTCTTACTAACTAATCTTCAATGGTCTCCCTTTTCTGTATCTCTCTCCCTTTGTCTTTGGCTTCATATTTAGATCTTTCTCCCTTTGACAGCAATGCCAAAGAGCAATAAAAGCATATAGCTCTATAGTATTGATGCAACTCTCTATTATCTGGTGCATTCTCTGTATCTCAGTATACTGATGTGAAAATATATTCTAGTACTTCAACCTTTCACAACCTTAGACAAAAGTCCAAAGTGTGAGCTCTGCTACATCAACATGTATGATCCTCTGATAAGATTAGGCTAATGCAACCTCTAGATCACCATAGTGATTGGTAGACAGGGGATGAACCCCAAGTCTAGTCCTCAAGTATTCATATGTATCCTTTGGTAGAGGCTTTGTAAATATGTCAGCAAGTTGTTCTTTTGATGTAACAAATTCTAGATTCACTTGCTTCTCCTGTACTTGTTCCCTTAAGTAGTGATACTTAATAGATATGTTATTTTTTTAGAGTGCATCACTTGATTCTTTGAAATATTAATAGCACTAGTGTTGTCATAATATATAATCATCAGCTCAGTGATTACCTCATTCATACCTTCCAACACTTGCTTGATATATGAAATATTTGAATAGTTAGTAGGAGAAGCAACATACTCTACTTTAGCTATAGACTGGGAAATGCAAGACTATTTCTTACTTCTCCATGTAACAAGTCTTTCACCAAATAAGAATGCCTCTCTGGTGGTAGTCTTTCTATCATCCACATTTCCAGCCCAATCAGCATCGGTGTATACCTTAAGTTCAAACTAGCCTTTCTTAGGATACCATAGTCCATAATCTTTTGTTTTCTTTAGGTATCTTAAGATTCTTTTTGTATTAACCATGTGTGACTCTCTAGGTTTGTAAAAAATCTAGCAACTATTCCAACAACATGTGTTATATCAGGTCTACTGTGAACTACCAATCATGGATCGTTATAGTGTCTGGTTTACCTTAGTAGTTCCATCTTTTTAGTCAGTTTACATCTAGTAGCCATTGGTGTTCCCATAGGTTTAGCATCTTCCATGCTGAATGTCTTCAATATTTCCTTTATATATTTAGATTGTGTGATAAATATACCATCATTCTGCTAAATTACTTGTAAGCCTAGAAAGAACTTAATCCCTCCAAACATAGACATTTCAAATTCACTTCTCATTTTATCAGAAAATGACTTACAAATATGATCTTGTCCTCCAAATATTATGTCATCCACAAATATCTCAAAAATCAAGATAGTATCATCAGAATTTTCTTTCATGTATAGATTATTGCTCTCACTAGTTCTAACAAATCCAATACTCAACATGTCATGCCCTATCTGTTCCTGGCTTGGTTTCTAATTCTATAGTTTCATATAGTTCTTTTGGTGTGATTTCATGTTTTGGTTTGGATTTATTTATATCCAGACTCTTCTTGTTGTGATTTGGATTATAGCTTTGTCTAGATTTTGATCTATATCTCTGACTGTATATGCGCATTATTATTGTGGAATATTCTTGATCATGTTTTATTTGGTAATAAAACTTGGCAGGAAGTTGTTAATCTTTTGTTAGATTATAGTGTTGGATCTATTTGATTTAATGAAAATAGTTTCTGATTCTGACTTTCCTGAGCTATCAATTTTTTCGGTTACATTTATATACTTTGAAAATTTGTTTTCTTATAGGAGATGATTATTTTTAAGTTAAAAGAAAACTCATTCCTTAATGGGAAGAGGAATTCCAATGCTATAATTAAGATTTCTTTAATGGAATTTTGATGCTAAGTTAGTCAGTATATATTAAGGAAAATATTATTAATTATATAGTTAGTATAAGTTATTGAAACGATTTTACTATGATGATGTTTATTGTTAAATTTGAAATGAAATTAAAAGAAAAAAATAAGTTAGTAGAATTGTTAGAATGAATCAATTATTGGTAAGTTAATTATTAAAAATTACAAAGAAGTGTTAGTATTACGCTTGCATCCTATGTTATTTTGGTAAGTTAGTCTTGGGGGTTAGTAACTTCTCTAATCTAGACCATAACTTTGAAACACTTCCTAAAGTTATTCGTATCACATGACCTAACATGGTTTTGACTTACTAACCTTACCCTACCTAAAACATGGTGTTGCAATGTTTAAATTTGCATTAAGACTAAGAATGTCATAGCAATGTGTGATTTAATTCTTAGGCACGTGTCTTTGGAAATTCTTGGTTAGTACTGGTACCATAGTGACAACTATCAAACTATTGATTGGAAGTGGCAGTAAAGGATAAGTTGGTAGTTAATACAGCTATGGCATGCATACTGGAATTTATTGCTCCAATTTGTTGTCTACCATTTCTATTGGCAAGGGTTTTCAGTTGTGAGGAAATGTGTTTTGCTACCTAGAATGGTTGCGAGAATGGGGTTATTCAGTTCAGCTTGGAGGGAAAAATTGTTTCATTTTTGTACATTAATCATGGGATTTTCCATTATGTGTTTCACAGCTTTGTTTCTTATTTTCAAGCCTATTGTTTGGGTGATCATCTGTTGCGTAGATATCACCAATATCTCTGTTTGGGAATATCATTTGGTTTTTGTGCTTGTGAACCGAGCTCTGTCAAAGTGTGTTCATTTCTATTGCTGTGCAAAATTTGATTGCTAGAGTAGCTCACTAGTTCGGCAGCATGGATTTTGGATTCTACTTGAGTGTTTTAGAACACCCTCACTCTATAATACAAGCATGGGCATTCTCTTCCTTATCTCTTGTTTCTTTTCAAGTTCTGCATAAGAGAATATATGGGTTGTAATTTCTCGCTGCATTATCCATTTTATGGGGAATTATTCTTAGCGTGTATTGCAAATGCTTTTCTCTATAATGCTCATTGCATTCTCTTCAGTCTCTATATTATACTTGCTTAAGTTTGTCGAGTTTTGGGGAAGACTTGGGAATCAGTTCTAGAAGATTAAATTCCTGTTGTCTAGAGTTTTGTGGATTTTACATAGAATCATTGTATGAGTCTTAGTTGTGAGAGATTAGTGATGTATTGTTCATTATCGAGTCCTCATAGTAAGATTGTATTTGGTAAATTTCTAGTTCAGTTAATGGCAGTTTGTTGGTCTTTTATTTTCTACCAAGTTCTGAGTCATGGATTATCTGTTAGGAACATTGGTTTTTAGGTCTCCTTGTGATATCTCAAATCATTGTTGGGAATGGGAGTTCTTTTTAGTCACTATTAGGGTATGGGCTTGTAAGGTGAATCTTTCTGTGTACAGGAAATTGATTTGGGTTGGGTCTACGAGAGTCTGGTTCTATTTTAAACTGTGGAATAAGTTTGAGCATAAGTTACATATCAGTCTCAAGCTTTGATTATTTATATAGCCGTTGACAGTAAATAATCTATAGGAAGAAGGTTGATTAAATTCTTGTCATTGAACTTTCTAGTTTCTTGTCGGAGGATAAGCTCGAGTCTGTCATTAGAATTTTCATTAGGAACCATGTTTTAATGATAAACATTCTGTAGTGGTTTGTGGGAACATAGTTTTGTCTTAATCTAAGCATTTTGAAACTGTCGGTTGATATAGTGATATACAGTGGAAGTCATTGTAGTCTTATTGTTTTCCTTCGAAGACTTGGTCTATGGTTATGGTCTATAGATCATTGGAATAGCTTCTATAGTACTTGATTTTCTATTTGTGGGTTGGATTTGTGAGATTATGTAAGTAGGCCGATTTGGATTATAAGGTTTTCAAGTCTGTCGATTTAATAACCTCTAAATTATTGTTCAAAATTTGAAACATAGTTTCATTCGGTATAACAACATAATATGACAATGTATGTATCGAATAAGTTATCTAATTTTTGTTATTCAAACAGGATTATAAATATATTAATGTAGTGTTCTGATTCTATATATTTTATAAGGGTACAAATATATATATATATATATATATATATATATATATATATATATATATATATATATATATATATATATATATATATATATATATATATATATATATCTGTGTGTGTACGCCTATAAGTATATACATATGTGACTTTGTAACTAAGATGATAGAATTGAAACAAGTGCATTTTTATATGGGTGGTCAATATGAAAATCATGTGTAATTCTGCATTAAATATTAGTATATGAAATTTGATTTTGACCTTCCATGGATTTACAAGTAAACTCTGTTAGTTATAATGTGTCAGATTAATGGAATTGGTTTTAAAGTATTAGTTGAATCAGTCAGTTAGTATTAAAATTGAATATTTCAATTATCAAACATAGTGTTGCATATGCTTGTTAGAAAATTGGGCTTTATTATCTGAGCTATAATAATGGTAGTATTGAAAATTCTTGTTTTAATTATTCCTTCAGTTGATGAAAGGAAAGTGCCTTATTGTGGTTGTTTTGAAAAGAGGATTCATGGATGTATGTGGATATTTTAATTGTTGATTTAGTTTAAAGATTTAAGAAATTAAGTTGACATTATTAGCTGAATTTGATAATATAGATTTTATTGTGGTTTAGCTAATAATGTTGATATGAAGTGTTTTTGAGATAATGCAATTATGATCCTTAGTATGGGTGACTGACTTTTGTCTAGATCCTTATGGTGAAAGAATATTTGTCAGTTGTTTGACTAAGTGATAATTTAATAATTCATGGGCTATGGGTTTCATTTAAAAAGATAAAATGTGTTGCCCTGATTACTTGCACATGTTGGTGAAGTAAGGGTATGGATCTACCTTATTGCTTGTATAGAATACGGCTAGCATAATGAATTTTTTGAGTTTCCTATATGGTTACTGATCGATGATTCTTATGTAGATACCCAAAGCTAGTGGATCATCACCTTGTCATTTTCTTTGTGAGTTTATTTTTGTAAAAAAAAATGATGTACTTGTTGATTCTGTTGAATTGAAATGGAATACTTCCTGTTGATAATGAGATATATCTATTTTTTTTTATTGTGCTTGGTTCAGCTTATTATGTTTAAGTTCTAACCTGTATGATGCAAATGCTTTGGAGGCTTTCCACCATCTTAGTCTTTTTTACTAAGCCCTGTTCATTTGTGGTTGTTTTTTATTTGTTGTTTCAGGATTCTAGATGAGGAAAACAATGTTTTTGGGGGAGTGGTTAACTGCTGTAAAGATATATGGGAAATAGATCATAACATGGTTTCTTATTATCAGAACAGTGCATAGGATGGATAGGGGCAATTAGAAACAATTTTGAACTTTTGGAAAATATGTATTAGATAATGAGTATATTGTTATACTCTCATGTATTCAGTTGTCCTTGGATATTAAATAACTGATTAAGTCAGTTGAGTTGTATTTTGATGCTTATTTGTATTCCGTAAATTTTTTTTAAAAAAATTTAGTGCTTCTATGGTTAAGTTATTCGCTTCATATGGTTTATCCTTTATATAGATTATTGTTATGGGGTATTACATTTGGTATCAGAGCCCTGGTTTGAACACTAGGGGCTCAGGGTTTAGAAAAGGGTTATATCTGTTTGCTTCCATTATTGATTTTATTCCTCTTTTATTTATTTAAGGTCTTAAGCATGCCTCCTGTCACAAGAGGTGCTCATGGGTGTGGTGACCTAGTTGATGTCAGTGTTGGCAGAGGCAAGGGCAGACATCGAGGACATGGCCATGGAAGAGGGAAAGGTCACCAAGGAGAGCTTGGAGTTGATCAAGGTGATCAAGGAGACCCTCAAGCTGAAGTTCTCCAATGGATACTTGATGGACTTGATGATATTGAAGCAAGGAACAATGTTCCTATTGGGGGAGAAAATGCTCATGTTGTTCAAGTTCCTAATGCAAACCCAGCTGTAGCTAAGGATCCTGTCACAAGGGCTCAGTTGAAGGACCTTTCTAAGTTAAAAGGACCTATTTTTTATGGAATCAAGGAAGGTACCACTGCTGAAGCATGGCTTCTAAACATCAAAAGATGTTTCATACTCCATGATTATCAAAGTAATGTAAGGGTTCATTGGACTATCATGCAACTTAGATCCTTTTCTTCCATATGGTGGAACATGGGACTTGAGCATCTTGGAGTCAATATCTATCAAGTCACTTGGGAATTGTTCATTGAAAGGTTCCATGAGAGGTTCATGTCAGAATACTGGCAGCAGGCCAGATCTGAGGAATTCTTCAATATCTCTCAAGGCAATTCTATAGTGGATATGTATGAGAGGAGATTCTTTGAGTTGAAGAAGTACTCCAAATGGGCTGAACATGAGAAGCCTTTAGTACAACATTTTATCAGGGGATTAAATTCCAAAATCGGGGAAGAAGTGCATACTTTCAAGCCTAAAACCATGCAAGAAGCCTCGAAGCAAGCTAAATTGACTAAGATGAAGTAAGGTTTCAATGGAAGTGCAATCAAGAGTACAGTGAATCCTTTTGCTCAAAGTAGTAGCAAGAACCAGAAATCTTCTCAAGGCAATTCAAGGGCAGTATTAGGTAGCTCTAGTGGCAAGTTTATGAAGAGGAAGTTTGAAAAGTTCTCTAAGTCAAACAAGAGTTTCAAAGTACCTGAGTAGCCAAAGTCCTTTTTGTCTTGTCAAAGTGTGCAGCAGAGCAATGTACCTCCTCCAGCAAACTCAATGCAGAATAAGAGTATCAAGAGAGGGGTGGAATGTTACCACTATGGATAGTTGGGTCATTTCCAGTGGAATTGTTCCCTTCATGGCAACAACCAAGTCAAATCTAAAGTAGCAGGTTTTGAGGCCACTATAGGTGATTCTAGAAGGAACCACCGAATATTCGCTACCATGGACCAAAGGCAAGCTGATCATCAGAATACCATAATCGAAACAAAAGGTAATTGCCAAGGTAAGAAAATTTCCATTTTATTCGATTCCAGGGCGACCGACTCATTTATTTCTTCAAATTTGGTAAAACAATGTGGTATTCCTATGAATAAAGCTGAGTTGGCATGGCAAGTTGAGTTAGCATCAGGGTCTAAGGTGGAAAAGGGTTTAGTGGCTGTAGATTGTAAAATTTGACTTAAGTCTTTTACTACTTCAGTTAGCCTTAGAGTTATTCCTTTGGGTTCGTATGATGTTATTTTAGGAATGGATTGGCTGGATCAACATTTAGCTATCATTGATTGCAGGAAAAAGATCATCAGATGTATTGATGATTTTAGAATAGCCAAGTTCATATTAGGTGTTAAGAGGCCAATTTCAGTTAGAACCATTTCTGTGAAGCAACTCAAGAGGTGCTTACGTATGGGATGCAAGCTATTTGCTATTTCTATCAATGATTTTGATGAACTTGTTTCTTCAAGTACCAACTTAGATCATCCAATTTTGAAGGAATTTTTAGATATCTTTGTTACAGAGATTCTGGGGATTCCTCCTAAAAGAGAAATTGATTTCAGGATTGATCTTTTGCCTAGTACTGAGCTTATTTCTAAGACTCCTTGCCACATGACCACTCAAGAATTGGTAGAACTTAAGCTTCAACTTGAGGAACTTCCTGAAAAAGGGCTCATTAGACCTAGTGTCTCACCTTGGGGAGCACCTGTAATCTTTGTAAAAAAAAAAGGATGGTTCTTTAAGGTTGTGCATAGGCTTCAGGTAGCTGAATAAAGTGATCATCAGGAATAGATATCCTTTGCCATGCATCGATGACTTGTTTGATCAAGTGAAGGGTGCTAAGGTGTTTTCCAAAATTGATCTCAAATCTGGATACCATCAACTAAAGATTCAAGAAGCTAACATCCACAAGACAACTTTTCATACCAGATACAAGCATTATGAATTCACAGTGGTGCCTTTTGGACTAACAAATGCACCATCAATTTTCATGAGCCTAATGCATGGTCTATTCAAAACCTTTCTTGAAAAGTTTTTCATGGTGTTTCTTGATGACATTCTTGTGTATTCAGATTCCTTTGTAGAGCATGAGCATCATTTGAGACTAGTTTTTGAGTGTCTCCATAGAAACCATCTTTTCACTAATCTCGAGAAGTGTGAGTTTTTCAAAACTAAGATTTTCTATCTTGGTCATATCATCATAGGAGATGGAATAGCTATGGATCTGGGCAAAATTAGGGCAATTTTTGAGTGGCCAGTGCCTACCAATGTCTCAGCAGTGTGAAGCTTTATGGGATTAGCTAGCTGCTATAGAAGATTTGTAGCTAATTTCTCTCGAATAGCTCATTCCATCACATCTCTTCAGAGAAAGGGAAAGCAATTCATCTGGTCAGAAGAGTGTGAAGTAGCATTTCAGCATCTCAAGGAATGCTTAACTAGTGCACCAGTGCTAGCAGTACCTGATCCATCCAAGGCATTTGTTGTTTGCATGGATGCTTCATTAGATGGAATAGGAGTAGTGTTGATGCAGGATGGTAGAGTTATTGCTTATGAATCTAGGAAATTGAAGGATCATGAAGTCAACTATCCTACGCATGATTTGGAGCTTGCAGCTGTAATGCATGCATTGACCAAATGGAGACATTTCTTACTGGGTCAACATTTTGAGCTACATACAGATCATAGAAGTCTTCAGTATTTATTCACACAACCCAATCTTAATGCTTGTCAATGCAGATGGATGGAGTTTTTGTGTGAATATGATTTCAAAGTGAACTATGTGCAGGGTAAGGAAAACAAAGTGGCTGATGCATTTAGCAAAAGATGTCATGAACTTTCTTCATTAACCCTCACAGTAGATCTTAAGGATAGAATACTTCAGAACTTGTCTTTAGATCCTGGGTTTTTGGATGTCAAAGTAGTAATAGACAGTGGCAGTATGTTAGAGGGTCATTTTTAGGGCTACTCTATCAGCACTGATGGACTCATGAGGTATCGAGGCCATGTGTATGTGCCAAAGATTAGGGATCTTCAAGATCTAGTTATGATTGAAGCACATAAGGCACCATATTCAGCACACCCTAGTGTGAAGAAGTGATGCAGGAGCATCCTGGGTGTAAGAGCAATCTTGCATCACCCAAAAAATATTTTTGTTTTTATATTCAATAAGGGCTATTTTGTGCAGAGCTGCTATTTATGGAAAGTTACTATTTTTGGTAATTTTCGTATGTGCTCAGAATGATCTGATTTCTTTCTTGGAGGTTCATTTTGGTCATATAAGTCTGCCAGTAAAGTTTCATTGCTAGATCAAGTGTATATTGGAAGATATTGAAGATTTTTGGTATTGGCAGCAAGGTATAGAAACTTTGAACTCAGTTTTGAAGGCTTTAGAGGCCTCGGATGAGGTCAAAAATTTGGGTGACACGTGCTTGCGCTGGTCAAGCCTGTAGAGTGCTTCATGACATTTTTGAAATGGGGTTATAATAGTCGATCGGGTCAACTGGTGATGACTTATGGTCTTCGGAAGTTGGACCACCTGAAATGGCAGAAAATAATCTTCTTCAAAATTTCTGTTCGGGTTTCAAAGGTTATCTTGAGCTGACTATGATGTAATAAAATGTAAAATAAAATAATGCTAAGTTTGGTCGGCCTTATTGGCTAAAATTCTGGAACCTTCCCAGGCGGTGGAAAATTGCCTATATAAGGAAGGTTGTATTATTGTCTTAGGCAGTTCAGAATAGTTCTGGGGTAGTAGATCTGGGTAATAGTTCAAGGCTTTGTCCTACAGAATATTGTAAGGGAATGCCCATGTGGCTTTGCATATTGTAATTCTGAAAGTTTGTAATTCCACATTTGTGGAGATAATAAGAAGCCAATTTTCTGTTCTTGCATATTGTTGTTGTTTCTCTATTTCTGTTATGTGTTTGTGGTATTAAGGGGAGCACCCTTCATCAAGTGGTATCAGAGCAGGGGTTCTTGAGTGTGTAAATAGATCACCGACTGTGAGGTAGTTTGCACCAGGACCATGGTTAGGGTTTCAGCGCGCATCGCGAAAATGCCTCCATGAAGAGAACATGGCGGAAGACCTGGTGTTGTGACACCTGAGGTTAGAGAGCTGCAGAAATAAGTGTGAGCATTGCAAGAAGAGATTCATAGAGGAATGAATCTGAATGTCAGAGATGAAAGTGAGGATGAAGCTGAAGAAGAATATCAAGAAGGAGAAGTTAAAATTGTGAACCAGGAGGAAGAAAGACTTTTTCGGGTGATTTCCAAGATCGAAAAAAGACTTAAGATTGAGGTTCCTACATTTTTTGGAAATCTTAACCCAGAGGAATTGATCGACTGGATCAATGAATGTGAGGAATATTTTGAGTATGAAGATGTTGAAGATCCTAATAGGGTCAAATTTGTGAAGGCCAGATTGAAAGGTCATGCGAAGATCTGGTGGCAAGAAATTCAATTGGAGCGAAATAGAAGAGGGAAAGATAAAATCACAAGATGGGATCGGATGGTGGACAAATTGAAGCGACAGTTCATTCCTATTGATTATGAGCTTGACCTACTAAAGAAAATGCAGAGTTTGAAGCAAGCAGGGAGATCTGTTTAGGAGTATACAGAGGATTTCTATCGACTTCTCATCAGAATAGGCCATGCAGAAGCTGATAAAGAGAAAGTTGCCCGATACCTTAATGGGTTAAGGCCAAGCATCCAGGAGGAGCTGAATCTGGTTTGAATGAATAGTATTGAAGAGGCATACCAGTTTGCCCTAAAAGTAGAGGAAAAGATGAACAAGAAGTTTGAGAGCAGACAAAATGGAAGAGGTCACGGTGGACGATCATATGGTGGCTGAAATGAAGATCCGAAAAAGAAGGATGAGGCCAGTAGCAGTCAGAATCAGTGAGAAAATAATTCCAATCACTTCCAGGATCAGAATAATAGAGATCAGAGAGGAAGAGGAAGAGGACAAGGATCTGGAAGAGGTGGCTTCCGTGGAACATGTTTTCACTATGGAGAAGAAGGTCATAGGGCATTTGAATGTCCTTAGTGCCAAGGCAGAACAGACAAGAGAAATGAAGGCCAGGCCAGAGTTGCACATGTAGATGAAGATGCCAGATCATCAAATTCTGAAGATGTTGAAAGAGGAGAAATGTTGATTAACAGAAGAGTCCTGTTGAGTGGTGAGAATGAACCTGAGCAAAGGAGGAGCCTGTTTCGCACCAGGTGCAAGTGTGAAGGTAAATGTTGTGATGTGATTATTGATAGTGGAAGCACTGACAATTTGGTGTCAGAAGAGATGGTGACAAAGTTGAAGCTCAAGAGACAGAAACACAGACATCCATATCAGATTGCCTGGGTACAGGATGACCACAGGGTCATGGTCAATGAACAATGCCTGGTGAAGTTCAAGATTGGCGGATACCAAGATGAGGTATTGTGTGATATCATATCTATGGATGCATGTCATATGTTGTTGGGTAGACCATGGTAGTTTGACAGATGTGCTGTACACGATGGCCGTGCGAATAACTATTCCCTGACAAAGGATGGAGTGCGACATAAGCTAAAGCCATTGAAGGAGACCGAAGAAAAGGTATGTGGTAATGCAAGGATAACTTTTGTTGATGGAAAAAATTTCCTAGATGGTACGAGGCATGAGCATGTATGTTTTTCTTTAATTCTAAAAGCTGGTAAAGAGGAAGTAGAAGATGTTCCTGTAGAAGTTGTAGATTTGGTGAATGAGTTTTAGGATATTGTATTTGATAACGTGCCTGATGGATTACCACCGGTCAGAAAGATTAGTCATCAGATGGACTTGATCCCAGGAGCGAGTTTGCCGAATAAGGCAGCACACAAAATGACACCTGCAGAAAGTGAGGAGTTGAACAAACAAGTACATGAACTGTTACAGAAAGGATTGATCCATGAGAGTCTGAGTCCCCGTCTTGTACCAGCGGTATTGGCACCAAAGAAGAATGGAGAATGGAGGATGTGTATGGATTCTAGGGCAATAAACAAGATCACAATCAAGTACAAGTTTCCATTGCCATGAATGGATGATATTATGGACTGTTTGAGTGGAGCTGTATATTTCTCAAAGATAGATCTGAAGAGTGGATATCATCAGATTCGGATCAGAGAAGGAGATGAATGGAAGACTGCCTTCAAGACAAAGGAAGGACTATATGAGTGGTTAGTCATGCCTTTTGGGCTAACCAATGCACCGAGCACTTTCATGAACGAGGTTTTGAAAGAATTTCTGGGTAAGTTTGTCATTGTTTACCTAGATGATATTTTGATCTTTAGTAAGACATTGGATGAGCATATGATGCATATTCGTATGGTATTTGAGAAGTTGAGAGAAGAAAAATTGCTGATTAATTTGAAGAAGTGCAGTTTTGTGAAGAAAGAGTTGGTGTATTTGGGGTTTGTAGTTTCAGGAGAAGGTCTAAAAATGGACCCAGAGAAGGTACAGGCTATCCTTGAATGGCCTACGCCAAGGAGTGCTACTGAGGTAAGATCTTTTCATGGTCTAGCTAGCTTTTATAGAAAGTTTATCAGAAATTTTAGCAGTATTTGTGGACCCTTGACTGAAACAATGAGAGGGGATAGAAAAGAGTTTAAGTGGACTAATGGGGCAGAAAAGAGTTTTCAATTGTTGAAATGAAAAGTTACAGAACAACCTGTTTTAGCACTTCCAAATTTTAATAAGGTGTTTCAAGTAGATTGTGATGCTAGTGGTACTGCAATAGGAGCTGTTATGAGCCAAGAAGGTAAACCTGTTGCTTATTTCAGCGAGAAGTTAAATGATGCCAAGAGGAAATATTCTATTTATGATCAGGAATTTTATGCTATAGTTCAGGCATTAAAGAAGTGGAGACATTATCTGCTTCCTAAGGAGTTTGTTTTGTATGCTGATCATCAAGCTTTGCAATATTTGAATAGTCAAGGAAAATTGAATCAAAGGCATTTGAAATGGGTTGAGTTTTTGCAGAGTTATACATTTGTTTTGAAACACAGGAGTGGAAAGTCTAATAGGGTTGTAGATGCTCTTAGCAGAAGGCAACTATTGCTGACAGAAATGTAGATTGAAGTGGTTGGGTTCAAGGAACTCAAGAATTTGTATCCAGAGGATCCTGATTTTGGTGAAGCTTGGAAAGCTTGTACAGAACCTGTTACTCTAGACAGGATGAAATGGCTGGATTTCATCATCCAGGATGATATGCTATTCAGAGGGAGTCAATTGTGCATTCCATGAAGTTCTATGAGGGAGAATCTCATCAAGGAGAAGCATAGCGGAGGATTGGCTGGACATTTTGGTCGTGACAAAACCCTTTCTTTGGTTAGTGAGAATTACTATTGGCCACAGTTGCAGCAAGATGTGAAGAAGTTTGTACAGAGTTGTAGAGTATGTCAGATGGTGAAAGCAGTGAAGTAGAATACAGGGTTGTATCAGCCATTACCTGTACTAGAGAAGCCTTGGGAGGATATCAGCATGGACTTTGTTTTGGGTTTATCGAGGACTCAGCGGGGACATGATTCAATTTTTGTGGTGGTTGACAGATTTTCAAAGATGGCACATTTCATTCCCTGCAAGAAGACTAATGATGCTATTCATGTAGCCGAATTGTTTTTCAGAGAAGTAGTGAGACTTCATGGTTTGCCAAAGACCATAGTTTCAGATCGGGACACTAAGTTTGTTGGATATTTTTGGCGTACATTGTGGAAGAAAATGAAGACAGATTTGAAATTCAGTTCATCACATCATCCATAGACTGATGGACAGACAGAGGTGGTGAATAGGAGTTTGGGAAATTTGCTGAGATGTTTGGTTGGAGATAAGCCAACAGGATGGGATTTGATTTTACCACAGGTAGAATTTGCATACAATAATTCTGTCAATAGGAGCACTGGTAAATCACCATTCCAAATTGTATATGGAAGTAGTCCAAGAAATGCATCTGAATTGAGAAAGATAGCTAAAGGAGAAATAAGTAGTGCTGAAGCTGAAGATTTTGCAGAACACTTGAAGAACATCCATGAGGAGGTGAGGAAGCATATTAACAAGATGAATGCATAGTATAAGGCCAAGGCGGATGAGAAAAGGAGGCATAAGGAATTTCAGGATGGCGATGAAGTCATGGTTCATTTGCGGAAGGAGTGGTTTTTGGTTGGTACATATAACAAGTTGAAAATGAAGAAGTTTGGGCCATGCAAGATACTAAAGAAGCATGATTCAGGAAATGCATATGAGGTAGAATTGCCTAGTGAGCTGAATATTTCACCAGTGTTTAACATTTCAGATTTGACAGAGTATCACGAAGGAGGTGTTGAGGATGAGGTTGCAGCAGCACAGTGGAGTATTCCAATAACCAGTTCAGATATTAAGGAGATTGAAGACATACTGGACAGTGATGTTGGCAGAAGCATAAGGAATAGGACATATGAAGAGTATTTGGTCAAATGGAAAGGATGACCTATTGAAGATTCCTCATGGCTAACAAAGGAGGAGGTTAACCGTCTTGGTTTTCCTCTGCACACCTAAGTCGTGACAGGGTCACTTCTCAAATTACCCTAGGTGTCTGATGCAGGAGCATCCTCGGTGTAAGAGCAATCTTGCATCACCCAAAAAATATTTCTATTTTTATATTCAATAAGGGCTATTTTGTGCAGAGCTGCTATTTATGGAAAGTTACTATTTTTGGTAATTTTCGTATGTGCTCAGAATGATATGATTTCTTTCTTGGAGGTTCATTTTGGTCATATAAGTCTGCCAGTAAAGTTTCATTGCCAGATCAAGTGTATATTGGAAGATATTGAAGATTTTCGGTATTGGCAGCAGGGTACAGAAACTTTGAACTCAGTTTTGAAGGCATTAGAGGCCCCGGATGAGGTTGAAAATTTGGGTGATGAGCGCTTGCACTGGTCAAGCCTGTAGAACACTTCGTGGCATTTCTGAAATGGGGTTATAATAGCCGATCGGGTCAACTGGTGATGACTTATGGTCTTCGGAAGTTGGACCACTTGAAATGGCAGAAAATAATTTTCTTCAAAATTTTTGTTCGGGTTTCAAAGGTTATCTTGAGCTGACTATGATGTAATAAAATGTAAAATAAAATAATGCTAAGTTTGGTCGGCCTTATTGGCTAAAATTCTGGAACCTTCCCAAGCGGTGGAAAATTGCCTATATAAGGAAGGCTATATTATTGTCTTAGGCAGTTCAGAATAGTTCTGGGGTAGTATATCTGGGTAATAGTTCGAGGCTTTGTCCTACAGAATATTGTAAGGGAATGCCCATGTGGCTTTGCATATTGTAATTCTGAAATTTTGTAATTCCACATTTGTGGAGATAATAAGAAGCCAATTTTTTGTTCTTGCATATTGTTGTTGTTTCTCTATTTCTGTTATGTGTTTGTGGTATTAAGGGGAGCACCCTTCATCAAGAAGATTCATGCCGATCTTAGGAAGCATTATTACTATCTAGACATGAAGAGGGATATTGCAGACTTTGTGGCAAGATGTTAGGAATGTCAGAGAGTGAAGGTGGAACATCAGCATCTAGCTGGCTTGTTGCAGCCTCACAGTGTACCAGAATGGAAATGGGATACTATATCCATTGACTTCATAGTGGGGTTACCACTTACAGCCAGGCGTCATGATGCAATCATGGTTGTAGTTGATTGGCTAACTAAAGTTTCCCACTTCATTCCAGTAAGGTCTTCTTACAATGCTGCATCTATAGCACGGATATACATGGAGCAAGTTGTCTGATTGCATGGCATTCCTAAGAAGGTCATATCTGATAGGGATCTAGTCTTTACATCTTCACTTTGGAGATCTATGCAGTGAGAATTGGGTACTTAGCTGAACTTCAGTTTAGCATATCATCCCGAGACTGACGGACAGACTGAGCGTGTCAACCAGATATTGGAGGACATGCTTAGGATGTATGTTATGGATAGATAGAGTAAGTGGGAAGAGTATCTTCACCTTGTTGAGTTTGCATAAAACAATGGATATCACAGCTCAATAGGTATGGCTCCTTTTCAGACCCTATATGGGAGACCATGTAGAACACGCTTGAGCTGGGATAGTCTTGTGGACAAAATTCTTCTAGGTCCCGAGATGCCTCAAGACTTGGAGCAATAGGTAAAATATGTCAAAGAGCATCTTTCTATAACAAAGAACAAGCAAAAGAAATATGCTGATCAGCATAGGATTGAGCGTCAGTTTGAGGTTGGGGATAAGGTATTTCTTCGGGTTAGGCCTCGAAAGAGTCCTATTAGGTATGGTGGGGGATCTAAACTTTCTCCATGGTTTGTGGGACCATTTGAGATCTTGGAACATATTGGTCTAGTTGCATACAGACTTGCCTTGCCTCCCAGTCTTTCACATATTCATGATGTATTCCATGTATCAGTGTTGAGGAAGTATATTCTTGACATTGCTCACATTTTGAATTGGAATGATTTATAGGTGGTAGATGGTCAATTGATGCTAGAACCAGTGTAGATTATCTAGCAAAGAGAACTAAACATTAGAGGTTGAAAGGTCGAGAAGGTAAAAGTGTTATGGGATCTTAGTGATGACACATCTGTCATATGGGAAGATGTAGGGGCAATGAGAGCATCATATCCTCACTTATTTACAGGCTTCCAGGAGTAAGCCTAGGTTGGTGGGGGAGGGTGTCATGCCCCTATTTGCTCCTAGCTTGGTTTCTAATTCTACAATTTCATATAGTTCTTTTGGTGTGATTTCATGTTTTGGTTTGGATTTATTTATATCCAGACTCTTCTTGTTGTGATTTGGATTATAGACTTGTCTAGATTTTGATCTATATCTCTGACTGTATATGGGCCTTATTATTGTGGAATATTCTTGATCATGTTTTATTTGGTAATAAAACCTGGTAGGTAGTTGTTAATCTTTTGTTAGATTATAGTGTTGGATCTATTTGATTTAATGAAAATAGTTTTTTGATTCTGACTTTCCTGAGCTATCAGTTTTTTCGGTTACATTTATATACTTTGAAAATTTGTCATCTCATAGGAGATGATTATTTTTAAGTTAAAAGAAAACTCATTCCTTAATGGGAAGAGGAATTGCAATGCTATAATTAATATTTCTTTAATGGAATTTTGATGCTAAGTTAGTCAGTATATATTAAGGAAAATATTATTAATTATATAGTTAGTATAAGTTGTTGAAACGATTTTACTATGATGATGTTTATTGTTAAATTTGAAATGAAATTAAAAGAAAAAAATAAGTTAGTAGAATTGTTAGAATGAATCAATTATTGGTAAGTTAATTATTAAAAATTAGAAAGAAGTGTTAGTATTACACTTGCATCCTATGTTATTTTGGTAAGTTAGTCTTGGGGGTTAGTAACTTCTCTAATCTAGACCATGACTTTGAAACACTTCCTAAAGTTATTCATATCACATGACCTAACATGGTTTCGACTTAATAACCTTACCCTACCTAAAACATGGTGTTGCAATGTTTGAATTTGCATTAAGACTAAGAATGTCATAGCAATGTGCGATTTAATTCTTAGGCATGTGTCTTTGGGAATTCTTGGTTAGTACTGGTACCACACTGACAACTATGGAACTATTGATTGGAAGTGGGAGTAAAGGATAAGTTGGTAGTTAATATAGCTATGGCATGCATACTAGAATTTATTGCTTCAGTTTGCTATCTACCATTTGGATTGGCAAGGGTTTTCAGTTGTGAGGAATAGTGTTTTGCTACCTGGAATGGCTGCGAGAATGGGGTTATTTAGTTCAGCTTGGAGGGAAAAATTGTTGCACTTTTGTACAATAATAATGGGATTTTCCATTATGTGTTTCATAGCTTCATTTCTTATTATCGAGCCTATTGTTTGTGTGATCATCTGTTGCATACGTATCACCAATATCTCTATTTGGGAATATCATTTGGTTTTCATGATTGTGAAACAAGCTCTGTCACGGGTGTGTTCAGTTCTATTGCTGTGCAAAATTTGATTGCTGGAGTAGCTCGCTAGTTCGGGAGCATGGATTTTGGATTCTACTTGCAAGTTTTAGAACACCCTCACTCTATAATACAGGCATGGGCATTCTCTTCATTATCTCTTATTTCTTTTCAAGTTCTGCATAAGAGAATATATGGGTTGTAATTTCTCACTGCATTATCCATTTTATGAGGATTTATTCTTAGTGTGTATTGAAAATGATTTTCTCTATAATGGTCATTGCAGTCTCTTCGGTCTCTATATTATACTTGCTTAAGTTTGTTGAGTTTTGGGGAAGACTTGGGAATCAGTTCTGGAAGATTAAATTCCTGTTGTCTAGAGTTTTGTGGATTTTAGATACAATCATTGTATGAGTCTTAGTTGTGGGAGATTAGTGATGTATTGTTCATTATTGAGTCCTCACAGTAAAATTGTATTTGGTAAATTTCTAGTTCAGTTAATGGCAGTTTGTTGGTCTTTTATTTTCTACCAAGTTCTGAGTCATGGATTATCTATTAGGAACATTGGTTTTTAGGTCTCCTTGTGATATCTCAAATCATTGTTGGGAATGGGAGTTCTTTTTAGTCACTATTAGGGTATGGTTTGTAAGGTGTTTCTTTCTGTGTGCAGGAAATGATCTGGGTTGGGTCTACGAGAGTCTGGTTTTGTTTTAAACCATGGAATAAGTTTGAGCATAAGTTACGTATCGGTCTCAAGCTTTGATTATTTATATAGCCGTTGACAGTAAATAATCTATAGGAAGAAGGTTGATTAAATTCTTGTCATTGAACTTTGTAGTTTCTTGTCGGAGGATAAGCTCGAGTCTATCATTAGAATTTTCATTAGGAACCATGTTTTAATGATAAACATTCTGTAGTGGTTTGTGGGAACATAGTTTTGTCTTAATCTGAGCATTTTGGAACTGTCAGTTCATATAGTGATATACAGTGGAAGTCGCTATAGTCTTATTGTTATCCTTCAAAGACTTGGTCTATGGTTATGGTCTATAGATCATTCAAATAGCTTCTGTAGTAGATGATTTTCTGTTTGTGGGTTGGATTTGTGAGATTATGTAAGTAGGCTGATTTGGATTATAAGATTTTCAAGTCTGTTGATTTTAATAACCTCTAAATTATTGTTCGGAATTTGAAACATAGTTTCATTCAGTATAATGATAGAATATGACAATGTATGAATCGAATAAGTTATTTGATTTTTGTTATTTGGACAGGATTATAAATATATTAATGTAGTGTTTCAATTCTATATATTTTATAACGGTGCATATATATATATATATATATAATATATATATATATATAATTATATAATATATATATATATATATATATATATATATATATATATATATATATATATATATATATATATATATATGTATATATATATAATATATATATATATATATATATGTATATATATATTATATCTATATATATATCTATATATGTATATATATCTATATATGTATATATGTATATTATGTATATATGTATATATATATATATCTGTATATATATATATGTATATATATATATGTATATAAATATATATATATGTATATATATATATGTATATATACATATATATATATATATCTATATGTATATATATATGTATATATACATATATATATATATATATATATATCTATATGTATATATATGTATATATACATATAGATATATATATATATATATATCTATATGTATATATAAGTATATATACATATAGATATATATATATGTATATATACATATATATATATCTATATGTATATATACAA